>VXBC01009474.1:54487-63122 GCA_013399945.1 Ploceus nigricollis | reverse complement strand
ATCTCACAAATTGGTTAACATCACAGTCTGCTTAGCAATTCCTCACCATTATCCACTGCGATTCGCTGTGAGGAATGGCTCTGAAACAGAGATGGTCTGAGAAGTTTAAGGTCTGCTTTCTTAAAAGCTAAAATTATGGATTATTCACCAAAAAGTCCCATTTTACACAAATTACCTAAGTCTGGACAAAAGATTGCAATGTTGACCTTTAATCTGAATTCCATTTTATCCAAACTACTTCACTTCAGCTGAAATGTATCAGTCTTGGACATTTGAAGTTATCTTGGGCCCCTCACAAGAAAAATATTCAGAACTTAGAATGTTTTTCAGCTGCAATTCTTTTTAATTCCTCCCTCCCAGGACTTTTATGTTTGTTTTATATTATAAAATGACACAACTAGTAGTTCCTTTTAGCTCTACCATCAGCAAAACAATGGTTTGATTAGAAAGAATTACATGTTGAGTATTAAAATGAAACCTCTGGATTATATTGCTGTCCAGGATAAGGATGATCCACCTTACATTTCTCTAGGACATGGATTTATCCTTGGCACCTGGTGGGAGGCCCAAATATTCCTGGTAGTACAGGGAACTTCTTGTAAAGCCAAGGAGGGATTTCCCTGCAGAAAGACCCTGACAGACAAGTCCTGTTGTGAGGATTGGTTCTGCTGTGTTGCCCCTGTATTTGCAGGGATATCCCCTGCAGGGACAGGCTGGGAGCTGTGGCAGTGGGAGGCACTGGGAGGCTGCTGGGCACTGCTGGGGAGGTGACACAGGATCTGCTGGGGGCTGCCAGGGGCAGAGCTGCCACCCCCTGTCCTGCCAGGCTCCCCCAGCTCCGTGTCACCTCAGGGACACGTGGAACCAGCCCTGGAAGAAACTAAATTTCTTTTGTTCTTTGGAAAGGGAGCTGGGGCTGGAGGTTACTGCACCTTCTGTGCCCCAGCTCCCACTCCAGCAGCTTCCTCATGATGTCACTGCCCAGGTGTCACTGCTGTCATGGTGTCACTGCCCATCCTCCCCAGAGCAGGATGATGCTCCCACCAGGGCCAGGGGAGGATTAAATGTGTTTTCCAAATGGAAAACTAACGATGCCATGCATTCCTCAGCTCAGCACCCTCAGAAAGTGCCCAGCACCAGTCAGGCACCCAAATCCCACCAGACCAGCTGGCAGCAGGCACTGCCAGCCACACACACAGAGGAATCCTGATCTCAGGAAGTCATTCTCTGTTGCAATTGAAGGGTGAAGTCTCTGCCTCAGCTCCTGAGGGCTCCATAAGGAGAAATGCCTCCATGCTCTCCCCTGGGACTCGGGATGCACATTTGCTGCCTCCTTACCTGCCTTGCTGGCTGCAGGCAACATGCAGCTGTCATGTTATTTTTAGCAGCCTCTCAACTGATGGCAATTTGCAGTGTGTAATGTCATGTTTAGCATCTTCTCAACTCACGAGTACTTTTTCAGGGTTCAAAAAATAAATAATAGTAAATAATAATAAAAATGTGCATTTGTATTGATGGACTCAGTCGATAGGAAAGATTTAAACTAATCAGTGGTTAATGAAGTCAGTGCCTAATACTGCATTAGTGGGTGTTATCTGTATAATAAAAGATTCTTATTTTTCAGAACTCCTGGTCTTAGCTCATGAGTTCTGTTTGGAATTTGAGTCTTCCAGGTACTTACAGGCTAATGAAATAAAAACACCTTGATTGACAAGAAGCAAAGCATGTTACGGGTTAAAATAATACAAGAATCTATTTTTTACACTGTGTTGTGATCCATAAAAATCACCCTAAGCCTTTCCTCTTTCTTCTCTGCCTGTGAAGCCAATTGCTTTGATTGCAGTGATATGAGCTTACTGAAATGACTTGCCCTTGCTTGTGAAGCAAATGGAACATGCTAATAGAACTTATCGCATTACCGGATGCAAAAGTGCCATAGCTCATTACTTTAAGATAAAAGGATATCATTGCAGACGGGAAGCAGAATTGACTTTCTGAGGCCCGACTTGATGATGATTTAATCAACTGCTCTCTTTCACTTCTCATCTCTGCGCCTGTCGGTTTCCCAGGTGCTGTTAAATGAGACACTCAGAAAGTGAGCGCAGGGAAAGAAATTGCTGTCATTACTTTTCAAGAAAGGAGGTATGCAAATTTTCGACAGAAAGATTGCGTTCATAATGGGCCTGGTAAAATACAAGGATCATGCTTGACAGGTGAGGGCAAGTCATTTGTACGTCCTTAAAGTGAAGCAACCATCCTCATTTAGAAATTGTGCTCGATAAGAGAAGCTACAAATGAAACCCAAGCGATGTCTGAGAGCAGCCAGCAAATCTTTGAAGGCTTTGCTGCTGCAGCTCTGCCTTCAGCAGGTGCCTGGCGTGCCTTCACACATGGCTCTTCCCAACTGCCAGATGGCCAAAGTTTGACCTCAGTATCTCAGAGATTCCTCTTAAATGTTTTTTCTTACTGTCAGCATTATATTCACAGTCTGGGGTCTGAGAGTCTCTTCCTTTCTTCACCGCTGCCAGAAATAGAAATTACAACAACGAAAAAAAGCCCCAACCAGCTAAGTGAGGGCTGAGTTAACTTTGAAAACAGAATCAAGAGGTTGGAGGCAACAACTTGTTTTCCTCTGCATGCATGACAGATCTTGGATGGTCTGGAGCTTACACTTCATAGAGCCAAGTAAAAAAGAATAACCCACAAAAAGGGTTGTGGCAGGAAGCAAAGAGGATGAAAAGATGCCCAAAGGAACCTGGGGTCCTGTGTGATTGCAGCAAGGAAGGAAAGGGTAAGGAGAGAGCAACTGGATGCTCTATTGATCTGATGGAGAAGGTCTGATATTCCAAAATTGGAAGTTAAAAAAGCACAATAATTGAGATAATGAATTATGCACAGGCTAAAAACACTCTAAAGATCTTGGATGGCTATTGAGCTGTTTGGATCATTTTAAATGGGGAAATGAGAACTACCAAGCTTTTATTGGTGTCAATCAGGTTTTCCATCAGAGATTGATAGTCAGCCACATCAAACAGGTTCCTCGGGGACGCTCTAAGCAATGGATACAGCAGTTTGTCATAAAATGTTGACATTTTGTCTCAGATAACAGCATAGGACTTAAATAGAATTAATGTCATGAATATTTAGAATTAAACAAAAAACAGCTGGGAAATACTGCCACAAAGGAAGCTGGGTACAACAGAAAATTATTTCAATAAGAACAGCCACTATATTAATTCCAAGATAGGTGCATTTTATGAATTTATTTATTTTTTCTCAAGAACACAGTTCATTGCTCCCATGCTTGTTTATGAAACAACTAACAGATATGTTATTTGCCCTTTTCCCTGTGTGTCAGGTCCTTAACCCTCCATATCCACCTAACTGGGAGTGATCCAGCAATACCCTTTGGATCTGACTCACCTCTCACCAAAAATACTGCACTGTGGGTTGAAAAGCAAGATGATGGAGGAAAGGTAGCCTTGGGCTAGGGCTCAGGAGATCCACCTCTGTCACTGGCTATCAGGATCACCTCAGGCAAGTCACTAACTCCCTTCTGCTGTCAACCCTCTACTTCTCATCTCTTTGGGCTGTTAAATGGTACATTCCCTAGGATTTGCTTACTGTCACTGTATGTGTTTATAAAGTGTGCAGGATAAGAAGGCATTTTTCTTAGAGAATGTTGGTCTTAGGAAATAGAAGAAATAAAAAAGAAGAAAAAAGCATTAAGACCTGGATCAGGCCCTAGACACACCATGCCTATTTTCAGTATAGATCTCATCTTCCACTAACTCAAGTGCATGACCTCTGGAAAATTATATCATTCCACCTGAAAATTATTTTTATTTTCTCTTAGAGCACAGAGCAGCAGCAATCCAGCATCGACAGCACTGCTCAGGGGTTGCTCTCTTGTGCAGGCTGCAGCAACTCTGAGCACAACATGGCTACTGAAACCCACACAAAGAGAGAGTCCATTGATTTCTAGGATAAAATAGATGTAGAAATCGTATCTGAAACAAAACATGAATAATAAAAATCCATCTTTTCTCTTCTTTCCCCAACAAGACCTTTTTAGCTTTTGAGTTCTGTGTCTTTACAGAAGCCTAAATAAGTGAAACTGAATTGTATAAATAATAATGGTAATAATAATTCCCCAAACAACCCAAAACAATTGATCCTTAGGGATAAGACCTTAACAGCTGAGCTATAAACCTCTGAACATTGGATTTTAATGGATACTAAAAACCCTTTAACAAAGCCCTATAAATATAACCTGAAACAAAATGATTTGTGTTCTAAGCTGTTTGCAAACTCCCATAAATGTTCCTCATTGTCATAATGCCAGAAAAATAGCTCAGCCTGTGTACTCAGCCTTGCAAACTGGCTTCTGTGCTGTGCTTTCATTCCCTTTTCCACTCTCTGCTTTATAATTCATCACTCACACAGTTGTTATGCATTATTATTACTATTATTATTTATTGCTGCCTTTATCATTTTTGTACAATTGATAAATTGTCTGTGCTAGACCTGAGGGAAGAGAAGGATTATTCTAAATGTAGAGCAAGTAAATATAAATTGTAAGGACAATGGCACACTTTGGCCTCGCTGGCTCAAATTTCCTTTTTGACATACATGGTTCTATAATTTGGATTCTGTGATCTCTTATTAGGAAATGAAAGCATTATTTTTTTCCCAGAATGCAGCAACTATAAGAACTGAATGTAAAACAGTAGTTGTATTTCTCTTTTTAGAGGTAGGAATATGATTTATCAGTTGAACTCTGCCATTTTTTGTTCAAGGAGTGGCTCTGAATGAGAATACTCATCTCTGCCTGGCTGAACAGAAAAGCTGTGGCTGCCCCTGGATCCCTGGCAGTGCCCAAGGCCAGGCTGGACAGGGTTTGGAGCAGCCTGGGACAGTGGAAGGTGTCCCTGCCATGGCAGGGGTGGAATGGGATGGGCTTTAGGGTCCCTTCCAACCCAAACTGTTCTGGGATTCTTTGATAGCTGGGGGATGTTGTCCAGCAGAGCACCCACCACTGGAGCCCCCCTTCACCAAGAAGCAGTGGCAGGAGTGATGCCTTGGTGTGTCCCAGCAGGACAGGAAGGGGCACTTCTCATTTCCTCCAGCCCTCTCTTCTTGAGCACCTCCTGCACTCAGCCCCAGAGCCCTGTGTGCCTGCCCTGTTCTGAGCAAGAGCTGCTGCTCCCAGCTTGGTTCTGCACTTCTGCAGTGCCCCCACACTGGGGCTCACAGTGCCACACACAGCACAGAGCTGGGAGAGCCATGGAATATCCCAAACTTGAAGGGACCCCCAAGGATCACCCAGTCCAGCCCTGGCCCTGCACAGACACCCCAACAATCCCACCCTGGGCATCCCTGGAGCTCCTGGAGCTCTGGCAGCCTCGGGGCCGTGCCCATTCCTTGGGGAGCCTGGGCAGTGCCCAGCACTCTCTGAAGGAATAACCTTTTCCCAAAATCCAGCCTAACCCTCCCCTGACCCAGCTCCAGCTGTTCTCTGGGTCCTGTCCCTGCTCACAGAAAGCAGATTGGAGCTGTTCCTCAGCTTCAGGTAAGACCCAAATCTCTACTTTAAGAGCCATCCTCCTGTACAAATATCCACTGTGGAATACCAGGTCCTCAGTTTACCTCCAATGCTCTCCAGCACAGATAGAAAAAATGTTTGGGGTTTGGTTGGGGTATTTTTCCCCACTGCTGTATTAACCTACCCCCAGACTAAGTGGTAAAAACTCCTATATCAAAAATATTGTCACAGACTCCATGACTGTTATCAGCAGTGGCAAATTACCTGTCACAGCCAAGGCAAGGGATTGCTTTGAATAGCTGGCTTTTAGCTCAGTGCTCAAAAAGTTATCCCTGTCCAGGAGGGTCGTGGAAAATGCAGGAGTTTTGCCAGCAGCAGCTGTGCTGAAGCAGGGCTGTGGCCAATGCAGCATTACTGACACTGCCCACGTGCTCCCTTTTCAGCTGCAATGAGACTTCACACTGCCAGGAATTATCTCTTCCAAAGGTGAGCCCCACATCAGGGCCAGGAGATATCCTGAATGTCAGACACAGGACTTCCCACTCAACTCTCTGTCAAGAAAGAAGGGACACAGCGAATCAGGAGGGGCTGCAAAACAACTCTCTCTGGGAATATGAGGATCCACAGGATCAGAAGGAGCAGAAGCTTCATATCTTCAATCTTTGTGGTCACCACTACCCCACAGACAAAAATGTACACTGAATTTCAGGCTGATCCCAGCAAAACACCTACATCTTCTACAGAAAGGAATTTTAAACTACTCAACCTGTGCTCTGCAGTTTTGAGATGGATTAGGTAGAGCAAGGAAATTCATTGCTTTCTCCAGAGATATTCTCTGTGAATACAGAGCCTTGGCATTTCACAAGGGATGTTTTGGAGAGGTAGAGGCTCCCTCTATTTTATAGACTGTAGATACCAAAAGATTGGAAGTTCCATTCTCATCTCCTTTGAAAATTTAGTAATAGGGAGGCTCTGAGATTTCAAACATGTTCTCCCCACAAAACTTCTGTAGGCTTTATCTTCAGTCTAAAAAGCAAGTGAATAACAAGATGCAATGGGTAAAACCCAGATAAATTTAGACTGGTGCATATTTTAAAAATGGGGAATAATTTATTATTCTTCACTTAAAAACAGGGCAGATTTTCCCTAACTGAAAAAAAATTAATAAAAAATTTAAACCTTGCCTAAATGTTGTGCCCTCGTTCAGTCAGAGTTACTGTACTCCAGGCAGCACAATTAATTAGTGAGATCATATGGCCTGTGCTAGACAGGAGGTCACAGCAGATCACACCCTCATTGCCTTAAATGATGTGAATTTATAAATCCCTAAACATCCACATCCTTCCACTCCTACATCCACAGCCAGCTCGTTAATGCTTCAGATCTCCTATGATCCAGCAATTCAGGCCAGTTCCATTCAGTGACAACAGCTCTTTCCATGCTGGAACAATCCTGAAGAGCTGTGAATGACCTCTGAGCTTACTCTGGAGCCAGGAGGTTTTCCCATTTCCCAGGAACAGTAGATGCTGCCAGCTTTTACAGTGACTTTGGTGTTGGTGTTGCTGTGTATGTTGAGTTTTATTCATGTTCACAGGATTCAGTTTTATCATGCTGCAGGAATAGCACTTCTTCAAGACTCATTTCAGCTTTGCTATTAAGCTCGACTACCTCTTTTGAGTAATCAATAAAAAGTCTGCTACAAGAGGACACTGTGATTTACAAATACAGGAAAAGAAAGAGAATGATGCAGAGCCATTGGTATGGATGTGAAGGACTGTTGGGAGGGGGGAAATAAAAAGAGTATGAGAAGAATCTGAACAACCAATTTAATCTTGGAGGAAAATTCAGCAGAGCTATCCTGCGTGGCAGCTCTCATAAAAAGATGCGGGAGAGATCTACGGGAAATTCAATACCAAACCTAAAATGTTCACCAATGGGGTCCTTCAGAGCAAGGGAGAGGGGGAGACAGCAATTTCTCCTAAAGCACTATAGAAGGCAGCCTTACATTTTCCCTCAGAGCTCCTAAAAATAATTATTAACATGCAAGGGAGAGATGGCAGTGGATACTCTGAATTGAGGAATACTTTGATACAGGCGTGGATTTATCCAAGACTCTGCTCCCATCCCCACCCAACAGAGGAGAGCTCAAGAGCACATTTCTTCCCACCCCACACACTTACAGCCCCTTCAATCATTCCTTGTCAATACACACAAAACCTGGTTGAATTCAGGTTCTGCAGGCTCCTGCTGAAGCAGGGGTTTATTGCTGTTGCCCCAGGGAGAAGATGCAGGCAGGTGACAACTGTGCCAGACTGGAGGCTGCACTCAGGACGTGCCATCTCCGGGCTCCTGTCCTGCCACACCTCCCAAAAGTTTGACCTTTTCTCCTAAAAACAAAGGCTGGAAAGCACCAGGAGTAACACATGGCACAGTGACAGTAGCACAAGGCAGAGCCTTACAATGGCAGAGCAATAAAGGAACAGGAGACACTCCCAGCTTTTGTCTATTCAACTGGATCCATGCTCCAGCAGCGGCAGCAAACACTACCCAAGGGGAACATGTGCTTGTCCCCACACAACCAGTACACAGTTCCCAGCTGGAAGGACTTGAACTGTTACACAATTCCCAGCTGGAAGGACTCGAACTGTACAGGACTCTACACAATTCCCAGCTGGAAGAACTTGAACTGCACAGACTCTATGCAACTCCCAGCTGGAAGGACTCGAACTGTACTGGACTCTCTGCATTTACCAACACCAAAGACAATGACCCACTTCAAGTAAACCAAATGACTGAGAAGAGAAGGGCAACCACCTCACTCCTAAAGAAGAGGGCTCTCCTGCTTCCCCTCCCATGAGAGCTGGCGTTGGAGCTCACTCATGTCTCTCCTCCAAAACACTGGCTGTACGAGCACATTGCTGAGCCGCAGTTCCTTTCATTATTTGCACTTCTGCTTTTACTGGGAAGAAATAACTGGTTATTATGATGCTTCTGGGCAAATACCTCATCCTTGGAAAAATGAGCAAATGTAGCCAAATGACAGAGTGTAAACAACACTCTCTGAACTACCAGGGACATCAGGCTCAAACA
>VXBC01009474.1:31987-51987 GCA_013399945.1 Ploceus nigricollis | reverse complement strand
GAGCTGGTTTTCCAGCTGCAGGAGCTGCCAGTTGCCATGAAACCACAGAAAAAAGTCAGGGGATAATCCTTTCCCTGGCAGGTCTTTAAGGTCTCACAAATGTGGCTTAGGCCTCTCTAATAGTGCACTGCTCTTCATTATTTATGGTACAAAGAGCAGGGGGGCAAACCTGTAATTTGGGCAGTGACAGAACATCTCATTAAAATCACCAGAATAAGGAATAGCTGTAGTTTAGCTCTCAGTCACAAAATTTAAGGAATGTTTTGATTATATTTCAGATCTGAAAGCATGCAGTCCATTCCCTCCAACCCAATCCAATGAAGCCATTCCCTCTGTCTTTGTTACATTTGTGAAAATAAAACTCTTTTAATTCTGAGTATTTTGTGTTTACCAAGAACAACTGTGATCGTGCAAGGCCACTGCTCTCTGAGGTGTTGGGGGGAAAAAATGGACAGGCCAGGGTGTGCAAGACTGTTTTTGTTTTTGAGAACCAGGCATGTAACGACCTTTTCAGGCTTTATTTCTTCTCTTTCTAAGTGAAATTCCTATCCATGTTCCTATGTAAGTTCTCTCCAATTGAAATATCTAAATAAATGGGCAGATGATACTTTTAATCCTACTAAGGACTGCAATATTGAGCTGAAGCAGAATTTCCAGCCAAACATCCTGGCCTTACCCTGAGCCCCCAGCCCTGCTCAGGCACAGCACTCGTGGCCCTTCACTGTGATTTGTAACCCACAGGAATAAATGGCCAGGAATTGTGAGTGAGAGCCCCATAGCATTTAGGACCCTATTCAGCTGGAAAATTACACAGCCTCCCGAGGCACATGAGCCCTGAGAGGCCTCACAGCAGCAGATCCTTTCAGGAAAAGGTCAGCCAAGCACCCGAGGAGGAGGAGGGGATACAGGAAACATTTACCAGCTCCAAAGCAGAAGCAGCAAAGAGCTCTTCTTTGTCCCCAGGTATTTGTCTGTCTCCCTTCTCTCACCCTACACTTGCCTTGGAAGGAGAAAGTGTTCCTGAAATATCTGGGGACTGAGAAGGAGCTGTTCTCAAAGTACCACCATCTAGAGGAGATGATCTCTGTCCCTGGAGTGCAGAGAACCTGAGGAGACTGCTGCTGGTAAAACAAAGTCTTGAATGTGCTTCTCCTTGAGACACCCAAAGGAGGTGCCTAAATCCAGCCCTGGAATTCAGTAGAAGCTAATGGAAAATGGGACAAAACACAAATAAAGGCAGCAGACAGGCATCTTATTTTTCACACAAAGAGCAAACTGTGATTTTCTGAGGCCACCTAAAGCCACCTCCTGCAAGAGTCTCTGCTCTCACCCTCATCATTCAGGTCACACATAATACAGGTTGTGTTGCTAAATGTAATACACTTATTTCTCTGACTGACCCTCATGCAGTCCTCCCAGTGGGTGTATTTGTTCTGGCTGTTTCTCTCAGGAACCACAAAGATATCTTGCTAAAAGGTAGATGACAGAATTTCCATGGGCATTATTTAAAAGTGGAAATGAAATCCCAGATTTGCACCCTCCAGTGTCACTGTTACAGAGCCTCCACTGCTGCACAAAGTGGAGGAAATACACTGGAAATGCAGAAGCACTGAGTGTAAAGGGTGCTTTTAGTGAAAAGTACACTGAAAAATAAGCTGCTTCCCATCAGCAAGTACATTCTTTATCTTTAGCGTAACATTTACAAAGCTTGTTCAGGAAAAAAATGTGTTAAATCTTTCATCAGGCTACAGACACTTTATTTGGAGTCTTCACAGAAACCCAAAGTAGTGCCATAAGGTGCCTGGAATATTAGCCAAGATAAAACCTTCAGGGCCATGCACGCTACTGTTTTCAAATCTGTTCTTTCATCTGATGTGCCAGTCGAAATTACTTCTGCAACATGGTCAGAACCAACCTGGATGGATTTATAATGCCTGAAATTGCTATGGGCATATTTTTGTGAATCGCCTAGAGACAAACAGATAATTCTCTTTAGATTGTGTGAATTGCTAATTCTTATGCATGTCATGTGTTTGCCAAGTGGCATGTTTAGACAAGGAAATTGCAGAATATTCCTGATGTCACCAGAGCTCTATGCTCAGAAAGCCATAGGAGTGTAGGACAGTGTCCTTTCATGTATCACACATATATATTACAAATAATTTTAACTCAGACAGTACTTGTTACCTTTCCTCACTACAAGAGTACCTGCCTAAGAAGGGAGTGAAATGCTAAAGAGCAATTACCAACTATACCAGAGCAATGCAAGCACTTGTGTGGGTAAAGGAAGCAGAACTCAGCTTTTTATTTTTCTCTGCTTAGGCAATTGGAATAAACAGTATAAGTGTCATCTTTTGAGTCAACATGTCAAGTTGAGTTTTGTGATATCTCATCTCTGTCTGTTGGCATCAATACACCACACACAAAACCCTCGCAGAGCCTCCCTCGCTCATGCTCCCCCCAAAAACACAGCTTGTGCCACCAGTCCCCGAGTTTCCCTCTCTGTTCAACCTCCTCGAAATTTTTGAACTCATTGGCCAATTTCACCCACGTTTGACAAGAGATTTCAAAGCTAATTAAGCTCATGTGAGTTTTCTGCAAAAGGCGGCCAGTTGGTGCAGAGCCCCGATGAGTCTGAAGGAAAGGCTGCAGCGTGTGATCACACCTCGCTCCCACCCAGAAAACCACACAAGAGAAATGTTAGAACAACTCTAAGAGAAAAAGGCATCAATCAAAGGTTTCAATTAACTCTCTCTGGGAAATCAAGCTTTGATAAGTTTTTTTCTCCTATTTATTTTACTACATCTGACTCAGATTCGGAGGTGCCAGCTTTTAACTAATATAGAAATTTGCCTCATCCTTAAACCCAACAGGGATATCTCTGTATAGCGTTTATTATAAAGCATAATTGTAGCTTCAGGGCATCATTTCAGATGAAAATGTAAGATATACAATAAAAGAAAATTCCATTTGTATTATGGCCAGATTTTGCTTCTCAAGTGACTCTTTACACGTGGAGAAGCCGCTGAGCGGTGCGTCCAGCCAGCGCAGAACTGACAGTCCCACACTCATGGCTCAAGGCCATGGGATTATTAAAACCAGGGATTTAATTGCTGGCCAAAACACTTTAACAACTTTGAGCAAATCCCCCTTCCTCCCTTTCTGTGCTGGATCCTTCATCTGTAAAGCAATACTTTGCTCCCTTCCCCTACACTTCATCTTTGCTCTCTATTTGTGTTGTGCTCCCTTCTATACAAACTGGCTGGTGCCTGCTTTCCCTGAATGCCCATTAAACTGTTTTCTGACTCAAACAAATCCAAACACAAACATACTGAATCCATTTTTCTGAAGTATTTTAAGTGGATTTTTGTTTTGTTTCCTTTAGTCCTTGATCACTGGCCATGAAAAAATTCCAGTGGCTCCAGAAAGCTGAGTCTGCCCGTGAGAAGAATGCCAGCTTAACAAATCAGTAGCTTTGGAGTACTTAAGGAGGTGCTAGGAATAAACAGTTGCTTTTCTTTATTGGGAGGGAAACATGATTAATATAATTGTTTTAGCACGTCCTATGGATGCAGCTTGGTTGTGTTTTACAAGGAGGAGTAACAAATTAGCAGTCATCCTTGAGTCACTTTAAATCCCCTTCAGATTTCATCACTCTTTAAAATGGGGTTTCTCAAGGCAAATAGGAAAGAATTTTATTTTCAAAGAGAAGGGAAAACAGTGTTGCTAAAACACTTCTGCTCTCTATCCCTGCGGGATGCAAAAATAATCCATGACTGTGACTTCCATGAATTCAGTTAACTACGGCTAAATTGCATCACAGAGCCTGTCTTTAACAGATCTGCAATGGTTAATGAACATGGTGGGGAGACCAGATATTTCTTCAAAACAACTCATCAAGTAAGCTGCCTCCACTTAACAGATGTAAAGGCAGGGCCCGAAGTGGGAGCTGGCAGAAACAGATGGTGCCTAAGGGCAGCTTTCTGTTCCAGTGCTCTTGGGGGCCAGGTTGGGCAGGACGGGAGGGCTGGAGAGGTGGGGGCTGTGTTTTTCAGCAGCAGGTAAAATCCATTTGTCACACCAGCTCCAACTGGGCTTTCTGCACAAAAGTTTAATATCTGAAACCAATGAGGCATTCTGCTCTCCGACTGCAGCAAGGCAGGAAAACCTCTCAGAGCAGTATGGAGCCCCAGCCTTTTTCAGCAGGGAGAGATGTCAAACTCCTCATTCTGTGAGATTTGCCTTTTCTCTTCCTTTTCCAAACAAATAAAAAATGGATATGCAAAGGGAAGTGTTTTACCTTATGATACCTTCAGGGAAAGAACACAGAGTGGCGAGGGTAAGTGTGTTTTCTCTCTCTGTTCTCCACAGCATAACATCAGTAACCTCATAAAGCAGCCCCTGCTTTCTCCTTCCCTGAAATACAGACACACACTGCGGCACCAGCAATAAATTCCCATCACCTACAACTTCCAGCATTGCCAGGTCTGTGCCACAGAGAGCATTTTTATGAGCCGGTCTTTGACTGCCAGGATTTTGCCTTCATAAAGAAGAGATTTTAGTCCATTCTGTCTATTTATTTTGTGTAGAGGAATCAAGGTCAATAAACCATGGAGAAATTCACTCTACCTTATTCCATTTCAGACTTTTGTCATCCACGCTTTATCGAGTATCTGAATGAATTTTTAATATCATGCCACAAAATGCTTTGGTCTTCTATCATACACTGGGACTCTATAAATCTGATCACACTTGGGAGTTCTCAAATATACTCAGCACTGAAGAAACAGCTTTAAAGTTTAGTCATTCTGATGAAATGTAAGAGCTTATATCAGTGACAGGTTGACAGAAAAAGCTGTTTTCCTTTCCATTTCACAGACTTCCACGTATGAACGCCATGAAACATGTCAGGACTTTCTCTGAGTCTATGAAGACAGAGATGGCATCTGCTCCCAGTGGGGAGCCCTTCTAACCAGTAATACTGTAAAATTTCATGATTCTGAAATCTGATCGACAGCCAAAGGAAGGGCAGGGAGGAGGTGTTTACTGTATTTTATAGGAGAGCATCAATTGCTTGTCTTGGCACATGATGTATATTTTTATGGCATACAATGCCACTTTCAACATATTTTTTAAAAATTAAAATGTATTCATGTTGGCTGAGCAGGTTTATAATTTCTGCTTGCTGGAAGAAAATACACATTTTTAAAAGCTAGGTATTAACCCTACTCACTCATCACTGCAGTTTTAGGCAGGTGGGCAAAAGAGCCTTAAGCAAAACCATAGAGATCTACTCTCAGCAGCCCAGCACAGAAGCACATTAACTCCTTCCAGCACCACTGATCCCCCCCTTCCAGTGACAGCACAGAGAGGAAATGGATCCAGTGACTCTAGAGCCCACTAAAAATGATCTCATAATGACATGGCCAAATTGAGATCTCATTAAGAGACTGCTTTAGATTTTCACGTTTGCTTTTAACAAATATGCATCTCTATGGCCCTGATTAATTTATGCAGCAACCCCTACAGATTTCAGCACCTCCTGGAGCCCATGCGCAGGTGCTTTCCCCAAAACCCTGGTCCCAGCTCCAGGCAGCTGATTCCACTGAAGTATCTCTGCAGGTATGGGCTGGTGTTTGCTCAGCCAAGGAACACAAGTGTTCCTTCTCCCAGCACCAGTTTTCAACCTGTGATTTCTCCAGGCCTGAAATCCCACACACGTCCTCCAAGAGAGCTCTACATCGTAAGGAAGAGCAGCAAACCACCAGGGGGTACCTTTAAATGACTAGGTGCCTTTACACCTCCAAAATAAATTTAAAGTATGCACAATAAAAAAAAAACCTTGCAAACCACCCCAGGGCCTGCAAACAAACTGACACCACAACTCCTGACTGTCCACATGGTGATACAAACCCTTCCTCACAAAAAAGCAAGAGGACAAACCAAGGACTTGTAATTTTACTGACTGTAACAAGATTGAATAGAAAATGAAAGGATGGCAGGCACTGGGCACATTTATAGGAGGTAGACACCAAATCTGAATTATTAACAAATGAAAGACTGCAGCAAGCACTGTGTAGATATGGATTTGGAGGAATGATTTATCTGTGTACACAGAGCTAGGGCTTTTCTTGGTTTTAGTTTAAAGAAGATCATGGAAGCACCCAGAAAGACATTTTCGGAGTCTGATCTATCTATTTTTTTATCTTGCCTGAAATCACTGAAATAAAAGAGGGAAGAGAGAATCAAATGCTCACACTAATTATTGTTTTATTTTGTCATGCCAAGGTAGGTGTTGGTGACATGAACTATTATGGTATAAAGAATTCAGAGTAGGTGGAAATTCAGCCATGGTCCATGAAGCCAGAGCTAACTAAGGCCACTTGAATCTGGAACTCCTGAGGTCAGGAAAAGTGGGACCTCCAGGTGTATATTAAGTATATACAATAATGTTTAATACATTATTTAAGAACACTGACATGACTTGTGCAAGTGTCTGGTCTCTGTCCTTCTCCCTCCCCACAGCTCTGTGAGAGAGGTGTGGGTGTGGAGGCATTGTGACTGCTGGGGTTCTGATTCAGATAATACCATGGGTAGCTGGAACAGATGGCATTCCCCATGCTGCTGCTTTCCAGACAAAGCCTTTCCAGCCAACTGCCACTCTCCTCCCTCCTGCTTTTCTTGACTAAGGATATGTCAAGGTGGAATAAAGCAAAGTTCAGGCCTTTCTGTACCAGCAAACACCAACAGGGCAGTGCAACGCCAGAAAGAGAAATCATTGCATCCAGGAAGGGTGCAGCAGAACTAAAGCAAATTAAATATGAAATATGTAAAGGAAGGGGGGCCCACCCAGAAACTCAGGTGACTTTGTTATGCAATTAGAAAAGATAAAGTTATCCTTTTATCTCCATTCTTCCTCCTCTTCACTGGGAAGGAAGGAGGTTGGCTGCACTCCTGTGTGTGTGCAGACACAACTCTGAGTGTCTCGGGTGGCTTCAGAGGGGAGGAGAGGCTCGTGAGAACAGCTTCCACTCACAGGATGCACCCACTGATCAGTCAAAAGGCTATTGATTCCTGGCTCCAGGAAACAGCTTGTTCCATTGTGCATCTACCTTGCTGGAAACTTCAATAGCATTGGTCTTATTCCTGTGATAATTATGACAATTTTAGATTGACATAATTGTGAAAATTGTGAAGTTGTTCTGCATTCACACTGCTACTTGTAGTACTGCAATGAGAACATCTTTATTTTAGCAGTTAAAGGAGGTCATGTTAGCACAAGTTCAGCTTCAAAGGGCTTCCAAGTTATTGTGGACTCCCAGGAAGCACAGAAAAAAAATCTAATCTACACCTTCAATCTTATAAAACTGAGCTAGAAATTTTAGGACAACAAAGTGCAGCATTTTAGGGGTGGAATTTTAAAGAAGAACCATTTGAGGCTATTTTCTTATTTGTCTGATAGGCATTTTGAAATAATTATTGTAGGGCTGGTATATATTTTGAGAGAGAGATCCAGGGGAAATGTGATTTTAAACAGTTTCATCCCTCCCTGCTTAAACGCTTCAGGCACCCCAAAATCAGAATTGTGTACTCTTCCAAAAAGAGCTGTACCAGTTTATATCCCTGCACTCTGCTCTGGTATTATTGCTCTTCATTAACACAAGCTGAATGTGTTTCAACATTAGAGCTTTTGCAAATTATTTGGGTTATTTTACATGTAACTGACTGGTACTTTTAGAATAATTCCTTTTTATTCTGGGCCAGATAAAGGCTGTAGTATATAACATATTGTATGGTGCAGAATGCTATAGCCAGAACAGGAAAATAGTCTGAGTAGTTATTATCAGTTTGCTTTATAAGTATGTTATTTACAATACGCAACAGATGTTCTCCGAATGTTAATGGAAAAATACAGGCCTTGTATTTATTTCGTTTCTGACAGACTAAAAAGTGCAACTGATATAATAATAATAATAATAATAATAATCTTGGAAAACCCGAAGATTACTTCACAATTTGGAAAATGCTGTGTTGAGTCATTATCTGGTATTTTCATAACTCACTAGATAAACACTGTAAACTCTGATTTCCTGGTAATGAGCCTTTATATGTGCAAGAGCAGGCCTCCAAGAAATCTCAATTAAGCCTAAGGAAGAGTGTTTTGGAATGACCCAGCCCCACAGGCTGCAGTGATGTGTGAGTGCCTGCACCCACACTGGGTTCTCCCTCCCTGCCCACGCACAGGCTCAGGACTGACCCCTCCAAACCCTGTTTCCTCCCTGCTAACTCTGTTTGCCTCACTCTGCTTCCAGCCTGGGCTCTGGGAGCCTCAGGGCTTCAGGTTCTCCTCGTGTCAGGGTCTGTAGAACAAATCTGGTCTCTTTTACTCCATTGGGGTCCCCAGTTCCATCCATAAAAGCCTAAGGGAGTCCATCTGCTGAGAAAAGGGGACAGCTTCTGCCATCCCTGCTCTCCAGGAACAAGGGCTCCAAGTTCACTCCTGATGTTTGCCACGGGAGTTATAAATTGCCCCCATGTGCAGCACAAGTGATTCCTTAGCAGATAAAGTTGAACACACTGTTGCTACACCTCAGGACTGTCCTGTGATCTTACTTGGAGAAAATCAGGAGAGTCATACCTGCAGCAGACACATTCTGGTTTTCCATTCTTTGTTTGGATGTAAAAGCTATGGGTACCACTAGATTTTCCCTGACAACTGTACTTTATCTGATTTTCTTGTATAAATAGTGTTATACCACACTGACAACTGGTAGGTGCCACACAGGAGCATAAGTGGACAAAAAGCTTGATTAACCATGGTCTTGTGCCTTGTGTAGTCACTCAGGCAGCCTACAAGGCCTCTGTGAAATACTATTAACCTGAAAAGGTGATTTTTTCACCAGTCCCTCAGGGATAAAGTGCAAGATGGTGCCTTGGTTATCCTCTATCTGTGTGGCAGAAATCACACTACATAGGTGAGTAATTCCATTTTCATTTTTTGCCTGCTTTTGTGTAAAAACAAGTTTTATGCAAACAGGCTCTCAGCACACCCAGCTCTAGTAACTATCAGCCCCCTTGTTCCTTTTCAGTTACATTTGACAGAGGCCTAAAAACATCCAGTTATGAGAAATTCTGTGCAAATCAGTAACTCTAGTACAGGAAAGGGAGCTAAAGCTCAGCCTAGGAGTCAGCTGGCCAAGGGGCCAACAGCAAAACCAAGGCTGTGGAGAGTGCTCAGCCAGAGGGAAGCACAAGGGACCACAAGAACGTGATGTGTGCCTGGGCAGGGGAAGGGAGGCTGGCTGTGGGACACAGGACATGGTTAGAATTCATTGTCCAGCCTGGAGAAGCCTTCCAGGTCCTGAAGAAGCCTACAGGAAAGATGGAGAGACTTTTTACAAGGGCCTGATTGACAGGACAAGGGGGAATGGCTTCACACTAACAGAGAGTGGGTTTAGGTCAGTTAGGAAGAAGTCTCTCCCTGTAAGGGTGCTGAGGCCCTGGAACAGTTTACCCAGAGAAGCTGTGGCTGCCCCATCCCTGAGAATGTCCAAGGCTGGGCTGAATGGGGCTTGGAGCATCCTGGGATAGTGGAAGGTGTCCCTGCCATGGCAGCAGGTGGAAAAGGATGATCTTGCAGGTCTCTTCCCACAGAAATTATTCTGTTATCCTATGGTTCTCCATACTTATGTTTTAGCCATGTGAGGAACATGAGGTGCAATGTGGTTGTACAGAACTGCGATGCCCTTTCAAAACAAAAAACTCACCCTCTCTGCCCAAAGAAATCCAGCTTAGGACAATACAGCAAAGGAAAAAATCATGATTCTTTCACAATTCTCTTCCCATCTCAGCGCCGCGGTTGGGAAAATAACATCCATCGCTATTGTACATGACATGTAAAGAAAAAAATGCAACAGCCACATCTGGTATCATTAATACTTTAGCAGACTTCCTATTTTTAAATTAGTACCATTCTGCAAGCAAAATGACAGCTCCTCACAGCGCCTGTGGATCTGCACAGCACAGACACAACCCCCGGCAGCCACCGCTGCAGCTGCAGACAGGGCTGACAGCATTTCAGAGCACTCGCACCAGCACAGCCTGCTCCTGGTGAGGCCCTGAAATGCCAGGCTGGCATTTTCCAGGAGTTTTTACAGGTGAAAAGCGAGCTAATAAACTGCTCAGCAGCGAGTGCTGCCAAAGGGGATGGGAGCACATGAGGGGAGACACCTGCGGCTCCGCGGAATGGACCAGGTGCGCCCGTAACATTTCCTCAGCGCTGCCAACGGGACACAGGCAACAGGAAACCAGCTGGATTTATAGGTCAGCTTAATCAAGCTTCTGCTGAGCCCTTCCAGCTCCTGTCTGCAGAGCCCCAGCACAGTGCAGGGCTGTTTGCTACCACAGCTCCCACTCGGAGCCCTGCGCAGGGGGAGCTGCCCCCTTCGCACAGCGTGAGCTCAGCCCGACTTTCTGTGTTTCTTCTCAGGGCTGAACACCTGGAGAACGTGCCAGGAGCAGAACAAATCACAGAGTGTGTGCCCTGGCTGTGCTCAGGCAGGAAGGGAGCAGAGCCAGCCCCGACCCTGGCACAGCGTGGCTGTTGGCTCCCAAGGCCAGTGCTCACAAAATCAATAGCTCCTGCAACACGAGCGAGCTGTGGTACAGACTTCAGGAAATATCAGTCTCCTGAGGTAACCACAAGCTTAAAATTAGGCTTTAGGATGACAAAAAATTCTATCTGCCTGTGCCCTGACGTGTCTCATCCATCTCAGGGAGTTACCAAGGCTTCATCTGCTCTGCTTACTTACGTCAATGAAATCAAGCAGGCTCCTGAAGCGACCACAGGAAGTTCTCCACATGTAGCTGAGGCATCTGGAGCTTTTCCCATTATTTAATTCTCGCTTGGTTGCTAATTTAAATCACCACAACAGAAAGCAGAGACATTTCTCAATCTTTCCTCTGGAGGGATTTACCCATGTAAACCCCATCGTGGAATAATGCCTCTGGACAAATTAAAACATAAAACTTTCCAGTCTCATTAAGCACTTGACTTTTCTCAGGTCCTCTATCTCACTGCCCGTCTGGAACACCTACAACACTACAAAATGAACCATCCAACAGTCCCTGTGCTTTGCATTGTGTGCTGTACATAAAAGCATTGCCCAAACTGACTTCTGCTGTGAGCTGCTACCTGCAATACATCTGTAGATAAAGAAATCAGTGTACTGAGGAAGTCTTAGAAAGTCTCTGCTGAGAATTAATCTTTAAACTGACTGATGAATACATGGAGCACAAGGGTTCCAGTGTTCACCAAAACAATAGGTTTCAGAAGAACAAAACCCACCTAAACCCACAGGGGTCAGATTTTAATCTCTGAAATGAAGAAATGGATCCTTCGATAGAAAAATCCACCATTCACAGTTCCTACCTCTTTTAAGACTTTTGCACATCTGGACTTCTCCAGCCCTACCCAGACTTAAGTCACTTTCGTTCAGCTGTGCTACCTGGAAAAGCTGGAGTGGTTGTGTATCCTAGTCAGCTTCCAGATGCTTCTTTTTTATTTTCCCCCAGTTTCTCTTCATTGTAAAGTAGGATATTAGTTCTCACTTACACACCCAATTAATTACAGTCAGAATGGAGGATGCAAAGCATCTACAGACCCTGAGCAGGTTCTTTAGCTGTGTAACCTTTTTAAATATGGAGATTTCCAAAGGAAAAGAAGTCTGATTGCATGATGCTTAGTAAAACATAGCATGTATTACCCCAGTTCATCTTTCTTCCTTACCCCATTTTCATTTATTGGTTTGTGCATGAAGTTGGATAACAAAGTGCAAGTCCCACTATGGACTGTGATCAGGCTCTCATGAAAGTGCTGCTTAGCTGAGCTTTTAAAAATGAAACAAAGCAAACCCAAAGCTACAATGATTGTAATTAGCAGGGAAAAATATCCTATCCATACCTCAGCTGAAACCAAACTGACAGCACCATAAGCACGTTGCTGACCAAGGGAAAACCTTTTGAACATGATAATTATGGAACTCTCCCTTTTGGTACAAGACTTAGCACATCTGGAGCCCAGTACTTCCTGCAGAAGGCTATACACACCTCACAGCTAGCAGACAGACCACAGAAACTTCTAACTAACAAGTAGATAAAATAACTAAAAATCCACAATCTTGTGTTTTCAGAGGAGCCTCAAAAATCTGGGGTGTTCATGGCTATGTGAAGAGCTAAAAATCCCATTGTGTCGGAAGGCAGAGCATCATTAAGGGCAGCCTCCACGGAGAACCCCACGGAGAAAGCCCAGTCTCCCTGGACAGCCAGACACTTCCCTGACTTCGCAGGGACCAGTTCTTGGGTCAAAATAATCTATCAGGGCTGAGCATGGTGCTCGCAGGCTGCAGTCCCCCCGCTCGGCTCCTGCGGCGCGCTGGCACCGCGGGCCCGTGTGATGTATTTTTGCTGTCAGTGCTGAAATAACACGAAATGCGTCTGAGCGGGCCCCACCTGCCGAGCAATATGTTCCCGATCCCTCAGGCAGAGCCGTGTGCTGCTCGGCGAGGAAAAACTTCCTCCCACCCGGCACATGGCAGGGCAGGGAGAGACACTCACGTGCCCACCGAGGGATGGGGGTGGGATGTGGCACCAGCAGCACCCCCGCCTCGCTTGCTGTGACAAGAAACTGCCTCCATCTCGTGTATTCAAATAAAAAAAAAAAGGAAAAAAAGGAGAAAAATGCAGAAGGAAAGGGGAAGAGGAAGAAGGGAAAGAATCGCAGCCTGTTAATCACATACATCATTACCGCAATTGGCTCAGAAGTTGGCTTGTTGACGATTGATTCATGAGCTCCTGGTGCAAGCCAAGAAAAGATAAAAAGATGGAAATCTCCTTATTTATTTATCTGTAATACAGCAGGAGGCTCTCCTGAATGCTGCTGACCCCACAGCCCAGGCTGACCCTCGGGAGGCTGCTCTCTGCCTGCCACAGGAGCTCACATGGCAGCACTGAGCCCTTCCCAAAGTGATCAACACCATCACCCCGTACCCCCTGGAGGTTTCTCATCACAGACTGGAATTAGCAGGGCGAGGAACCAGGACACAGTATGGGAAATTCAGGACTCTTGGGCAGCTAATTAATATGATTAAGCAGAAGCTTTTTATTGTTTATATTACACATATATTTATAGATTCTACAAACTACTAAGTACACACTTCTTGACTGGTGTCTTTGTCTTGTTCACTCATTTTCTGCCTGCATTTCTTAGAGTATGTGATTGGTAACAGTCTAGGTGTTCCATAGTCTTCTGTTATCTAGTTTTTGCACTCTTGGTATTCAGTTTCTCAGCTTCTTCTTTTCTTAATTTAGCACAATTTATGTTTCAGTAGCCTTGACGAACTCTTGAGGCTTTGATAACAAACTTAGAAGCAGGCTGGCTGGTACATCCTATGGCCTAACCCTTGTAAATACATTGCAACAACAATGCAATAAATACATTGCAACAGCACAGCCTCTTCTGAGGAGGGGAGGTCTCCAGTTTGTGGTGGTGCCTGTGCAAGCAGCAGCAGGTGAATGCAGACGAGTTTCCTGCTCGTTCGTGCGGCATCGCTGCTGCCTGTGCCGTGGTACCTCAGAGAAGCAAAGCACTTCCCAGCCCTCAGCACACACAGCAAATGGAAAAGGATGAGCTCCATCCCATCTGGTGAGCCAGCTCTCTGCAGGTCACATTAAACAGCATAATTAATAGTTTTAGACTAAATACGTGCAGCCCTCCTGTTCCACCACAAATAATGCTTTCAAAGAGCAGCAGAATTTGGGGGTTTTTAACTGCTCCATGGCTACAAAGACATAATCTTAGTGTAAAATTGCTTTTTCCTCTCACACCAATTTTACTTGGAAAGAGCTTCACTGCTTCAGAACTGCACTTTGTGTATCATGCTACAACAGAACAATTATTGAGATTCATCTCCCCAGCAGCAGGTTTTTTGCTGTGCCAAATTTCCTATTAAATAGATTCTTCTGAACTTTCAGTAACTGCCAGCTACATTAAGTTGTATTATAAAATGAATCCAAACTAATAAACAGTTATGGCTATTTTTTAATGTGGAAAAAGGGAGTAAATTTCATAAAAGAATAGCCATGAAGTATGGACAATAAAGTCCTTTACCCCTGCAGCTATTCTTCCTGATATGATTTATACAGTGGGACAGTCATAAACCAAGAAAGCAATAATATCAGAGGTTTTTAATGTTTCTGGGGTTTGATACTCAAACATTCAAAAGTTGCTTGCAGTTTCATTCATTTGCTTACACATCTATATAGAAAAACTAAAAATCTGCTGTAGCAGTGCAGCGCTGAGCACGTACACCAGGGAACCACATCAGGGAAGAGCCTGTGTAGTCCCACTGCTCCTGACCACTGCAGATGGCATTTCCCCACCTATACAAGAAGCTTTACACAGCCTGGTTTTTCCTTCCCAGTACTTCACAGCTGGAGTACAGGCACAAGTATGTCCTACTTAACACAAGTGTGCACGTCCTTGTTCATGTAAGCAGGGATTTTCAGCCAGCTCACCAAGAGCTGACATCTGCTGACACATGGAAACACTCTTGAGGCATCTCAAAACACTGGCCACACCAAAGGCAGGGTCCCTGCCCTAGGGAGGTGATACCTCATGGACAATGATTGTAAAATCTCTGCCTGAACAACCTGGCCTCACACTGAGCTGGATGGGCTCTGATTGCAAGGTTTGGGGTTTCTATATTATACCAAACAAAGCAATTCTGATGGTTCCTCCTTTGGAGCCCCTCGCTCAAATGCCTTAAAATGAAATAAGCTGGTCCCATTGGCCCCCAAAGCCTGCCCATGTTAAAGATTTATGGACACTGCTAATCTGTGACAAAACCAGGAAGTGTAATTAGTCCTGTCAAACCATCTGCCAGGCCTGAGAGACTTGGATGATATTTGGGAAAAGCATCTAAATGTGTGTGCACCTGTCCCAAGTCCCAGACCATCCAAACTTGGCCAGCAGCTGGGTAGAACAGGATATAAAAAGGCCGGAGGAAGAAAAGGCTGCTAATACAGAAAGGTTAATTCAGAAACTACCAGTAATAGCCACTTCAAAATCCTGTTACAAAAGATCAGCCCAGAACAGAAGGGAACTGACAGAATTCAAACTGCAGAACCACTGCACGGGTGCTGTCATGGGGAGTTGGGCTTCAAAATCTTTGTGGTTTGGTTCACTATTAAACCACTTTCTCTACCCCAGCAGCTCTCCAAGAGGTGCTCTGGGGGGGATAGAAAGCCAGGGGTGGAGCAGAAGGTGAAGGTGTCTCAAGGAAGGCCCAGCTGGAGGGGCATCTCCCAGGATGGATCAGCATGACTGGGCTCACAGTGGCTCCAGAGCTGCTCTGTTCTGCCAGGAGAACTCTGTGGTTCCCTCATCACGCTTCTCTCCAAGAAAACACTTGATACATGTCACAGCAGAAATGTGAGCAGAGAAGGGAGAGGGAAAACATGAGCTGGAGACCATCTCTGTAACCCATGCTGCCGTGGCCACAGCCCCAGACTGGAGCTTGCACATCAGCACAGGATGGCAGCGGGGCTGAAAACCACTCAGGTCTGGCCAAGTCAGCACAAAGCAGGCTCTGACAGCAGCTTCTGACTGACACAGACCTTGTGGGGCAAACAAAGTGTGCATTCACCACTGAAGTTTGTTAATTTGTGTGGTCAGTGCCTGCCCAAGGACCAAAGCCCACAGTTGAACAAACAGCACTCATTGTGCAGACTGTCCATAAATACCCTGACAAAGGTTTTGGTTAAGTTTGTATGTGCCAAAATTTGCTGCTTTTTCAAAGTAAATGTTTTTCACAGAAGAATCACAGCAGAGTTGAGAAAAATGTTGAGAGGCTCTGGAGAAAAAAAATAGATTTTGCTTTTCCTTTAATGGTTTAACTGGTTTTGAAGACTGTCAGTAGAGACAGTTAACTGATCCTGACTTTCTCCTGGGATAGGCATGGGATGATCTCACAATCAATCTACTGCAGTTCCAGAAAGGATGCAGGTTGTTCAGGAAACAGCCAATTCTTTTATCCACTCCAATTTGATTCCAAGTACCCCTGTGATTTGATTCCAATCCCTCTGTCATTTGAAGCAGTTTCTGGATGCTCTGCCCTGATCAGGCAGCACAGGGACTGATGGCTGCACCCCCTTCAATCCCTCACAAGCCATCCATACTCATATTCAGCCCTCTCCGGTCTCATAACAAGCATTTTCCTGTAATTTAATTTTCACATAGAAGAATTTGTCTTGAGGAACAGTAGGAAGAGGAGCAAACACAAACTTTGTCCAGGAGCACAACTGCCATGGCCAGGCCATGTGTGAATTTGCACCACAAATACCCAAAGCCCTGGATGTCAAACAAGAAGCAAGTCTGGATTCACAGGAGGAGCCAGACCAGCCCACACTGGGTTTTGATGTTAAATACTCAGCTTTGTATTTCAGGACAGAAATCACTGATAGTGTCAATACACTAGGCATGGTTAAAGATGTAGTCAAACTTTCTAAATTTCACAATTCATGTATCTTTAATGCAGGATGCATTCAACTGTTCAACTCTTCACCTGCCTTTACAGCTCCCTCAAACTTGTATGTTTAGACAACCTCTAAAAATATCAGAGGATCTGATTATTTAAAATCACCACCTAGCTATGGTTAAGAACAATGGCAAAGCTTTTCAATTTTCAGGGATGGAAGAGTCTGCTGTGACCTCTCCAAACACTGACAGACACTAAGAGGCCCCTCAGTTGGTTTAACCAGATTTCCTGAAGTCACCACGTGTACAAAAGGAACATATGCAGGGATAGAGAGTGAGTGTCCCCACGGTCCTGTCATATATGCCAAAGCTCTACAGATTATTAATACATAGGCTTGCCCCCTTCAATCTACAAGAGCTCTTGTAATGCCTCAAATTAATTGGAGGAGAGCGCAGCAGCTCCAAAGAGATGATTAAGATCAATTATTAATTCCTCTTCCTATTCTTTTCTCTGTATTAAACTTCAGGATGAGAATCCCACTAATGAAACAGCAACTATAATAAAAAAATGGTACAAAACTAGCTCTTCAGTGAAAAATAATTAGAGGAAATAATTTTTTGCCTGTTCTAAATTCCTGAGTGAGACCATCTTGTTGCAGTCAATATATATGAAAGAAATATAATCACACTTTTTCTTCCAAATAAATAGATGCTATTTTCTGGTTTTTCTTTTGGGGAAAATAAGACAAGTGGAGTTTCAGGAGAGTGCCCTCAAGGAGTTCAAGAGTAGCAGAGAATGCAGGCAACAAATGATAAAAGGTATCTGTTGTGTGTGTGCGTGTCTGAGAAAAGACCTGGAGTTTGTAGATGCATGTGGTGGCTGAGGAGGTGTTTGTTTAAGATCTGTGTTTGCTGGAGTTCTCAGGAGGATCAGAGAGTGGGAATGAGAGATCTTCACATCTTAACCAAAGAGCCAGAACGTGAAGGACATGAAGCAGGAGTGGCGCTGAGCTGGTACTAACAAACAGAAACAAAGAACCGAGAGGTTAAAAATGTTATAACTAAAATCCTCTTTCCCTTTCAACTGCCTGAGCTTTGGACTTCTAATCCCAGGAGCTCTCCAGTTTTCTACTATGTCTCCTAGGAAAACCAGAGAAGTCTGGATCTGATATCTCTGAAAGAGAACAACAAGAAAAAAAAAGCAGCCAAGAACTAAACAAACAACCTTTCAAAACGTTTTGTACAATCTAACGAAGCAAATGGACACAAGCAGAAGGCTCTTTATTCCCCTCCTCCCTTGCAGGTCACCTTTATCCATGACACACGGCAACAAAAGCAGAAAAATGAAAGTTAAGGCCAACAGCCTGTCCTTAACTCATCCTGCTGTGCTTTGCTGCTGCGGGGCGCTCAGATTAATGCGGATGTCACACAGCATATGCTGGAAAAACGAGGCACCACAGGACCTGTGAAGAATGGAGGGTTCAGGCTCTGGGCATTCTTATCAAGGTAAAGCTCACAGACCTGAAATGCTTCACCTCCATGGATTCAGACCTTTGTTACTTGGATCTCTTCCCTCGGATTTGCAGGCTGGAGCGTTGTGGCCATGGAATTTGTGCATCTGGCTTTCCTGAGCATGGGAATTATGCAACTCTGCCTGAGCACTGCTGCCTTTGTTTCTAAAACAACACATTCATTCCAGGTATGGTGAACACACTGAGATCCCCCAAATCTCTGATCTTCACAGTCAGGTGCACAATACAGCACAAAGCTTTTGCTTTTGTTTTGATTTTTTTATCTGACAAAGCAGACAAAAGACTTTTCAAATAAGCAGAATATTAAAAAGCGACGTGTTGTGCAAATGCAAAAGCAAATTATTGGGGGGGAAGCCCAAAGTACAATGGGAAAACAAGCAGAATTTAATGTAATAACCTTGTTTTCATGATGTTTGGCAGTTATCAGAAGCTAAGAGCTAACAAAGTACAAGTCTTCATACATTTCACAGAAGGGCAGCAGCTGCACATGTAAAATGACAAGTACTCTTGTCACCTCTAGGTCAAAATCCATTTCAACAATATCTCAACAGTTTAAATCTGTTGTAACTATAGTATCAATAACTGGAATATCTACACAGTAACTCTCCAAATCACGAGCTGTGCTCAAAATTGTGCACAGAAGTCGCAAGTGAACAGCTGAAATGATCCCCAGAGATGAAATCAAAGCAGAAGGAAATCAAACATTAAGGGCTGACTCGTGGCACCAGGGCTCCCTGTCAGGCAGCAAACCCAGCCCTGCCCCAGCTCTGCTCCAGGCACCTGCCCTGGGCGACAGCTCAGCTCTGCATTTCCTGCAGCCAGCCTGCAGCAGGATTTGGGCAGGCAGTCATTCCACCTCTGGTAGCCCAGCAGAGCCCTGCAGCCAGGGCTGCAGGAGATGGGGAAATAAGGCAGGTCTGAGAGCCCAGCAGCGAGCCCTGCCCTGGAGCAGGAGGAGGAGCAGGGTGGCACCCGGGGCTGAACTTCTGCTCCTTTCCCAAACGCTCCCAAGGCACCAGCAACTGACCCTGCTCCCCACGCACTGAAGCAGCTGACAGGAGACTCAGTTTTTCTTTAAACAGCAGCTCTTGGCAGTTTATAAACACTATCAGAATGTATTCCTGCTGCATTCAAGATGCCCCAGCAAACCTTGAGCTCCCTAAGACAGCAAGAGGATGCTCCCTTAAGTCTTAATTACAGGGCCAGCAATCCCTGTTTCTAGGGGCAAGGCCCCAAGCAGGCTGGGAGCTCTTTTTGGGAGCTGCTCTGCCCCTGGCAGCCTCCACAAGGGCAAAGCAAAGCCCTGCTGGAGGGGCTGGATCTGAATTTGCAAACAGAGAAGTCCTAAATAAGAGAAAGGAAAAAGGAGTAATGCAAACTGAACCTCAACCCCCACAATCCTTGTTAGCCAGTCCGCATGTTGCAGAGGCTTTATACCCACACATATTAAGAAATGTAAAGGGAACCATAAACCAAATTCAATTTAATTGGGTGCTCTCCTGACAGAACAGTTATTAATAAGATTGCATTGTACAAACCTCTGTGAAATCCCAAATGCAGTCAGAGGCACCCGCAAAAACATTTAACACCCAGCAAGAAACATGCTGCTGGATTGATGCTCCTCTCCTTTGCTCTTCCCCCCTCCAATTCTCTCTCTTCTTTTATCCAATTATCAAATTAAAAAAAAAAAAAAGAGGCAAAAAAACCAGCTCATCTCGAACAGCTCCTATAAATTATTCACATGATATTACAGTGTATGTCAGCAGTCTCACAGTGTTTAAAAAACTTAACTACAAGCCAATTAAAATGTAAACTGAGAAAGACGGATTGGGTTGGGTCGCTCTGGTGTGAACTTGAGCAGCTCATAACAATACACACAACTTCTAGACCTGCTAATTTGACAGCTACTTTCATCAGCAGGCGTGTTTTCTTCC
>VXBC01009474.1:0-31946 GCA_013399945.1 Ploceus nigricollis | reverse complement strand
TTAATCCTGTATTTCTCAGAGGACAAGTCAGTCTATATCCAGCAGAGAAATCCTCTGGGCCCCACAGTGCTGTGCAGGCACTCACAGGGGCCCGAGTTACTTCCAGGATTGTACAGGGGCAAAGGAACCTTCCCCTTCTGCAGACACCAGCTACTGAAATTTTACATCTAAATGACAGCACTTCAAGTGACAGAGTATATTTCTTAAACAAAGCCACAAATTTTTCACAAAAATAAAGATACAGTATATTCTATTGCTACAGCAAAATAAACACCTTCCAAAAAAAGACATTTAGGATTACACAGTGTGTGCATCTGTGTAGCAACACTGGACATCTGCCTAAATTGCTTAGTGCTGGACTGCTGAGTAAGCCAGGCACCAATTAGCTGTTACAGTGATAATGACACTAATTTTAATCTTCATGGGTTAATTACAAGAGCACCGTGAAGTCAGACTGTGATCTCACAGTCAGAAGCATCAGGGAAAACCTCAAAACCTTAAAGCATTACAGACATCAGATCAATATTTAACCAGGGGAATGTAAGGCAGTCCCAGCTAAAATCCTGATCAAGGAACCAGAACATTTGGATTTCCTTGTGACCCATCAATGGGCCATCACAAACCAGCCATTTCCCTCATCCCTGCAGGTGGATGACTGGGCTGTAAGAAATTAAACTGAAGGCAGTAAAAAAAGCAATCATTACTGTTTTCCTGCTTTTTGTCTCTCTCTGCTGCTTAAGAAAGGGGAAACCTGGGACCACCAGGTTCTGGCACCACCAGAAACTGAACTAATCCACGACTGACAACACACACCCCACCACACCGACTGGATCTGGCCTTCCAAGTCCTCCCAAATCACAGTTCCATCAGCCACAAGAGCGGCAAGGACTCGTTTCCTGCAGCCAGCAAGGTGTGCACGTGGTGGGACAGCAGCACCAACGTGGCTTCCTCCCAACCACGTGTGCTGGGCTCCTGAAATGGGAAGGAGCAGGATGGAGGCCAAGCCTGCACTCCCTCCCCTCACTGCAGCAATCCAAGATGAATAAATCCACCAACTAAAAACCAAATATCAAGCAGGAGCACATCCATTAGAATGACATTGTTGAGATAGTGATGAAAGAAAAGAAAAAGGCAATTTTTTTAGAATAACCAAAGTTTTGTTGCAGCCAAGAGTACTGTAGTTCCCTGCTTGAAGATTTCTACTTTCAGCATTTTAATATTTCCATTTAGGGGGGAAAAGCCACATTTTTATATCCCATTCTTAACCTGAACTAGAGCTTTAAGCAATGTATCTTCTGCAAGATCAACCAACTCAGCCTGTCCAAACAGCCCTGTCTGCAGGAACTGAGAGGTCTAGCTTTTGGGAAGGAGCAGCTGAGCCTGAGCACCTCTTTGCTCAGGACTGAGGCAAAGTAACAGATGAACATCCAGAAAGAAAAGCTCACTCTGCTTTGAAGCTGCCTGCTGAATGCTAACCAAAGATGGCAGAGTAGTTTTGCTCCAAATGTTCTGTATAAAATGGGAAATGAGAAACAAAGCAAGAGCCATTTTTTGTTCATCTCTTACAAAAAAGAAAACCAATATAAGCAAAGCACTGTAGCTTTTATATACAGACTCATGAAAATACATTGCCTTAATGTTTTTTTATCCCCCAATTCTCATATCTTAGAAGTTGTATGTGATAACTTTTTATAAATTAAAGCACTTTGAAGATGTAGTGAAACTACTTTCCAAAAGAAAATAAAAATAAAAATAGGGAGCAACCTTTGAACACTCTTAAATCCTCATTTTTAGGATGTGTATGAGCCAGGAATAGAATCACCTAACAGGATTCATTTTTACTGATTCGAGTCATGCCACGATTGTAAATTCTGTGCTGGTCAAACAGCTGGAGGAGTTCTCATTTCAGGCCCAGGAAAAAGGGTTTTATTTCTACCAACATTCATTGTGCAGTTTTTCTTTCTGCAAGGCATTGAGAAAATGAAGGGAATTAGGATGTGGCATCTGAAATGACAGTTCCCTGAGAACACTGTTTTCTGTATACCTGAATTTGAGTTTTTCTATTGATCTTTCCTGCCTTCCCTAATTCACCTCCATTCTGGTGGTGACAGTGCTGATCATACCTGTCATCTCCAGTTCTTCTTGATCCTGTATGAGCATCTGAAATCCAAGACCCTAAATCCCAGCAATGAAAGTCCTCACTGCATTAATAACCACATGCCAGAGATGCTCTTATGGCACTGGCAGAGCTTGAGCAGAGGCTCAGAAACCTCCTGGCTGCAGCTGCACATTGTTTTCACTCTTGCTTATTTGAATGAGGGTTTTTCCTTCCCTTTTTTAAGGGCTTGGCATCCTTCTTATCAGTCTGCTGGTAAAGAGGTGCTCTTCTTTCACTTCCCTTTATAGAAAAAATATTGGATTCTGGAAAGTAACTTAATCACATAGGCTACAAGATCCAAGTTGTGAGAAATTTCCATTTTCCTCATTCACCCTCTTTTATGCTAATTATTTTACAACACTTGTGGATATTTTATCAGTCCCATCATCCCACCTTATTTAGATATCCAGTCCCTGTGAAGCAACACTTATCCTAAGTTTATCCACAGAAAAACTGTGGTGGCTCTGTCCTAGCATTCCTCCCTGACAAACGCCTTAAGAGCAAGTTTCCCACTTACACCAGCTCATTAGAGTGGAAGCCATTCTCTTATAATTGATCTTATCTCTCTGTTAAACACTCTTAGCATCATGTCAACCCTCCAGTATGGTCAATTACCAGATAATAGTGCCCACTTCCACATATCTGATTGCTGAAATGGTAAGATCAATAATTAACAGAACAGAGCCCCATTAAGTGCCATCTCGAGGAATGAATAAAGGAAATTAACCCACCTACTTCTTTTGCTGATTCTGAGGATACCAGACTTAGAAACACCCAAATTTACTGGTGCTTCAGGAAACTTTTTCATCACCAGCTCTACCCTGACCAGAATTTCTTGACTAATATAAACAAAACAAAATGAAAAATAAACAAAACAAAAACCACAAAACCCCCACAAACAAACAAACCCCCCAAAACCCCACAAATTGATTGATATTAAAAAAATAAATAAACAAAAACCACAAAACCCCCACAAACAAACAAACAAAACCCAAAAAAAACCCACAAAAACCCCACTCCATTTCTTGTATGTATGTTATCTCATTATAAAAAAAGCAATTAAGTTCTCCCTGCTCTGTTTGAATGTTCATGATCTCAGGACTGACTGCAAGTTCCTTCACCTATTTTTTTTCACAACTGGATACAATCTTTGGGCTTCCTTTTCTCCTTTTCTGTTTTCTTTCCATTTTGGTGGGTCCTGGTCCAGAGGTTTTACACACATGCCTCAAGATTTCAGTTTTTACTCTCACCTGTCCTCTTTCCTCTGTGCCTTTGGGGCTGGGTCACAACATAGGATACAAAAATACATCAGCTTTACTGGCTAAATTATAATATTGATTAGGTATCTAAACTGGACATCAATTCACTACCTTAACTAATAAAAGCAGACATAAAATCCAGAATGTCAATTGTTCTTTGAGACAAGTGATGTGTTTCAGGAGAAGCTAATTTTAACAATTTTAATGTGCTGTCAAGGTTAGGCAGGAGGGAGAAAATGTCACACATAAAATATATTTACTTGCACTACAAAACCCCACCCCATCTCCTGGTACTTGTTTTGTCTCTCCAAGTCAAGTCATGAGAACCTGAACACTTCAATAAAAGGATTATTTACAGAGTGAACAACTAGCAAATCATCCACTCAACCTGTGCCTAGAGAAGTTCAATGCTAAAAAGAAATCACAGGCAGTGTTTTCTAAGAAAAAGCTAAAATACCTGACTTCTATCTTTCTTATCCAGATATGGACTCTGGCATGGTGAAATTCTAGGGGGCTTGGGGTTTTTTTCATACTGCTGATGAGCAAAATTGTTTGTTCAGGACAGTTTGCATTGTACAACAAAGTTTCCATCACCTCCATAGCCCCCATGTACTTAAAACCAGAACACTGTTAAGTGTGGGTTTTGGTTTTTCTTCATTTGTAATCTGAGTTTCACTGTTCAAAGTCTGCACAGTAGAAAAACCCTCTTCTCTGAGCTGAAGGAAATAAAAGGTATACATTTGTACACTCCTTGGATGCTAAACTAACTCAGGGACACTCAACAGGGAAGTTTTTCACTCTTTCCAAATACTTACTTTAAGATGCTGCTTTCTAAACTTCTGAGGACTCACAGAAAATATCCCTTACATTGGTAAAAAACACCTTTTTAGGAATCAAGAACCTGACACTTACTGGAAAACTCTGTTCAAGAGGAGCCTACCATTTGCAATTACCTCCAAAATCCTCAAGTCAATTACCCTGTTTTGCCCTGGAAATCACAGGAAAATTCCCCTTTGTGTATCCTCCCCTTTGAAAGGTAACTGGGCAGAATTCTGATGCACTCACTGACCTCAGTGAAAGAAAATGCTTTCCTTATGACAAAGACTAAAAATAAATGTGGGGAAGTTAACTGGAATTTTCATACTCAGGTTATATATAAAAATCTGGCAAGAAATCAAACTTAGTCCACACCAGTTGCCCAGTGCTTTTATTTCCTTCAGCCTTTGATGTTCTCCATTTTGCTCTGTTACTCTCATTTTCTCACTCTGGTGTTGTTGCTAGCCTCTCTTTGGAGCAGAAAATGGCAGCACAAGGACATTCAGCAGAGCACTTTGGTGTTGCTGTGTCTCAGAATAACTGGGAATGTCCTAAGAATAACAGCCTTTGCTCTGTCCCAGTGGTTCCAGTCAGACATGGGTGTTAAAAACTGGAATCCTGGCTTTATCTATTCAGTCAGGTGAGTTTCAGTGACATGTTCACAAGTGCTACACTTCCAGAAATCCATACAAATGGCATGACTTGAGCTTTTCATTTTGGAGGAATTCCACAGGTGTGTGACATGCCTTTCCAGTCTGAGCCAAAGCACACATGTGGATGAACACCTATTTCCCACTCCTTCCAAAGCCATCCAGACATTTTTACTCTGAACACCAGAAAAAAAGAAGTATTCTCTGCTCACTACACACTTTCAAGCTGGCTGTTTGTGCCAGAACTGCTTTACCCACTTTTAATTGCCCCCAACATAAATGTCAAGTTTTGTATTACAAGCAATGAGTCACGTCTGTGTTAATGCCAAAGAAAATGCTTTATGGAGCAGATTCAAAGCTTGCACAACACCTAGATCATCTTCTTTTTTAATATGCTAAGAAATGTCTGTGGTTCTGGACTTTTCAAGAAAAGATCAGCAGGGCTTCAACAATAATTGCTTGAGACTACAGATTATTCTTCTGTATTGCCAAAAAGCTGTTGAAATCTGCTCTCAATCAGTAATGTCTCCCTTAAGGAATGGAGGGAGAGAAAGGAGGGAAAGTAAAGATCATGTTTTTGAAGTTCTCTGCTTTTAGCAAGTTCTGTTCTATTTAATAGCTTCCAGAGTCAAGAAGGTCTCAGGTAGACCTGACTTACCTAACCACATGAGCAATTAGTTCCTCCAGACACTATGTCTGTTGTAATGTAGTTCACTTAACTTCACATGGTGAATCAGTTCACTTTGATGGTGTTTTTTTTCCCCTTCCCTCCTATTATTTCTCTTCCTTGTCTCTCAGCAGCTGCCTGTCTTGACACCTGACCTCCACTTGCTCCATGGATTGACTGTTTCAGGCACTGTTAGGGAATTAAAATCTCTACCCATTCCCTTGAGAACCTGAATACACCCCCAAGTTCACTGCAAAATCCAGGTCTTGCAAATGCAAAAGGAGAGCTGCTTCCCTTGGCTTGGTTTAATTTAAGTTTGATTAAGAATGTGATTGCTGTTTCCAACACGGACTAAAGGGAGCCATCAGTTTCTGATGGATGCTGCCTGGGCCCACAGTCACAGCTGGTGCTTTCAAACACAGCTCAAAACTTATAAAACCCAGCAAAACCCTGCCTGACCCAGCAACAAAAATTAGCACAAAAAGCTACTTCACATTCTTTGATTTACGTTAAAGTCAAATATTTCGATAGCCTGCCTAATTGGTCTGGGATTTTGGAATAAAATCCAGATATTAAGTAAACAGGAAATAACACCAACAGTGTTCCAGCAAACAAAGGGCGAGCACAGCTAATTGAACTGTTTGCTGAAGAATCAGCATACACAGAGCCATGGCAAAGGGAAGATGCTGCCAAGTACTCGTCTGCATTGTATAAAATTGTCACTCAGGCCCTTGAGTGCTGTTTCCTTTGTCTGTCACCCCCTGTGCCTGACAGAGAGTACCTGTGACAGCTCACCCACTGTCATTGCATCTCCAGTCAATTAGGCCTACTCTGGCTTTTATTTCTGAAAGCTGTGCAAATTTATATTCCTTTCCTCAACTATCACCTTAATAAGACTTGTTTAAGGCCTATGTTTTCCTCTTGGTAAAAACAAAAGCTCAAACCCCAGAACTTTCCTGATCTTCATTTCTTTAAGTGGTCAGCACTGGGAGATGACACGGTGAACATCTACAGGCCTCCAGTTAGATGACGACTACATACCATGGAATCACAGACTGGTTTGTGTTGGAAGGGACCTTAAACTCATCTTGTGCTACCCCCTGCCATGGGGACAACCTTCCACTGTCCCAGGCTGCTCCAAGCCCTGTCCAACCTGGCCTTGGGCACTGCCAGGGATGGGGTAGCCACAGCTGCTCTGGGCACCCTGTGCCAGGGCCTGCCCACCCTCACAGGGAAGGATTTCTTCCTAAAATCTAACCTAAACCCATCCTCTGTCAGTGGAAGCCATTCCCCCTTGTCCTGTCACTCCAAGCCCTGTGGGCTCCTTTCAGGCACTGCAAGGTCACAATGAGGTCTCCCTGAAGCTTCTCTTTTCCAGGCTGAACAATGCAATTCTCTCAGCCTTCCTTCCCTCCCAGCAGAGCTGCTCCATCCCTCTGATCATCCTGGTGCCTCCTCTGGACTCCTCCAGCAGCTCCAGGTCCTGGCTGGGCCCAGGGCTGGGGCAGCTCTCAGAGCAGACACAGGTGACAGTGCACAGTGCTGTGCTTCCCCAATGTGTGAGACAGCCCAGCCCAGCAGAGATGGGCAGCAAAGCACAAACCCTTCCCTCTTTGCCACCTAACTCTGACACCTGCTTCCACAAGAGGGGTGCACTTGCCTTTCAGGCTGCCCAAAAGGCTCAGGGATGCATCCTTGTTCCTGTAGATTGGGACCACTTGTTAAAATGACATTAAAATATCTGATCCTGAGATTTCTTGGTGCTCTGATCTCCTAGAGACCTGAACTGAAGCATTTGTGCTCCCATGTTTTGTTTGCATGTCTGGTACCTCAAACCTCACAAAAAATGCAAAAGGTATCCCAAATAATAACCTCAATAACCTTCCTCACCAATGCAACATAAACAATAGAAAGCCTTTTTGTTAAAAGGACTGTCTGCAGCAGGGGTTTAAATGATAGCACCATGCTCACTGTGGATTCTTTTTAATCACTGCTTATTATTATTTTTTTAGACATTAGATGCAAGTAAAATTTGGAAGTGGGTGCTTTGCAGGAGGCCAAAGTGTGTTGTGAGTGTGGCCCTTCACTCCACAGACAACCCCCAGCCAGCACCTCCAGCCAAGTGACCTCCCCAGAGCAGTGGTGATGCAGCTCCTGCCTGTCCTGTGACACACACACACCACACTTCTGTCCTGCTCAGGGATTTCCTCTGGGCTGCTGCTGCTGCCCCTGAAGTTATTAGCTCATTTCTAATTGCCAGGAAGCACATTTCCCCATCTTACTTTAGCCATCTAATAGTGTTTAGAGTAGCTTCTGTTGGTGTTCCTTCTATGCTCCATGGGAAGTGCAAGGAGGAGTGAAGGGCCCTGGGGAATGAGGCACTCATTGTACTGGTGGGGCTGGATGGCTGTCAGTGTCTGATAGGGAATGGGAATTGGAGTGGGAGTGGGAATGGGAATGGGAAGGGGCTGGACAGGCAAGGCACATCTTTCACAGCAGCTCTGCCTCGTGTTTCCACCTTAATGCTGGGACTGGAGCAATGCCACTGCATCACACTGCAGTGTGAACTCCCCACTGCAAGATCTAGAGAGAGGAACAGGGATTACTGTGCAGGTAAGGGAGCAGGGAAGGAAAGATCCTGTCCATGGGAGTGCTCTGAAATCCCAGCAATGAACCCAGCACAGCTCTGGGACCCTGCATCTTCCTGCTCCCTCATCCACCCCATCTGAAACTGGACTGCCTGACACCAGCTCTGGAGACTCAGCAGGCACATTGATGAAACTGCAGACATGTTCAACTACCTGCTCCTCATCTTGGGGGAAAATAATACCTTTATAATTTACCTCTACTGCAGAGAAACATTGAGCCAGGCCTGACAGCAAATTTTCAATATATGATATTAAAGCAAAATCCTTATATCTGAATTCTTCAGAATGCTGTCAGGTTAACAATGCTCTGTTCATTTAACTCCAGCTGAAGTGTAATGGATCAATTTTCCATCTTGTCTACATGCACAGTGACTCTATTGCAATCTCAACAAGAGATTTCTGTTGACCCCAAGAGATGCTGCTTGCACCAGTAGCACATGAAGCTAAAGCCCAGTAAAGATGGTTTTTCTTGACTCTACTTGTTCTGATTTCAGTCATCAAGAGGCACTAATGCTGATGAAAACTGTTTTTCCAGTCTGTCCACCCATTCCTATCTGTACCACAGCACCTACCCACGGCCTGGGCAGTTTGTGAGTGCCTGCAGAGCATTGGTTTCTTTCTTTTCTTTCTTTCTGAAACAGGCAGCTCCAGGCCTGTCCTCACTAATGAAACACAAATGATTTCCAGGTACATTAATCAAGTCCTTTCAGGACCAGTTCCTGGTACTGCATTAACTTCTCCATGAGGGGCTGATTGCACAGCACTCACTCCACAAGGAATGGCTGTGGACAAGAACATCAGCATCTCTGATTCTGCTCTCTGACTGCCATGAGGAAGAGACAATTTGGAGAGATTAACAAAAACAGCTACCAAGAAGACACTGAATCTCACCTGCATGATTTAATTCCAACCACTTTCGACCTTGTAATGTGGGCTACAGAGTTCCCATGGATTACTACTTCCAATACACTGAAGAAATGCACAGTATCATCCCTGAATTCCCAACACTTCTCCAAAGAATAACACTAACACTCAATAAAGCTCTTTTGCAGAAAATGGAAACACTGCTCTAGCTTGAGACCATTAGAGGGGAGGATGAACCCGGGATAGTGAGCAGGGAATTTAGTGATAGGCCAGTGCAGCCTGAAGTGGGATCTGCCATGAGCACTGGTGTAAAAACCTTTCCCCAGACAAGGCCAGTTCATGGGACACAAAGCAAAACAATGACAGAAAAGGGAACACTTCTTTATAAACAAAAGCATTCCCCAGGAGGAAAAAAAACCCACCAGAATTTAACTGCAGGAGTATTTAATAAGAAACAGCTTGTTCCAGTCTCTTCTTCATTTAATTTAAAATAAACATAAACCAGAGCTTTCCTACACAACACAATCATTCCCTCAGAAGAATCAGAATGGAATTCAAAGGTCACCCTGGAAAGCTTGGTTGTTGGAAACTAAGGAAGAGGCTCTTGTCTACCAGTGATCCTTGAGGAGCAGTTCCCTCATGCCCAAGTTGCAGGGTCCCCATTGCAGAGCTCCCCCAGCTCCTCAGCCCTGGCACAGACCCCTTGACCCTCTCAGTCCCAACCATCAGCACCCTCCCTGAGGGCCCAGCACCCCAGTGACCGTCAGAACAGGGCCTGCAGCACAGCCCTCTGTCCTCTGGCCAAGGCACAGCCTTCTTAAAAGATTTTCTACTCGGTCACTCTAACGATGACAAGGACCTCGAAGCAATGGGAGGGCACTGAGCCAACCTCCAGTTATTTGTCTAAAGCTATTAAACTTCAGGGCAGGCACTGCAGAGCACCCAGAGTGTCACTGCACACAGTGACTGTGTACAAGCTATACAGAGTTCAGCCAAAAGCACACATGCATTTCTGATTGCGCCAAGAAATAATAATAATAATATCAAAATGACTTCAAGGCAACCCCCCGGCCCAGCTTTACCTACCTCCATTAATCAGTTAGCCAAACAAATTCTCCTATTTTGCTAAATCTAGTAACCAAATTGCAGCGTGCTGGTAAAACCCACAGGGGTTCTTACAAAGACCAGAGTGGAGAAAGAAGGAACTCTCCAGGCACCACAGCAGCTTTCACATCAGACACCCAGGTGCACCCCAAATTCTGAGTGTGCCACAGGAGAAGGGCTGAGCTGTGCTGCTGCAGCCTGCTCTGACACTGACTGCCCCAAAGAGCCCACGAGCAAACCTGGCAAGGAGCTCCTGCAACAACAAACCAGCCTTGCAATAAAAGCCATCTGCAAAAGTGCCAATTATCCTTCTCAAATGATTATGTTCCATCCAGTTTTGCTGACAAGCAAGTTATGCCACATTTTAATAGGCAATAAAATGTATTATTAAATAATTAGTAGCTAAGAAACAGAAATTAGAGGGCACTTCCTTTCACATACATCCCCCAGTACTTCAAACTATTGATTTAAAGGCAACTCGATCCTCTAAAGAGGACAAAATGGAACCTGATACAGCAGTTTACCAGGAGACAATTACAAGGCTAATGATTGTTCACAGAGAAATGAAGCAGGGAGAAATTCTAGAGAATTCCACCCTGGCTCTGTTTTGTCTGATCTGTCTCAAAATCCCCCAAAGAGCTAAAATTTCTCCAAACCTGTTCCTTGCTCTGAGCCCATTAATTACAGTGTTAAAGGTAAAGAAGTATTGATGTCTCTCCTCTGCTCCCTCCGTTCCCCCCCAGGTAATGCCAGCACTTGCTCAGCCTTTAAGGTATGGCTGCACTAACTGAGAAAAGCCCCACTAAGACCAATTAAAGCCTTTACTAAGAGGCTGAAAAGAAGACAAATGGAGGCAGAAAGCCCGATTACAAGGAACCTTTGTACAGATGTAAAGCAATTAGAACAGTCTCAAGGGCTGGCCAGTGCAGTACCTGCTAGGAAAGGATTTTACAGCTTGTCTAAACTTGGAACAATCTGTCTCTCTCTCTTTTTGGCTGAGTGTAAAAGTGAACCCTGTATTAGTGTCATGTATCAGTTGATAGCTCATATTGGTTTCCCTGAGCATGTTAAATCTCTAATGCTGGTCCCAGATCCCTCGTGGATGACAATAGTGCTACACAGACAGCTCTAACTTGCAAGGAAAGGAGATATGTCTGATGCTAAACCATTATAAAAACCAGAACCAAATCTTTCAACCTTCTTTTATATGCCTGATGCAAAACCTTAGCATGTCTCACATTTACTGCATTGTGCTGCATAATTTGGCACAGAATGTGTAAGAAGTGAAAATGTTTGTACTGCCATTTTAATAATCAAAATAAATCCTGCAGTGACTCAATTTAAGGCAGCTTCCAATCTCAGTCCACTCTTACTTTTTCAAGGATAAAAAAAAAAAGCAAAAATACTTTCCTAAGTAATGAAAAGCGACCAACCAAATGGTACCTTGATGAGTTCTGCAATACTCAGGTGCCCCACACCCAGCACATGCAGCCCCCCTCAGCCCACTCTCCTCCTCCTCAGCCCTACAGAGGATTTCACAAGCCCAGCTGCCCAAAACCCTGCAGGACCTGCCATAGGCAGCTTCCTCCTAAACAGCCTCCTGATCAATTTGTGTTCTGGCTGCCTGACTCTGGTAGGAAAGGCAGCACTGCTGGGATGGTGATGCTGCCTTGGGCACCTCCCTACACCTGCCCTTGCCTCTGCTGGCACTGAGTGCATGGCTGAGAGCTCCTGGATCCTCTGGTGCAGCACAGATACCAAGAAAGCACCAACACAAATGCCTCAAACACTTGGCAGGGATTTATGTGACAGTACCTGCCCTGGGTACCTTCAGCCTTGGGCATCCAAAGGATGTAAGGCAGAGCATGTATTTGTAGCCAAGTGTATTTCTGTCATACAGGGATTTCTGAGGTGGAAAAACCTTGTCTTACATTCAGGTTATCACAGCAACAACACTTGGTGTTTCCACAGGGCAAGAGAACCCAGGGAGCCACACGAGCAAAGTCACCCCTGCTCTGCAGAAGGGAAGGCAGAGGCTCCTGGGCACAGCTCCTCCAGGTCAGCAGCCACACCTCCTGCACTGAATTGGGCTTAGGCCCACATGAAACAGGAATTGGAGGTCTCTGTAGGATTTGTTATGATTTTATGGCTGCCTCTCAGGGGTTTTGTTTTTTCATCACTTGCTCAGGTGGATGCAGAAAGGATGCAGAGAGGTGTATGAAGAGGATGCAAGTTGCTGTAACCTGCTTGCTGCTCAGAGTCTGACAATGAACAAACCTTCTGAGGAAGCCTCTGCAAGGAAAGCTTTCCTGGCAGTTTAATCAGAGATAAATCACCTAATGCAATGTGTTTAAGCTTTTTTACCTCCCCTCACCCACACTTTGTTGTGCTAAAGACAACTCCTTGAAACTGCCCTCACAACCATAATTTCCAATAAAAGATTCAACGTTTCTTAAATTAGGGAATTTTTTTTCAAAGTTCTAAGTACTCAGCAGCTCCTGCTGTGGTAAAAGGGAATGTCTTGTGACACAATCTTAGCCACTGACCTGCTAAACTCTTTTCAAAGTCTGATCTTTGCTAATGTGCCTAGATAAACCTGAGCTCATCCAAAAATCTCGTTTCTCCTAAAAACAAGTTCCAGATAAAAACAAAGTGCAGTGATGTGGCACACTAGCCCTTCACAGTTGAAATTCAGGTTTAGCAAGGTCTGGGGTTTCAGTAAAATAAATCTGGACATCCATCATGGGTACCCTTCATGTCACAGCCATGTCTGAGAGGTTTTGCTGTAGGCAAAACCAAGAGCAGCTGCTGGCCAGGTTTAAAAGTCTGTGCTATAAAAGCATCCTCAAACAGCCACCTCTCCCAGCCAGTCACTAATTCTTGTGGTGCTAAAGAATTCAAACACACAGAGATAATTTCAGAACAGTAACCCAAAACACAGTGCACCAGGACATCATCTTTAGTGATGAGGCCAGCAGCATATCTTTGCTCTCTGAATTATTTAAGGGCATATTACTCACAGGCTGATCTTTGTACTGAATGGCAAAGAGGAGAGGGCTAAAGCAGGATCTCAGTGCAAACCAAGCTGAGACCACTTAAAATGACTTTAGCAGGTGTATCACACTGCATTACAATGAGATTCCCCAAAGAAGAAACCCTCCATGGCAATTAACTCACCATGCACTGAATGTATGTTGAATTCAGCTTAGATTTAAAAACTCAAAAGATCACACACAAGGACTAAGTTCTTAGGAAAATACTGGATTACATCAATTACCTGTTTCATTGCCCTGTCAGGACTGGAGTGTGATTCTCTGTGTGCTGTGAGCCCCTCTAAGTCATGTCTCTGACAGTGGCCTCAGACAGAACTGGTCATGCAGCGCTCTCAGCAGTGAGGAGATTTGATTCTGCCTCTCTTCCCTCTCCCCTCCACATGCAGGCACAGCTTGCCTCAGGTGAAGCTGAGGGCAAAAACTCTCCCTGGTGCTGTGCCCATGATCTGGGCTCTGTTCTCACCCAGCTGAGAACACCCACTCGAGCACCCCAGAGCAGCATCACTGCCAATACTGGAAAAAGGTTTGGGGTGCTTTTGCACAAGGCTGCAGTTTGACTGAATGCATGGAAATTGCCTGTGTTTCTCCAAGCCTGTTCCAGACAGAGGTGTTCACCCATCCAATCATTCACACAGTGTCCTGCCAAAGCAAAAAACTCACTCCAAATTTTGCTCTGTTGATATATAAATGCAGTCACTTCAGCTAAAGAGCCATCAAGCCACTCTGAGGCTGGGTAACTTGATTAAATCTATATTAGGATAGCAAGCTGTACTGCACGGCCTTTAACACCAAGCAGGGAAATAATTAAGTTTTAAAGCTGGTGAAAGATAACACCAGGCCTGGTTTGCTGCTGCAAGGCTGATAAAGGAAAGGGGTATACACTTGAACATTAATTAGGTACAAGCAAACAGCTTTGCTAATAGCTCATGTTCTCATTCCCAAAATGTCAACAACAGATATTAGTGCCAGGTGCTGGTGTAAGATCTCCCCTGGCTGGGGCTGGGTGTGGAGATTGGTTGGAGCACTTGGAGAAAATGCCAGCACTGTCAGGGGGACCTGGCATCATGTCATAGGAGCAGGACACTCCCTCAGGAGGGATCTGCCCCCCAAACTTCTCTGTGATTAACTGTGTCACACAGAGAGGCCTGGGAAGGCAAATGGGAGCCCTGAACTGGCACAGCCTGTGAACCAGAGCTGGGAGGTCACAGGTAAATCACTGGGGCTTGCAAAGTTATCAAGCACCTTCCTCTCAAATGACTTTAAAATCCTTACTCCACCCACTGCTTCAGCTGCAAAATTTGGGTTAAAAAAGGTTTGTCATATTGCAGAAGTCATCCCAGTGCTGGGCCAGGCCACTGACACCAGGCCAGGGTGAGCAAAGGCAGGACACAGTATACAGGATTTCACCATGTTATTGTCTGTCAAACACTTCCCACCACTGGGCAGCACCTCACCACAGCGAAAACAGAGAGAATGGGAACCAAAAAGCCTGAAAAAGCAGCAGCAAATCCAAATTCTCACTGCCATTCAGAGGTCAGGATGTGGCATAAGACAAACACTTCCAGCCAGAGAGCAGGATTCAACAGCAAATGCATTTTTTTGGTGGAACTACTGTGAGTGGACCCCAAAAACCTCACAGAAACCCAGGAGCCCAGCATCCAAACCCACAGGGCAGAAGATGCTCCCACCTCTGAGCAGCACCCAGCTTTCCCCAGCCTGAGCCCCTCCTAACCTGTGCCCCCCCATCCCTGCCCGGGTTTGGTATGAGCATGGCTTGGGGTGCACAAACTAAAACCCTGAAAAACTTGTAAGTATTGCATCTCTCTAGTGACATTTGAACTCCAGTTTAATCAAATCAAGTAGGATCCTTTCAAATATCACTTATCCTGTAACTGCAATTTCCAAATCTCTCAAATCCTGGCTTTCCTTTTAATCTCACATGAAAATTGTATTACACTAATACTGTTTACATCTCATTTCCTCTTTTCCATATTAAAATATCAGTAACTACATTTCAATTCTGTCCCTTTACTCTTCTGCCACACCATAAATCCCATGGGGTTTCCATGGCTCAAGCTCTGTGATATTTGCTGCTTGTCCCCTGGACTGTCACCTTACCCCAGAGACAGGTCCCACCATTCCCAAGCCAGCTGGATTTCCCATTTTTCCAGCTGGATGCTTGGAGAAATCCAGTCCTGCACCAGGTGATGAGCACAGCAATTTTACACCATTCCTTGGTTTTAATAGGAATGGGCTAAAAAAGAACCCCTCATTCTAACTCCTGTAAATCCAGCCATTTCCATGAAGTCACAGACCATGCCTTCCTTCTTCCCTGGCTGCAGAATGTCAGCCCTAACCCTGTTTTCATTTTTTTTTAGTGCAATTTCAATAGATTTCGTGGAGTGGTTTCTCTGCTTCCATAAGGATGGCCCTAAATTCCTTTCTCCAGAAGCACAAAAGATGCAGAAGGTCAGATGGCTTCAGGAAGAGCAGTGCCCAGGACCTGTGACACAAAGGATGTGCAGTGGGGAGTCTGCTGAGGACTGAACACAGAAACAAGGATGTGTCTCCATTTTCCTGGAAAGAGTTAGGCATTGCTGTTTATTGTGTACCTGACTTTCTCTTCTCAGCAGAAAAACACATCACACAGACAGACCCTGAGGCCTCAGAGTGAGTGAGAGGCATCACCTGCACCTTCTGTTGCTCTCTGCTTACCTGCATTCAACTGCTTTTGTGGAAAAACGGCTCAGGGCTGTGTCCCTCCTCCCAGGGCCCAGGGGAGGCCATCTCTGTCACAGCCACATCAGTATTACCTGTCTGCCTTTCACTCCAGAACAAACCACCTGAGCACATTAGCAGGTAAATGCAGTAGCAGGTTACAGCATTCCCAGAAAACCCACTGGCAAAAGCAAACCCACACAGACAGGCTTGAATAAAGTATTTTTTAAAGGAGATATCTTTAATCACTGTTCTTACCTTTTAATTTTCCAGATAAAGACTTTCAAGTACTTAAGAAATGAGAGCTGTTAAACTGCAAAGTCTGGTCAGGGAAAGGGTAAATCATGCAGGAAAGACACAAAGGAATCCAGAACTTCTAGTGGCACAGGTCAGCTCACAGGAGTGCTGGGTCCAAAATGACTCTGGCTGAGACTTAATCATAATTAGTGCAGTGAGGGCCTGAGCTAAATATGCTCCTGCACATTGGGATGAGGGACCTGAGTGATGCCACTGCTCCCAGCTAAACACAGCTGGAGTCCCTGGCACTCCTTGTCCTGCCCTTCACTTTATCCCTGGAGCTCTCAGTGCTCAGTGTCAGAGCAGCACCAGGAGGAGATGGATGAGCTGTGCTATGGCACCAGGCAGATCCCTGCACTTCCTTAACCTTCCAAACATTTTCAAATTGTAGAATGAAGTCACTATTACTGCTGAAGACCAGTCAGTACAAACGCATCAGCCCAAAATGGGGCCAACTGAGCATCTTGCCTGCCTTTCACACCTGGATGTCTAAAACTAAAAAAAAAAGAGAAAAAGAGGCTAAACTCAGCCTTTTTACTGACTTAAATACTTTAATTCTGCACTGAGGGTTGATAGCCATCTACAAACAAAATTATTTGCAAAGATACTCAGTATTGCTTTCCCTTGCTCAGACTGTTGACAACAAAGGAAGTGCAATTCTGACTGCTTGGGTTTCACAGCAAGAGAAGCTACACAAGCAGCACATGAAGCTCTACTTTCCATTTCACTTTCTGTGTTCATTTCTAAGGAGATATCCCTACAGGGAAATATGGAGCTCAGAAAAACTGGGGGTTTAAGTCCAATGTTTGAACACTCATTTCTTATGTGGATTCAAAATTTCATTGATGATTTTGGCCTTCTTACAGCTACTGCCCACATCTAATTCACTTGCCACATGAGGATTGCCTGTTTTCATGGGAGAATTTCCTCTAGGCTTCCATAAAAATGCATGATGAGGTCCAAGTCTTCTCATTCCTCCCAGCCCACCTTCATTAGGAAGGCAGGCTGCTGTTTCTTTAAGGAATATCTCAGCAGAAACACACAAAATCCTTGGAATCAGTCTGAAAGAGAGGCCAAGGACATTCCTTCCCAAGCATTAGATTTGGTTTCACATGAGATGATTAGACTCATCCATGCTAATTACACTAGAAAGAACTAATTAGAAAAATCTACCATTCAGCTAATGAGGGCTGGGCCTTAACTATCTCAGTGCTTAATTTTTCAGGTTGTAAAATATTACTTTACCCTCCTTCCCCCCTCTCCTTGCGTGCCATCACCATGTTAATTCTTGTAATAGAGTTGATCATTAAATACCTGCTAAAGAAATATTTGTTAATACCTGCAAGTGCCAGTTTTAAACCAGCTGCACTCTGCTGTAATTAAAGTGTGGAGAGGATGGGCTCAATCCTCTGCCAGTTGAGGGGAGCAGCCAAAGGACCAAGCTGCAGCCTCCAAACCTGCCCACCCTGTCTGAGTTAGTCCACGGGGTAGCACCAAACTGCTCAGGAATTCTCTGCACTGCTCCAGTGCAGCCTTTTCAATAAATACACCTTTTCCTTCCCTTGGGAGGGAGAAGGGATTTCACATGTAATATTATCAACGGGGGAGGAGAGTTTATTAAAAAGCAATGATACCACCTGATAAAGACTGACATCTCTGCCAAGGTTAGAGCATTTAGCAGGAAGCTGATGGAATGAGCATAATGAAAAGCTAATAAATCAGAGTCCTTCATTATACAATAAACTCATTAAGCTACTCGTTGAAAATGGCAAGCCAGACATAGCACAATATTGTGAGACTACCACTGTTAAAAGCTTTCCTAGAAAATACAAATTCAAAGCCAGGCTTTGAGTTTTGCTGTATTTACATACTTAGTGTCCATTTGGAAGTTTAATGAAAGATATTAGGAAATATCTATGTGGTGCAGCATCCATTCAGAACATAAACTGTGCTTTTCCAAAGAGGATTCTCAGCCAGTCTGGCAGGGGCCCAAACCCTGCACTCCCTAAGATGATGTGTGAAATTAGTGCAAATTGAAATGCCAGAACTTCTAATTTTTTTTTGCAAAAACCTTTGAAAAACTAGACATGTTTCTATATCAGATTTTTATTTTATTCATCTCCCCATCCCCACTTTCCCCTGAAGCCACTAAACTAAATCTATTTAAATGTATGACCAGCATGATTTGGATTTTTAATAGGCTTAAGAAGACCCATCCTGAAATCCTCACTGTGAACACCACGGAGTGTAATGAGAAATCCAAAACAGGGCAGGTCTCTCATGTATGTGAACTTCATGATAGAGGCTACAGAGAAACTGAACAGCATTGCTGTCATTCCTACTTCAGCCACACTCACATAGATCAGAAGTAAATAATAAGAAATTAGTAGAATTAGGCTAATTTCTTTACATCTTCCATAGTAGGACCAATGTTTTGGGTTTTTGTTTTGTTTGTTTTTTTTTTTTTAAATCAAGTTTTACAATTTTGGTTTTTAAAAATATGGCTCAAAAGGCCTATTTTTAATTTTTTTATCATCTACCAGTCTAGAAAATTCAAAATGCATTATTATATCTATATCTATATAGATATAAATGCACAGACAGAGTAAATACAGCGAATGTTCTCCTTGACTTTGGTTTTGATAGAACATACATTCTTCTAGTTCTAAATTCTAAACCAGAAAATTGGGGGTATGGATTGAAGCAGAGAGCAAAGCCACCCAGTGGGATTACACAGAGAAACAGATTCAGCTGGAAGGGTTCAATTCAGAGCCTTCACTGCTGGCATTACACAGGAGTAAAGACAATGACCCAGAGCCAGGGAATGCCTGGGAATGACCTGATTTTACATGAGCAGTGAGCAGCAGGAGGTTCCTCCTTGGAATGGATGAAATCAGCATGATGTAAGAAATCCCAGAACCAGTCACGGGTAAGGGTGTCCAAGGTCAGGTCCAGGGAAGGAGGATGTTGCTAGAAGGTCATTTTAGTAAGGAAAATTAGTCAGAGCTAGGGATTTTAAATGGCTTTTCTGGCTGCCTTTGGAACACAAGCAATATATTTGTAACTGCACCACTGCAGAGAACCACCCTGGCTGCAGCTTTGCACACACAACAATTCCCTTCCACTGTGGGTATGCCAAGAGCAGCTCTTCAGAGCACCCACTGCCCACTGGAACCACTCTATGACCTCTGCCAGTGCTCACCACGGCCTCCTCTGCCAGCCAGGAATTCCAGGGGTCCCAAAGCCTGCAAGCACTGCTGTCCTTAACACCCACATCCACATCTTCTGGCCATCAGGCTCATTCCCCACCAACGTTCATGGTAGGACGCCTCACCTCTGTAAATGACCAGAACTTGCCACCAGAACTTGCAATAAAAGGTTCCAGAGGTATCTGGGGATTGGACTCAGGTGTCCATGAGCAGGGCTGTGGATGGGGAGGTCTGGCAGGGGGACGTGGGTGGCCCCTGGCAGACGCAGAGCTCCCACCCCAGCACGGGCTCTGCCGGCAGGGCTGGCCCTGAATCCCAGCGCCTCTGCTGCTGGCAGATCAGAAGGAATTTTTTCTGCTCTGTACGATTTATCTGGGGAAGACCAGGTGGTTGGTAGTGGAATCCCCTTTTCAAGTTCACTCCAGACCCAGATCACAGAGGAGATGTGCAGTACAAGAGAAGCCTCCCTTTGTGCAGAAGTTATCAGCTCCCTCACCCACTCCCCACCCACCTGCACGCAGCCTCGTGCGTGTCTGAGCTCAGGCTGGCACCAGCTGAGGACACCTCAGTGCCACTGATTCCCAGGCACCACTGCACAAAAACCTGCCCATCCCAGGCCAAAAAACCAGAACAAGCATTTGACAGAGCTGCCTGGGAACTGCCATTCTAGGAATAACAACCCTGCCTCCCCCAAAAAGTGGCTGGGGAAGGGAAGGAGCTGGGAAACCAGCTGCCAACAGAGCAGTGGGAACATAATCTTCAATTCACCTACGTCTTTAAAGTAAAGATGTGGGGCATTATGACCTTACTAACTCACAGGATTTAATACTCAGTTTTAAGACTTCTAATAATAATAATAAAAAGCTTACATATTCCACCAAACAGCCTCAAATAGGCAACCTTTATTATCTGTTATGTCAGCTGTGCCTAAAAAATCAAGCGAAACAGTGTGTACCCTTTAATAGTTAATCCTCTAACATGTAATTAGGCATTCACATGACAATCAGAACAGGACTATATTTCATGTTTGCCTTCCCTTTCAAAGTCTCTACTAGAGGGGCACTTACTCTGTCAAATCTGCTATAGTAATCAAAACATTGAAATTACTTCTTTCCACACTAAATATACTGGAACTGGTTGTTTGATTAAATGTAGAGCAGAGAGTGCAATTTGCTAAATTACAAGTATTCTGAACATGTAAATATAGTTTAATTACTGCAATTAAAGAAGATTACTGGAGATTGGCAGATGGGAATGTAATGCTGTTTTAATTAGAGTTTTTAATGCACTGTAACATAAGCATAATATTAACCCTTTATCCTGGAAAGGGCTGGCTAGTTTCTGAAAAATATCCTTTGAAAAATGTACTAGAGCTAGTGTTTCATAACAAGCCTTCAAGTCAATTCAGTGCAAAGTGCCAGGATGATTTGGGAGAGTTTCAGCTGTTACTTGCAGCACAGGCACTGCAGAACAGGCACGTTCTGGAGCACAGTCAGGAGCAGCCACACGAGGTGGGCACACTGTTTGTGCCCCAGATGGAAGAACGTGTGAAAATACAGCGTTGGAGTAGATGGATTGTGTTTCATAAAGAGTGCAATCATAGCTACATCACCAGAGACTTAAGATTCTTTCATGAAAGTTAAAGTACCTCACACTCCCAAAGATTTACAAAACATGAAAAGAGAAAAATGTTTCAAAATGCATTAGTTCAATTTTGAAAAACTGCCGCACAGAGACACAGAACAATATTGCCTGGGGCCTGGGTTATTACTACTCAGCCTCCAGAACAGTATTTGCCTCATAAAGTAATATTCCAGAATGTACTAAGCAATTTTTGTCATCTTGAAAGCTATCACTTGCAACATTTTATCCATTTAAGTCAATAGTCCATTAGAAATTCTAATTGAAAGTTCAATACTCTGCTTGGAATCTTACAATAGAGGTTGTCTTTGGAAAGCCATTTAAAGTCTTAATCTCTTTATCATTTGGTATTTTGAAGCCTAACTTTGTTCTTGTTAGGCAGATCAATGGCATTAATTTACAAAATGGGGGAAAATGTCACCCTTCATCCTTTAAATCTCAGCGCGGCGAAGAGCAGCGTAAGCGAATCCGACCGTTGCTCTCCCATATTAGCAGAAAACGGTGCCATGGGAGGTTTGACCTACAAATTTTAATTACTGCATGAAAAATTCAGTTCCTGGAGATGAATAGAGACTTGAGGAAAAGCTGAAGTCCACCTTCTGAGTGACTGCAGAGCTTAACTCTTCAAAGGCTGCGGTGGTGAATGGAGCAGCATGTGTACCTTCAATAGGCAATGGCTGCAAGGTGCAGGATCAAACTGCACAAGCAGTGGAAGAAAGGAAAAGGATTTCACCTACAAAGGAGCTTTATGGGTGTCCAAAATAGACGGACACTGACACCGTCCTCTAGGGCACAAATGTGGTGAGAATTTGTTTTGAAATGTCCCCGACTTTGAGATAACTTTCCAGCTGGTGAGTTCACTGGTGGGGAACTCTGGGCTTTGCAGAAATCCATGAAAGCTTTGCCATGGTATCAGCAAAGGAGGATTTCACCTGTGCTCTTTGCCTCCAGCGCCAGGCAAACAGCATGTAACAATGCCAGGTGTTTTGAACCAGAGTTCCACTCCAAGTCAGCTCAGGGAGGAGTCAAATCCTAAAACTGATCCATGGAGCACTACCAAAGAATGGCTCAGCTTAAAGTTAGCAAGACTAGGGACTTCCATAGGCAGCTCCAGAAGAAGCCCTGAGGTTATACACATTGGGACACTCCACAATTTACTCCTTGTAATGCAACATAGCAAAGCAACTGTGGTGCTCTGCAGGTGACACAGGTTTGAGATCACAGCTGGAATTTTTTCATTCCAGACACTGCAATTATTTGGGCTGGGGTGACATGAGATGGATAGAAAATTCTCCTGTTATCTACATCAGAAATTAAGGATTTGGATCTCTCTTTCAATAATGGTTATGTTAATGGTAGAAGGAGACAGAGAGATAAAAATTAAGGAGAGCAAAAGAACCCCAGAGCTGTGGCTGACTCAGGGTGTCAGAAAGCACATTTCAATTATTTGTGTGTGTTTATAAGAGACAGAGGGATAGGCAGAAACAGCTCATTCCAGTTCTTTACCTGCTTTTTACATCCTACCAGACACACCCTGCTTCAGCACGACTTGGTATCAACACCATGAACTTCTTTGTGGCAAAGTGGCTCTGGTCCCCCACCTTAAGAATTAGAGGACAACTGGAATCAAGAAAGGTGTGGTGATACTTAGAATCTCTCCTCTGTGTCACTGCTGTGACATGCTCAGGGCAGGAATCTCCTTTATTGGTTTCATGGATGTTTGCAGGCTGTGAGTGTGACCTCACTGTGTTGGGCTCTCTGCAAACGCAGAGCAGGAGCTGTGGGGTGAAGGGAAAGGAAAAGGGAAAAGGGGAAAGGAAAGGAACAAAGGGGAAGGGAGAGAGGAAGGGTAAAAGGAAGTCTTTCCATGAGAAGACTCAACAGCAAAGCAATGGCCTGGTAAGGAGAGGACACAAGCTCCTCCTGTAAGTTCTGATACCTCATCTCAGGAGGTATTTCTTGCATCAGATGAGAACTCAGACTCCTGTGACACTTGCACTGTCTCAGCCCATATCATCATTCCCACCTGAAAGAGAACCTTCTTCCCCTGCCAGTGCAATACCCTGCCATTCAAAAATGATACCGACATAACTACAAGATCTAGTCACGGGGATCACCATTGTGGTGATGCAACCTGGAAACCAACCTGGGAATGGTTTCTTTACAGGCTTTTGACTTGGTTTAGCCTTACCTGAAACTAGACTCTTGACTAGAGCCCATTTTAATATCATGGAGACCACACAAAATAACATGAGGGATTAAACTTCCAATTTCTCTTCTTCTCCTGAGTTCTGAGACTACACGTAGGGACATGACACATCACTTAAAATCTTCACACTGTATCTTAATAGCAATATTAATTAACATCTAACCATTAACTTTATGTTTTTTGGTAGATAACAGCACTGGTCTCTGCTTCACCTCCAGATACTGACTGAAATTTAAATAAATGTGTTATAGTAGTTAACTATTTGGTACATTTAGATAATTAATATCTATTTCCATTTCAAAGTAAAGGATTTCTAATGTAAAAAATATTTTCCTCTTTTGAGAGTCTCTTAGGTAACAGATTTCTTGTTTCAGGCATTCTTTTAACTATTTCTAATATTTCTAGATTGTGCAGGTTTCACACAATAAAAACCATTTCCATGGTTTGGGATGGTCCTTTAGAAATCACCAAGAGGTTGTTTGGATGTTTTTTTGCAACAAAAGAGATCATAAGAAAAGCTTGGTGTACCTTGAGACTCTACCCCCAGACTGAAAGCCTTAAATACTCCTGGCTTTGAGAGTCAAATCTCAGTAGTGGCTGAGAACCTCAGCTTCAAGGTGCTTCCCAGGGCTCAGAGTTCCCAGTGCTGCCAAGGAGGGAAAATGCTCTCAATCTGAGCATCCATGAAAAGGCAGAGCCAAAGCCCCAGGTCCTGCCCAGCAAGGCTGGTGCTCTTTATCCACTCTTGGTTCTTGACCAGTAACGTGCCCCACTCCCTGAAATTGGAGAGATTTCCCAGCATAGACAAGGTCCTGGAATTAGACCAAAATCTGTGTGGGAAGGGTTAAAACAACCTGAGCAGTGAAACCCCTGCAGTTATCTCATAAGCCAGCTCTTTTAGACAAATTGAGCAAAATAGTCCTTTCAGCTCAGCAGGCACATGACTCGCTGCACAAAGGAGTCCTTCTAGAAATCCCATGAATACCCCCATTATCCCAAGGATTGAGCACAGAGCCACACATTTCACGCCCACTGCCACCTGTGATTAGCTTTTTTACAGTTATTATGGAGTACTTTGATGGTGATGATTGTTTAAAGGCCTCAACAAGCCTGCTAATGTGACTTGAGGACTTGACTCCTTTTCATTCCCCGGTTGCTCCAGCTATCACTCTAATTTACTTTATGCAGAGGGGACAATAATAAAAAAAAATTTACTCGGAGAAATCACTTAGCATAAAATTGATTCAGTCTCTTAAAGAAACACATGCCAGGATCCCATGTTAAAGTAAATTAGCTATATGATCAAACAAAGCTAACAGTCATTTGAGGCCTGGACTCTTGTGTAGCACCTTAAATATTAACAGAAACAGCCAAAGGAAAACAAAGGAAGATGCACATGGCAGCTCCAGCCAATTGGTTTGCCTGGAACTTTCCTCTGCTCTGCTCGGTATTTAACGGTGCAAACGTGAAGGAAGATTTTGGCTTCAGGGAAAATGTATTTTACTGTTTGCAAGAAGTGCTTCCAGAATGGATCATATTGTACCACTCAGTGCAAAATAAAGGGACACCAGGGGAGCAGTAAAGCAGGCTGGAGTGCGTGTGAGGAAACGAGGGCTCCAGCGGTGAGGAATGGGGAAGGGGATGGATGAGGATGTCTGTGCTCTCGCAGAGAGCTCGTGTTGATCATAGTCTGGCAGCTCAGAAAGGCATGGAGGGGTACATGCAGAAGAAGTAACTAACAGCAGTGTGTAACTTCTCCCAGTTTTCCCCTCCTGTTTACTGCATATGCTCAGTGAAGTGTTCAGCTGTAGCTGTCAGTACCTACTACTCCAAGCTGCTCTCCAGTTTCACACTTAACACATCCCTGCTGAGACTCACAGTGCATTTCTTTTTCTTTTCAAGGCAATTGCAGAGGTAAAGGCCCAGGATGTACTCAAGGAGCCCACAGAGTCATCCATCACAACTGTTTTCTGAAACTAAAAATAGATTTATCATTCTGTCCTTGCCATTCTGTGCTGCCACCACAACCCATGGTCAGATGCCCCTGCTGCCCAAATTGCAGACCCTGTCCTGGGAAGCAGGTGAATACAACCCAGAGACAGAACTGCTCACAGTGCCCAAGCTGACTGACCTCTGCCTTCACAGGGGAGCAAACACCATTCCCTTAATTTAAAAAAAATCATCAACATCCCCTTTTAAGCTTGTCACCAATAGCAGCATAATGCAATGCAATTTATCAAATCCCTGAGATTTGGTAACAGGAATGTGCTGCTGCCCCTCTGTGAACAGGCTGGCTTCAGAAACATGAAGGAGCTGCTTTAGGAGTCATTGCTGTTCTGCCCCAGCAGAAACCCCAGCTTCCTAACATCACAGCTGGTGGATCACACCTGCAACAAGTCTTTAAAGTTTGTGGTTTTTTAGAGAAACAGAGAGCAATAGAAGTATAGAAGTAGTTTTGGCTTTCAGAGTAGGGGGAAAAAGATGAAAAGATTACACAGCTTTGCTGGGGCCTAAACAAGAAGACTCAAGGTGTGGCCATCCTGTGCTGATGAGCACATTGCTGGTGGGTCCATTATTACCGACCTTTTGGGTTCTTTGTATTCACTCACACCCATTTGTAAAAATGGAGGTAAACCAATTTGCAGTAAATTTGCGAAAACTAGTTTAGTGCCTTCCTTTTTCTCCTGGTTCCAACCTCCTTGGGTCTGTACCTTGATGATTTTAGCTGTAAATTTATTAAACCACTGCTTTCCTGAAACCTGGTGATTTAATCTCCAAGGCTCACCTCCATGGAACAAGTGTGTCACTGTAACACCAAATCTGATGGCACAGTGACCACCTTAGGAAGGAAAAGGAAAAAATCAAACCACAACAATAAACTGATAAAACTTCAGTTTTTGAAAAAAACAACTATACTATGAACTGGCTTCCAGTGCAGCCCCATAAACATATTTGTGTGCTGTGATCAATACAGAAGGTAAAACTGGGCTGGGAATTTATTAATTTAATGAATTTATTAATTCATTTATTAATTTATTAATACAACTGGGCTGGGAAGGGCAGGAACAGGAACACCTTTGAATCCACTGGTGCCAAACACCTTGTGACATCAAGAGACAATCCAGAAACTCACTCATTCAGCTCTTCTCTGTGCTCCTTCTCCTGGTAGAAATGGCATAGCTGGCTGGCTGTGCTTCTGTTTAGTCTTATTCAAAAACACTTTCCAAAAAGTGCTATGGATTTGTGTGGAGAAGCTGATGGAGTTGTGAGATCTAGATGAGGCTTTAAGAAGTTACCAGGGTGCGGTCCCTCTCTTCTGCTATGGCTCCTAAATTTGACATGTCTAAAAAGATGCCAGTGTACGTTCAGTTTTTCCCTAAATTATGGCACCAATAAGATCCTTTAAATAGAGCTGTGTTTCCCAATAATTTTGATACTCAATGAGTCCTTATTTACTAGGAAATTTGGCTGAAATATGTCTTTATGCTTCAGAGCCCTTGTGGAAACTAGAACCCAGCCAGAGAGCGTGATCACTTTGGCTTTGCTTCCACAGGATTATCAAATATCATTCCCTGTCCTTCACCCTGCAGGTCCAGTCTCAGTCTCTGCTGTTCACACCTTTAAATGAGGTGGCTGAGCAGCCACAGAGCTGCTGCCCTGTTCCATGGGTGCCTGGCTGTGGGACACAGCAGGCAAAGGAAGAGGCATCTCATCTTCCCAGGAATTCTGTGCTTGGTCAGCACCATTCCTGCTTGGCTTCCTTAATGAACACAGCTTTAATTGTGCTGGAACAGTTCCTATTAATGTAATAACACTTGCATTTGCACAAGGGCTGTGTCACATTTATCATGAGGGGAGGATGTGTACAGGCAGCAGCATTTCCATTAACAGCCCACACAAGATGCTCTCCTGAGTTTCTGTGGAAACAGTCTAATCCAATTTGTCTTCCTGAAGTTCTGGTCTCTCACAAGACATAACCCCCTTTTCCTGCTTCCAGGGATCGTGCTGCTTGGCACAGCCATCAATCTCTTCCAGGACTGGCAGTCTAGGCTAATTCAGGGAGAATATCTGTATTGGGTGATAAAAGACAACAAAGACTCTATTTCTTCAGTTTAAAACCCAGTTCCATTATAATTCAGTGGGAGTTTTGCCACCGACTTCAAAGGGCCAGAAGGCTCCCCTGGCCATGTCCTGGGAGAGCAACATGATCCTAGCAGTGTCCAGGGGCTGGAAAGAATGGCTCCTTCTGGAGCAAAACTTGCTTCAAGTTTAAAGCTGATCTTTCATTAGAGGCCACAAGGTCTGGCACTTTCTAAAAATATACCAAATAACTGTATCACTGGAGAATTTTAAAAGAGCTGTTATTTTATGCCCTAGTCATTTCAAAGCAGATTGGGTTAGTCTGGAAACAGCAATTTCTAAAGGAGTAACATGAAATATTTAAAGATTTATAGAACAAGTGGCCCACTTAAGGGCTCATCTAAGTTTTACTAAACATCTCTGGTTATGCCTTGCTGTGTCAGCAAAAAGAAGCTGAGATTTAAATAAATAAAACCTAGTAGCATGTAATAACAGACAGGAAAAAAAAAAAAAGATACATCAAGTTACTACTGAAAGGAATATCGAGCTCTAAGTGATCTCTGTACAAACGACTCTGCTTGTCTCTGCAGCTGAACAGGAGACAGCTTTAATCTCCAGGCTGCATGTTATTTAACTAAGCTGAAATTGTTTTCAGTGATGTGAAGTGCATCCACTAAAGATAATGATCCCATTTTGGATTGACTTTATTTTTTTAACAAAGGGGGACAGGTGGATATACTGAGCAGAAATGTTTTTCATTAACTGCAGCAAATCATCACAGTGCCTAGCTCCATGAAATACAAATTTGTGATATTCCTGACAACTGTTTCTTGTTGCTGTCTTGCTCTCTCATCAGTGTGTTATGGCCTGCTTAGGAAAGGATTTACTCCAGAAATGTTGAAATTGTCCCTGGAGTTAAATCAGCCACCCTCGCCCAAACCCAGTGGGCTGAATCTTCACCTCCAAAAAATGACCCTGAATTATATTGCAGATTTATCTGCACTGAGAATTCATTCCAATGAAAGCATGCAAGGACATTTGTAGCTAAATTTCAAAGGTTTTCACAGCAGAGAAAGGCAACAGCACCTTGAACCTGCTACTTCTGCATCTTCACGTGTCTCCTCTCCCAGTTCTGCTTCCCACACAATATTTGGCTGGTGACATCAGCTGTACCTTGATGGTCTGTCAGACTGTGCCCAAAATTGTAATTCTTCAAGGCTGAGAAGCAGAACCACAATGGAATACCACATCTGGACAATGATGATGTGCAGTGTGCAGGAAATGTTTCAGATGTCACAATTCCTCATTTCCATGTAGGATGGAGAACACAAACCTGCAAGGCTCAGTGTTTCCTTCTGGAGTGAGCAAAGGTCTCACAGTTGCACTTCAGTCACCTGCACAACCAGTTATTGCCAGGTACAATCTGTGAGTTTAAAGTGAGACCTATTTTCTCTGCCTGGAGCAATCTGACAGATCAGGGATTGAACCAAGCCCCCAGTACAGCTTTTCCTTCTAAATGCCAGAGGCCTGCTCATACCAGTTTGAGGTTATTTGTTCATACTCAGCTCTCATGTATTTCAATGTAAGAATAAGAAATTGGCAGTAATTAGTGACTCATTAGATCAGGTGGCCTAAAGCTGAATTTGGGCCCTTTTTAATCCCTGGAGAGCTGTCAGATAAAGCTCAGAACTTCAGCAGAACTGAAGTGGTATTATGGCAGTCCTAATGAATGGGTAGCCCCAAGTGCACTGGGCACCCAGGGCAGATGGAGGCAGATGGACCATGCAACACTTCCAATGCACCATTAATAACCTTCCTAAATTGCTGTGAGCCCCAGAACACACTGCCAGTGCCTGGATTTTAACTATCCTGCCTGAGAGCCCCCCTGTAAGAGTTTCAGTTCCCTGATGTCCCTCTGTGCCAGATGATTTTCTGGCCCTTTTGCAGGATGCACAACATGGGGTTCTGGCATTTGACTCTGAGCATTACCACAGCGACAACCTCCGTGCTAGGTGACAAATTGTTGGCAACATCCACAGGGGAGGAAATCCTCTCCTGGCTCTTGTCAGAGTGGCTATTTTAGCTTTGCCAACAGAGCATTGACAAGAAGATCAGAGGTTTTTCTACTGCCACCTCGTCTTTTCAGGTTAATTTATGCCGTGTTCTTTATGCCTGTTTAGTTAAGGACATGCTGCAGGTATGGAGAGAAAAATGTCACAGAATCACCACCTGGCTCCTCTGTTTTGATCCGGCTGACAAATGCCAGAACCTTTGAACAGCAGGTTGCTAAATAATAAACAGACCATGTCTTTAAAAACACCTGGCGTTGCTTAAAATGGTCATTTTGTACCTGGTTAGTGCCTGGCACAGGTGCCAAGCTCAAAGGCAGAAGGCTCCCCTTTCCCTCCCCTGCCCACCAAACAGAACACCAACAAGTAGAAGACACAACAGCAACTGGGTGTAGTGAAAGGTTAGAATTCAGCCTACCAGCCACAAGGAGCACGAGGAACAACAGCAAAGCCCCTTTCTGAGTGGAAAAACTTCAGGAAAGGGAAGAGAAAATAAATAAACAAGGATGAAAGAAATGCCCAGTGGCAACCATTTTCAGTGTGACCTAGTGAGCTTTCAACTTCAAACCAGTCAGATCAAGAGCTTCCCAGCGGCGTCACCCAGGGATCTGTCACTCACACATCAACCCCGCTCACTCTGCCTTGTCTCACGCAGACACGCTGCCAGATACAGAAATATCACGGCCTTCTTGCATGACAAGGAAAACAAAACAACACAAAACCCCCTCAGCCCAACAGCCCTGGTGAAGCCCGAGAGCGCTGACAAGCTGTGACCCCATTGTCCACAAAAGGGCAACGTCACCAGGCAGAGCAGGGAGGATGCAAACAGAATGGTAATTGGGAAACCATCTGCTATTAAAATGCAACTCAGGCCAGAGCCTTCCAGTGAGCCCTTCCCACTGAGAGATGATGAGGCTGGGATTTATTGTGAGGAAGCAATAGCTGCCCTGGGTGCTTTGCAAAGGGAAAGCATCTTCTTTCAGCTCATCATCTCGGTTCTGAGCAACTTACGGTGTTATTGAGGTGGGCGTGGGGCAAAATGGCTGCACCTCCACTATTGCAGCTCTTAGGGTATGGTGTTAGACACCAGAACGTGGCCCTCAGCCTGACAGCTTGGAAAGGAACCCAGAAGTAAAAGACTAATATTTTTAGGGAAGCACAGAAGGACAAGAAGCAGATCAGAAAGGAGAGAAAGATGTCACTACAGTTAAGGCATCAATATCTGACTGAATGTAATTCTACAAGATAGCTCTAAGTGACCCACGTAATCAACATTTCAATTAGGTTTCAATGCAATAATTTACCCATAGCAGCCACACAGTAACTACACCTATTTTTGTCCAATCCATTTCTACCACATTAAAGGTTAGAAGTATTCATGGAGTCTGAAGACAGCCATTAGGAAAATATCTCAAGTATTTAGTGTATAAACTTGGCATTTATGGTCTGAAATAGAGACAGGCAGCCCTGATGAATCCTTGGCAGTTTCCTTGTTCAAGACAGATGAAGAACTCTGTAATTTCAGACTGATGCTGAGAAACTATATATACACTCTGCCTTTTTCATGAATCTCTTAAACCAAGGAGTGAAAAATGGGCAGACATCCTCATATTTTCAACAGTTTATACAGCCTCTTGCACACACTGTAAGTAGTCTCAATAACAAGTGAGTAACAGCCACTCTCTAATAGAAAGTGAGACATTTTTCATCCAGCTATTTGTTACCAACCTTTGAACTTACTACTTTCAAACCCTTGCTCACCAGCCACTGGACAAGTTTAATTGAAAATTAGCAAGTATTTTGAAAGCATTTACAAGAAAGCCAATATTGCACCCATGAACTTCCAGCATGACTGCAGAGGACATACTGGTGGCACAAGGTGTAAATCATCCTCCATTTCTGGACAAAATGTTACCCAGTCAACACCATGATCCAGCTGTTACTGGGAAAGAACAGCACATCTGACTCTTAGCTCCAGGCAAAGGCTGCAAATGAAGCCATTGGATGATTTGAAAATACATTTGCATCAATGACATTCCTAAAATAACTATACAGGTGTTTCATGGCAATATTTCCAGAAAGAACCTCCCAGGGCGGCTATAGAAGTGTGTATTTTTACATAGAGTCTGCAACATCTTTCAGGGTGATGTTCAACATCTTTAAGCATTGTCTGAGAGTCACCTGCTTAGACAGTAGAAAGGACACTACGTGGTCATGAGTGAGAAATATCCAGAACAGTGCACAAAGGCTGAAATATGTCCTCCTAAGGCCTTCACGGCAATGGCAACAGCAAGAGCTGGCAATGGCACAGTAATGAGCTGACGGGTTCGTTAGCGTGGCATCTGCAGAAAGTCAGCGACGCATGGGCAGCCGCGCTACTTCCTGCAGGGAATTTGTTGCCAGACAAGAGAAATGCAGCCTAGATTGGCTCAGCTGGCTCTAATTCCCACTGTCTCTTGCCCAGGCCTGCAAGTGAGGCTGTTCTGGAGCGGCCTGGTGGGGCC
>VXBC01009470.1:51455-64814 GCA_013399945.1 Ploceus nigricollis | reverse complement strand
ATCCAGGAGTGGATTCTCCAGAAAAATGAGGATATCCAGGAGTGGATTCTCCAGGAAAAATGAGGATATCCGGGAGTGGATTCCCAGAGGGGACAAAGGGGAACATCCAGCAGTGGATTCCCAGCGTGGGATGAGCTCCGTGTTGCTCCATCCCTGTGATTCCCACCATGGTGGCCCCTGACCTTTCCAAAGGGATGGTTAAACACTGGATTGAGGGTGGGATATTTTCACAGGAATGTTTGCATTCAGGGAATTCCAGGAGGATCCTCCCAGTGTGTTTTTCTGGATCAAAACCCCCTCCAGTTCCTTCACCACCAGCTCAACACCCCTGGGGCAAACCCAGCTGCTTTAAGCCAAGCCCAAACTGAGTTTTAACCCTGTGTAACTCCTTCAGTGCCACATCCCTTGATCCCGAGGCCAAGGAGCCCTTCCCACCTGGGAAGTGACTTCCCAAAATGCCACTTAATTCCCAGCTTTTCACCTGGTAATTGGCTGTCGGCTTCTCGCTGAGACGTTCCCGTTGTCTGCTGCACCAGGGCTGGGGGGAAAAAAGCCAAGGAAATCACACGGAATGAGGGCGTGCAAACAAATTATCCCTCATTTAAATAAAGATCCTTGGAGCCCGTCCGTGGCTAACGAGTTCTCCTAATAAATGTCACGGAGCAACCGGCCACAGGCAGCGAGGAGCCGGCGGCAATAAAACCCTTAATGGTGTTAAACAACTCCGTGGGAAAGGTTGGGCGTTCGTCAGAGAAAATGGAAGTGCTGGTGGTTGTTTGCTGGAGATAAATGTCAGGCTGGGGTTCGGGAGCCTCGGAAAAGCCGGGAGCGATTGGAATCTGGCGGCAATAACGCTCCGGCTGCAGAATCCTGTTAACATTTGGAGCCGCTCCGCGCTCGTCACTTAGCAGAGGGATTTATGAGCCCTCCTGCCTCAGCCCCAGCTTTTAATGGGATTGTTGGCTGCTGCCGTGATTTGATAACACCTGGAATGTCCCATCCATCTGATCCCGAGCGCTGCCGTGGTATAAATCGAGTTTAGATCCAGATGGGAGAGTTTGACGTCCGGCACAGACGTCGGGAGAGCGCCCGGGGTGGGGCGGGAGGGGAGTGGGGATTGCTGGGGTTTGGTTCCAGGCTTGGCTGGATTTTCTGGGATGTGTTCATTCCTTACACCTGGATAGGGCCATCATCCATGGGTTTGACTTAAAACCCTTTCCAAAGCTCTTCCCAAAGCTCTCCCTCCTGGGGAATCACGGAATCACAGAATATGAGCTCGGAATTGGATGATCCTTAAGGCCTCTTCCAACCCAAACTGTTCCATGCCTCAGGTTGGAAAGGGGGCTGTAAAACCCTGGAATCCAAATCTCTGTTGGACCCCTTGGCCTGGAATTGGATGGTTTTCAAGGTCACTTCCATCCCAAACCATTCCACATCTCAAATTGGAAGGGATCAATAAAGACCATCGAGTCCAAATCTCTGCTGGAATCCCTGCCTTGGAATTGGATGATCTTTAAGGCCCCTTCCATCCCAAACCATTCCATGTCCCAAACTGGAAAGAGGCCTGTAAAAACCCTGGAACCCAAATCTCTGTTGGACCTCCTGGCCTGGAATTGGAGGATTTTTAAGGTCTCTTCCATCCCAAACCATTCCACGTCCCATATTGGAAGGTGTTGGAAGGATCATGGAGTCCAACTCCCTCTTAGACTGGAATTTGGAGCATTGAGACCTCCCCTAGAGGATATTTTTGGGGTGACAAAGAGGATTTAATGACAGTGTTTGATCAAGTTTAATTAAACCCCAAACCCCCAGGCTGGAAAACCATTCCACTGCTCCATCCCCCTAATTTGGAAGAAATTCCCCAGGAACATCACACTTGCATCCCATAATAAACCCCCACACCTGTAAACTGTAGGACAACGCTACAGCTGATTTTGGGGTGTAAAGGTGACAACATTGGGGTGTCCTGCTCAGTGCAATGGGATTTTTAATTTATTTTGAAGAATTTCTCTGGCTGTGCCACCCATTGTACCCAGCCCTCCTCCTCCTCCTGGTGACAAAATCTGAGCATCTTCATTTGCTGAATTACAAGAAATGATCCCAAACTCTCCCTCCTTTTTAATCCTGTCCTGAAGTTTGGGTTTTGAGCTCCAAGTAGGAGGAATCCTGCCACAAATTACTCCACAATCCCTCAATTTCCCCCTGTCCTGTTTTCCCTCTCTCCCACAAATCCAGATGGAACTCCAAGCCCCGGTGAGGAGATCAGGAGGTCCATGGGTGGCTCTTGCCCTGCTCTAGGGCTTTCCCAGGGCCCTTCCCTCTTGGAAAACACTAACAGGAACAGCTCCAGTTGTTTTTCCACGAGGAAAAACTCATGGAAAACATGTTTTTCCATGTTTTTAAGCTGTGGTTTTATCCTTTATTACAATGTTCACGAGGCCCTGGACAGAAATAGTCTGGGATGGGTGTTTGGTCTCAGAGATGCCATTTCTGCCTGGTTGGAAGTTTTATTGGAACTTGCTGAGGATGTGGTGGGAAAAGTGGGACAAAACCAGCCTGGAAACGGCTGCCTCCTCCCAGCTTTTTAAAAGGAACCCTTTGGAAGGCTGGGATCACCACTGATCCCATGGATATTTAGCTTTTCCTCACCTTCCAGGGGCATCAGCTCATGTCATTTCCAAGAGCCCCCATTGGGAATCCCATCCCTGCCTCATTCCTGCCCAATTCCAGGGAAGAGGATTTATCATGGAATGCTCCAGAGGATTCCATGGTTGGCAAGATGGGAAGGAGGCAGCTGAACTCACCTGCAAGGAGTGGAGGTGGCTCCATGAAGAGCTTCACCGTGGTCTTGCCGTGAGTTGTGCCAAGCTTTTCTTCCCAATTTCCACCATTCCCGGTGTATTCCCGAGGCTGGGAATACCCTCGGATCTGCCTGTGGACTTCAGCTGCCTCCAGACCTGCGGATTGAGGGTCACTGAGGATGAATCTGATGCTTTGGAGTGGGCAGAGCAGCTCTCCAGGCTCCGTGGACCATTGGATTTGAGGATTCCATGAGTCCTGGAGCTGATCCTGGGGATGGTTTGGGATGGTGGAGCAATCCCAGAATTTTGTGGGCAGGGATTGGGATTTTTGTGGGTTCAGCTTTAAAAACTGGGAGTCAGAAAGGGATTTGATCATGTCCTGGAGGAGAGGGTGAAAATCCAGGATTACCCCTGATCCCTCAGATTCCTCTATGGAAGACCCATCCCCCTCAAACCAGGACCCAAAATCTGTTGGTGATCCAACATTTCCTGCACTGAATCCCAGAAAAAAACCATTTATTCCTAAAAAACAACTTTTCACTTGCAGTTTTGTGATGGTTTGGGGCAAGGAGAAGATCCTTTCCTGCATGAATTCCCAGCCTTACCCTTTTCCATGGACATCCTTCCCAACTCACCTCCACAACCTGCAGACAGAAGAGACAGGGAAGAATTTGTTTGCTACTTTTTTTTCCCAACATAAATAAGATTTTTCAAGGAAATAATTATTTTTATGGATTATTTTTCATCCCTTTTTTCCCCCTTTTCAAGGACCCAAATGCTTCCTAACAACTCCAGTGGTGGTGAACCTAAAAATCTTCCATATCCATGGGGAAAGCCCAGGGAATGGGGCAGGAAGGTTCTGCTGGATCTCAAAAAATGGATTTCTTCAGGGCAAGGAAAGCAAAAAAATTTCAGTGTTGGGGTTCTGGGATATAACCATCCCCAAATTTTTTTTTGTTTGGGTTTTTTTGTTTGGTTTTTTTTTTTTTGGTGGGGGTTTTTTTTTTTTTTTTTTTTTTTTTTTTTTTTGTTTTTGTTTTTTTTTTTTTTTGTGATGGTTTTTTTTTTTTTTTTTTTTTTTTGTTGGTTTGGTTTGGGTTTTTTTGTGGATTTTGTTTGTTTGTTTGTTTGGAGTCTTTGGGGTTTTTTTTGGGTTTTTTTTAGTTTTTTTGTGGTGCTGGTGGCAGTTATTCCCTGTGGGAGTGGATAATTCTGTGTGCCAAGGAATGCCACAAAAAACCAGGAATTAAAAGGTTCAGTGAGCTCCAAGTGACCCAGCACCTTCCCAATCCATGAGGAAATGGGGGAAAGTTTTGCTGACAAAACCAAATGGGAAGAGAGGGGGGGGTTAAGGGATAAAAATGGAGAGTTTCAGGAGGTCAGGAATCTGCAGGGCCTGGAATTCCACACTCCTGGAGAGGGGCCCCAGCTCCACCTGCTGCTAACGGTGACATTTGGACGCGTGCTGGCACGGAAATGGCTCCAATTTAGCTGCTGGCAGGGTCACCACGGGGCCAACTCACCACAAATCCCTCTCATTTCGCTCCTCAGCACTTCCTTCACCTCTTCCTCCTGTGCCAGAGTGGGAAAAACAGAATTTAGGGATGAATTCCAACCCTGGCAGCATCTCCCTGCTTGTCCCACCGAGGTGGAGCCACCTCGTTTGGGGTACAAGAGCCGAGATTTGGTGTCACGGGGAGCTCGGTTCAAGATTTGCACCTCATTCCCTCTGGAAATTCCTGGTTTTCCTGCAGCTCCTCTGGCCACGAGGAATGCGACCCCAACCCATGTCACACCTCAAACCTTCTCTGGCTTTCCAAGGAGTGTCCCCACCCTCCTGGCATTGTCCCACCAAGGTGGAGCCACCTCTTTTGGGGTGTAATGAGAGCAGAGATTTGGTGTGGCGGGGAGCTCCACCCAAAATTTGTGGCTCATTCCCTCTGGGAATTCCTGGTTTTCCTGCAGCCAGTTCCTCTGGCCACGAGGAATGGGATCCCAACCCATGTCACCCCTCAAACCTGGGCTGGCTTTCCAAGGAGTGGATGATTTTCAAGGTCTCTTCCACCCCAAACCATTCCATGTCCCAAATTGGAAGGGATCAATAAAGACCATCGAGTCCCACTCTCTGTTGGAATCCCTGCCTTGGAATTGGATGATCTTTAAGGCTTCTTCCATCCCAAACCATTCCATGTCCCATACTGGAAGGGTCTGTAAAAACCCTCGTCACCCATCAACCCATGTCACCCCCCAAACCTGGGCTGGCTTTCCAAGGAGTGTCCCCACCCTCCTGGCATTGTCCCCGAAGCCACGATCTCCCAAACTTCCCTGAGCTCTGAAAAGCCTTGGAGCCACCTGCATCCAAATTATCCTCCGGGATTGCCCCTTGGGAATGGGCTGTGGAACCACATTTGATCATTTGGAGCTGCACCTCCTCCTGCTTTCTCTGCCTCTTTCCCAGCCAACGCCGTTCCTCACGGAACGAGACCTCCAATCTCATGGATTTTGGAGCCCATCCTTCATCCCTGGGACAGCCAACGGCCACTTATCCCATTGGGAATCTTCCCTGTGGGATGGTCGATGTCCTACTGGACTTCCTGGGGTCACCACCTCTTATCTTTCTTGGGATTCCAAATTTTGGGGCATTTTCCCATGTAGGGAGCTGGAATTTTCAGCAGCCCAAATTTAGGAGATCCTTTCCCACAACCCCCCTGCTAAAATTTATCCTGCTTGGAAAATTAATCCACACCCTGGGAAAATGGAAATATTGCCTTGTGTCAGTCAAGTGGCACAAAATCCAGGATGAAGGGATGTGGAGGGAGCTGCAAAAGGAATTTTGTCCTGATCCATGTGGCTCAACCCCTCCTTCTTCCTCAGGATTTGGAAGCCCAGGGCAGCAGCTTTTCCTTAAAAGCTTTGAAAATGGGGCACATTTCCCTCTCCTGCTTTTCTCTTGGCTTGGATCAGCCCTGGAGCACCGATCCTGTCGGACAATCAGGAGTTGGGAGTCATGGCAAAGATGGGGGAGGGAAAATCTGCCTGGAGCTTTAGGCTTGGCTTTGTAGAGCCCAGCTCTGCTCCCGCCCAGCTCTGCCGTCCCTGGGTAACACCAACAGCCTCATTTCCCAGATATTCTCGGAGTGAATCCATTTCTCAGCATTCCCCTCCTCCCCTCGGCCTCTTAGGGCTGCTTTGGCCGATTTTCTCCATTTTCCCTCCCGAAATGGGAAACAATCTTGGGAGAAATCACTCACGGAAAGGCCTGGATCTCCCTTGGCTCCTTTCTGCCCGGCGGGACCATTTTCCCCCTGTTAAAGACACTTCCATCATTACCAAATCTCCGGAGATTGTCCATGAAATGCTCTGGGAATAAGTGCTCCTTAGGGATGATAGCTGGGAAGGCAGATGGGTAAAAAGCCTCACGTGTTCTCCTATAAATTTTAGGGATATCTGTGAGTGGCTCAGTGGGCTGGCAGGAACGGCCTCATCCGTGTGTCCATCAGATCATCCCAGATTTTTTGGGGAGCTCTGCTCCATCCCAACAATATTCATTAAAAATGGGAGCTGAGAGCCACCGTTCCCAAGCCTCAGCATCCTGATCCTGGGATAATTAACCACTTGGTGTCCTGATCACTTGGAATTATCTCTCCATGGAGAGGTCAAATATTCCCCTGAAGAGATGGGAAAGGAGGGGAGGAAAGGGGATGGAAAATCTCCAGAGGGAAACAAACTGGGAGATTAAATCCATGGATCAAGTCAGGTTTATTTTCCAGCTGGAAGAGGTGGATACATGGAGAGGCTCTGGCCTGCACAGAATCTTTGGGAATCACCTCAAGCAGAAGATTTGAAACTGGAGCTGCAATTCCAGTGCTGGAAAGATGGAAAAGCCAGGAGATGTTGAGCTTTGTCAACAAGGGATAAAAACACCCTGACAAATTTTCCACTCAGAACTGCTGGAAACTGGATTTGTGGATTAAGGATACTTCAAAATATTAAAGGACAAGGAGCACAAGAAGGATGATCCCAATTAAAGCCGGGAGGATCGTTTTTCTCAATCCATGCTCACTTCCAGTGCCAGGAAAAATCACATTATCCACCAGCAGCACATGGAGTTAAAGCAGTGCCACTCCTGATCCTCAAATCCCTTGGGACATTGGGGTTTGCAGGGTGTAGGGACTGACCCCAAACAGGTTGGGGTTGGGATCCGAAGCTCTTGTTGGAATTCTCTGCTGAGCATTAATTGTGCATTAATTACCCCTGCACTGATTATTGGCTCATTCCTGCTCTGCCTCGGGGATGTGCTGATCCAAAGTTTGATGTTTTCCCAAAGGAATCTTCCCCCCCAGCTGGAGACACCTCCAGGCAGGAATTTGGGCAGCACTGCCCGTGTCCAATGCCTGGAATTTGGGATTCCAATGGCTCTGCTCCTGTTGGAAAATCTGGAGAGCTGAGAAATGAAACCTGGAAGGTCCAACCCCAGTTTGGAATTTTGGGAATCCCACTGGATCGTTCCCATACTGACCGCTTCTCCTTTTGGCCCATCCATGCCCGGGGGTCCCTGGAGGCAGAGCTGGGATCTTCCTCTTTTCCCTGGTGGACCCTGGAGAGGAAAAGGAGAGTTCAGTCAGCACTCCCAGAGATATCCCACAATTCTTTGGGATTTTCCCCCTAAAACCCAACCTGGGATGGGAATCTGCTCTGGAATTTTTCCCCCTCTCTCCCAACCCCACAAGCCATTCCCGGCGTTTTTCCTTTAATTCCAGGAGAAGCCAAGGAGCGGTGTGGGTGGAAAAAGTGGCACCTCACAGCCTCTCTTTAATCAGTGTCCAAAAAAAAGCCATTTATTATCCCAGACAGGCTTTTCTGGGCTCGCTAATAACATCAAAAATTCCAGCCTTTTTAAATATCCATGAGGGAATCTTGTACTTTCGGCTCCCTCCTCCCTCCTGTCATTCCTTTGATTTATTTTTCATGGCAAGGCACAGCCTGGGGAGCAAGAGAAGGAAGAATAATTTTGTTTCCATGGGCTGGAGCAGGATTTAATCCATATTTTATTGTTCTGGAAGGACCTTTTCCCACCTTCCTCCTATAACCACCCTTCAAAATTCCTTTTAAAGATCCCTGTCACACTTCCAGCATCTTTATTCAGTGACTTCAAGCTCTTATTTTTAAGGAAGTTGTCGATTTCCAGAGGTATTTTCCAGGTAAAATTCAGCTTCCAAAAGGCAAATTAGCAGGAAGAAAATCCAAGTGTCTTTGGGGGAAAAAAAAAAAAAAGGAGAAATATTTGGGAGTTGTTTTAACGTTGATTTGGTGATAAAAGAGTTGATTAAGGAGATCTGGTGCCACAAAAAAAAAATTATTGGGAATTTCTGGATGTGGGTTGAGTTCCTTGTTTATCCTTTCTGCTCTGCATCCCTCTTCTTGCCTTAAATCCCTTTTTTTTTTGGGAATTCCATGGGATCAAACATTTTTTGTCTTTCTGAAGAGCAGCCTCGTGTTCTGATCAACATCTCCCAGATATCGACATTGTAGTTTTTAATAATTAATTAAAACATTATTTTTCATGTGGAATCTGCCAAAATCCTGCCAATATTTGATCCTGATGGAGCTGAAGTGGTGTAAAAGTTGTCAATGGATATCAGCTTGGGAAAAAAGTAGGAAAATTCTGCTGGAATGAGGTGGGATAGAGATTTTTTAGTGACCCATCCATGTCAGAATTCCTGCAAAGATCTGTAGGACAGATCCAGGAGAGTGGATCTGATGAGATCCAGATTCACTCAGATTTTCCCAGAAAATTGGGAATTGTCCCAACTTCCATCCTCCAAAATCCAAATTATTGCTGTCATTGTCAGGAATCAAGCAGGGCTTACGGATAAAATTTGCTTTTCCAGGTTATTTTATTCCAACTTTTCTTTGCTTCTTGGATCTTCCAGGTAATTTTTGTATTCTTTAATCCAAGCCTGAAACTCTCCCAGCAAAACCACGGAGGGAATTTTCATTTCCAGCCTTTTTTCACTTTGGAAAGTTCTTTATTTCTCAGAGCTGTCTCAACAAAACTTCCAGGGCAGGGTGATCCTGCTCATTGACGGAATTAACATCTCATTTCCCAGGATTTTTTTCCCTACATTTCTAAAGGTGCCCAGCGTGGCTGGAATGCAAAAATATTCATTAAAATCAGGAGCTGAGAGCCACGGGCTCCTTCCCAAGCCCAGCATCCTGATCCTGGGATAATTAACCACTTGGTGTCCTGATCACTTGGAATTATCTCTCCGTGGAGAGGTCAAATCTTCCCCTGAAGAGATGGGGAAGGAGGGGAGGAAAGGGGAGGGAAAATGTCCAGAGGGAAAGGAACCAGGAGATGGAATGTGGGGATCAAGATCCCATGGGAAGAGGGAATGTGGGAGAGCTTGGGAGAGGGGGGACATGGGGACACTTCAGGGGTGTTCGGGCACACGAGGCTGTCCAGGAGTGGATCCCTGTGGGATTTGGGATCTGTGGGATTCAGGATCTGTGGGATTCCTGTGGGATTCCTGTGGGATTGAGGACCTGCTGGGATTCCTGTGGGATTCAGGGCCTGCTGGGATTCCTGTGGGATTTGGNGGATTCCTGTGGGATTCAGGACCTGCTGGTATTCCTGTGGGATCCAGAACCTGTGGGGTTCGGGACCTGTGGGGTTCAGGATCTGTGGGATTCCTGTGGGATCCAGGACCTGCTGGGATTCCTATGGGATTCCTGTGGGATTCAGGATCTGTGGGATTCAGGAGCTGTGGGGTTCCTGTGGGATTTGGGATCTGTGGGATTCAGGGCCTGCTGGGATTCCTGTGGGATTCAGAACCTGTGGGGTTTGGGACCTGTGGGGTTCAGGACCTGCTGGGATTCAGGACCTCACCTGTGGGCCTGGCTCGCCCTGTGGCCCTCGAGGTCCAGCTGCTCCGGCCCCTCCAGGCTTCCCAGGCCATCCCACTTGTCCCTTGAATCCTCCCAGTCCAGGAACTCCCTTGGCTCCCTGGGAATCACAGGCGGTTGTAGGGATGGGGCAGCCAAACCTCATCCAAACACTTCCATGGCATTGGGAATACGGGAACATCTCCCACATTCCTTTGGTGTGGGAGCTTTGCTCTCCACCTTTCCTAGTCCAGAAGGTGCTTGGTGACTTGGATTTTCCATTCAGCTATTCCCAAGAATTCCTAAATTCCCAGCTCACCTGAACAGAACCCTTTCATTTGTAACCCTGGGAAAAACGAGGAAAGAGGAAGATCCCAAACCTATAAATTTCATCTTCACCACTGAGCTTCCTCCCAGAGCTGCTGGAACAGAAAACCCAGGTAAGCCAAGGTAAAATTCCCATAAAACCCAGCAGAAGGAAAAATCCAACACCCAGCAGTGGTGGAAAACAAATTCGTGGGAGAGGAGAAGGCCAGGAGAGGAAGGGAATGAGGATTCCCTAGGAATGATCTCCAAGCCACCAACCAGAGACTTCAGGAGGTTTTCAACCATCAGAGAATGGGGAACAGATTTGTTATCAATAAAATCCTTTAAGATCCCAAATCCATTGGAGACTGGAATGTGGGAAGGGCCTGAGGGGCTGGAAAATTGAGATTTGATGGAGGCTGCTGAGATTTTGTTTGTTTGGGTTTTTTTTTCCTTAAAAATTTCCTGTTTTAGCAGAAATCCCAAATTTTTTCCCCAGATGGCAGAGTACAAATTTAGGTGTGGTTTTTTTTTTTAAGGAATAAAGCAGGAAATTAAGGAATGCTGAGGAGGAAGATTGGTGGGGAGTGATCCAGGTGGGAATTCCTCAAGGAGATGAGAACAGAACTTGGGATCAGCTTGGAGACCTTTCCCATTTCCCATGGCAAGGTGGCCACAGCCTGATCCACTTCTCCTACCCCAGAGCATCCCAGGGATTTACCCTGGGAATGGTGGTGGAACAACTCTGCCAATGACTCCCAGCCCCTCTGGATGGCTTCTCCTCACACTAAACTGGCTCCTCCTGGGATTTTATCCATGGACAGAGGGGAATTTAAGGAGACCTCTCTCTCCTGCCCTTTTCCAACTGCATTCCCAACCCTAACGTTCCAGCCAGCTGACATTTCCCCTCTGGAAAGGGCACCAATGATGTGGAAAATGTTAAATTTTGTTAACTCCACCTGATGGATGTGGGATTTATTCCTTGGAAATGGCAGCGTGCTCAGCACCAACCTTTTCTCCTTTCTCCCCAGGAATTCCCGAGGCGCCGTCGCTCCCTGAGGCTCCTGGTTCGCCCTGGAAGGAGCCAAGGTAAAATCATGGCTAATGTGGGCTTGGAAAAGCTGGGATTTTGGGAATAAACTGGTTTTTCCTTGGATTAGAGTTGTTTACTGAGTGTGACCTCAGTCTGGGCACCGGTAGTATTCCAGGAGAGGGAAAATTCCCATTAAAATGGAAAAGAGCCTGTGGCGCATCAGGATTGGGATGGATGAACTCAGTTGAGGAGGTGAGTAAAGATCCCAATCCCAATATCCAAGAATCCTCATCCAATCCATGCTGATTTATGGGAACAGATCCAGGAAAACCCAATTTATGCCCTTTGGAAGAAATGAGCATTTTCCAGAGGTGGATTTGGGAAAACTTCTGGGAAAACTCTTGAGGGATGACCTTTAATGTCCCTTCCCAAACCACTCCATGATTCTGTGATGGTTGAGATCCTCACCTTTGGTCCACGCTGTCCATTCGATCCTGGAATTCCTGTTTTTCCAGGACTGCCAACTTCTCCCTGTGGATGGAAAAGCAGTGGAGGGGCTGTGAGGACAAAGAACCCCCAGAATATTGGGAAAACCCTGGGAAAGCAAGGAAAGGGATAATGCAGGGATGACACTCAGAGATAAAGTCTCACCTCAGCCTAGAAATTTCAGATCACTAAAATTTAACTATTAACGAATGAGACAAATTAACAAATTAACAAACTAACATTAATTTAACTCATAACCAAGATAATTGGGAATCCTTAAAATTGGAGATGATCCCAACTCCAAGCTCTCCTGGTGGAAAGTGGGTGGGGAATTCCCTAGATAACAAATTCAGTTATGAAATGGAGCGGGGCTGATGAATCCAAATGTTACTAACAATAATAATAAAAATAATATTAATTAAAAAAATTATTATAACCACAACAATAACAACAACATTGCCTCTGTCACCAACAGCTCCCATTTCTCTTATCAAGCTTCCCAAACCCTCCATAAAAAGCCCATTAAGGCTCATTAGCGTTGTTTACTGATAAGGGACTAATGGTGATGATAAGAGCCGGGCACCAATTTAGACCTGAGCCCAGGCCGTTGCTAAGCCACGGATCAGGAGGGATTTGGGCAGGGTTTAGTTTAGTTTTTAACCCCAGATTATCCCAAAGTTCTCTGCAAGCCTTAAAACTTCCTGATCTGTGATTCCCTGCTCTTCACAGGTGTTCCAATGGGGATTTTCCCACAGAAATGGGGTGGATTCCTCAGGATTCCATGCCACGGATCAAGAGGGATTTGGGCTGGGTTTAGTTTAGTTTTTAACTCCAGATTATCCCAAAGTTCCCTGCAAGCCTTAAAGCTTCCTAATATGTGATTCCCTGCTCTTCACAGGTGTTCCAATGGGGATTTTCCCACAGAAATGGGGTGGATTCCTCAGGATTCCATGCATGAGCTTTCCTGGGAATGAGTGGGAAACAATTTTGGGAATGGGGCAGCTGGAGCAGGGTGGAAATCTGGGCTTGGCTCACCTTGGTGCCTTTGGCTCCGGGAGCGCCGATCCGGCCTGGAAGCCCTTGCAAGCCCTGGGAATAAAGGAGAACACAGGGAATGAGGGCAGAGGAGGAATTCTGGGGCTGCTGGAAGCTCCTTCCCCATCTCTGCTTGTCCCAGCCTTTATTTCCCAGGATCATGGAGTGGTTGAGGTTGGAAGGAGCTCTGGAGAACGTTTCTCCAATTCCCAATCCAAGCAGTGCCATCCAAAGCTGCTCCACCACGTTCCCAGGGATTTTGGGCATCTCCAAGGAAGGAGATTTCCTGGGATCTCATCCATGTCCTACCTTTGTCCCTTTCTGCCCAGTGTCACCAGTGGTCCCAGGGTCACCTTTCCCTCCCTACATGGAAAAAAAAGGACAAAGGAGATGAATTTTCAGGAATAACGGGACAAAATCCCAACCACGTGCTGGAAGTTTTTTGGGAGCCTCCCTGTCGTGAAGGACCTGATCCCAGAAAATCCATGAGGGATTTAGTGGAAGATTCCTTGGTTTCCTGCTCCCCCTCAGGCAGAGAGGGACTTGGGGTGTGAAGGGAATTGAGATTTGGGCGTTGGTAAGAAACAGAGGAAAACTCAGGCTGGGAAAGTACGAAATTTTGGGATATGGACGTGCTGGGAACTGGAGGAGGACAACTCCTAAAAACCAGGCCAGGATGTGCATTGGAGACTTTTCCAGGATTTGGGAAAGACCCTGAGGAAGGCCCTGAGGCTTTTAGGGGGTGGGAAGGGAAAGGAATGTGGGATCCAGGAAGGAGCAGACAGGAATGTGGGATCCGGGAAGGAGCAGAAT
>VXBC01009470.1:9851-21312 GCA_013399945.1 Ploceus nigricollis | reverse complement strand
GGAATTCATGGGAGGCTGGGAGGAGACAGAGCCAGGACAGGTGACCCAAACTGACCACAGGGATATTCCAAACTGACCACAGGGATATTCCAAACTGACCACAGGGATATTCCAAACTGACCACAGGGATATTCTAAATCATGCGACATCAAGCTCAATGTATAAAAATCCAGTTTTCCAGAAGTCAGTCAGGATGTTTCTGTGAGAGGCCATCTTGTTTTTGTGAGAGGCCATCTTATTTTTGTGAGGGGTCACTTTGTTTTTGTGGGGTGCCACCTTGTTTTTTGTGGGGTGCCATCTTGTTTTTGTGAGGTGCCACCTTGTTTTTGTGAGGTGCCACCTTGTTTTTGTGAGGTGCCACCTTGTTTTTGTGGGGTGCCACCTTGTTTTTTGTGGGGTGCCATCTTGTTTTTGTGAGGTGCCACCTTGTTTTTGTGAGGTGCCACCTTGTTTTTGTGGGGTGCCACCTTGTTTTTTGTGAGGGGCCATCTTGTTTTTGTGAGGCCCACCTCATTTGATCCCAAGGGGGAACTCTTAATAGGGTTCCTATTCCATTTCCAGGGACCAACCCAGCCCTCAGAGCTGAGGAAAGCTCTTTGCTGGGGTCAGGAGAAATTTCTAGAAGCCTGTTCTGATGTTTTTGTGAGGACTCACCTGGCCATAAAAGGGAAATATTTGGGCACTTTTGTGGGGAGCAGGGAGCTGGGCTCCATGATTTTTATGGATCCTTTCCAAGTTGAGATCATCTGAGGCTCAGAACCAGAAGTGACCCCTCAGGGCTGGTGCGGCTGCACCTCGAGCTAAATCCACATCAAGCAGCTGTGACTCAGTGACAGAAGTCCTGATCAAAGAATCCCACAATGGTCTGGGTTGGAAGGGACCTCAAAGCCCATCCAGTGCCACCCCTGCCATGGCAGGGACACCTCCCACTGTCCCAGGCTGCTTCAGCCCCAGTGTCCAGCCTGGCCTTGGACATTCCAGGGATCCAGGGGCAGCCCCAGCTGCTCTGGGCACTGATGTTGAATAACAAGGAAGAAAAGTTGTCCCTTGTTTGTCATTTCAGGGCAGAGCTGGAGGTGTTGGTTGGTCCCAAAGGATCAGCAGCTCCATCCCCCTGGATCAGCCTTTACTCACATCTTTTCCTCTCAGCCCGGCCTCTCCTGGTTTTCCAGGGAATCCTGGTTCACCTCTCTCCCCCTACAGGAAACAAGACTTGTCACATTCCTGTCCTGCATTCCAGAGCCCTCCCACTTCAGACACTGAGGGGCAGATTCCAGCAGCACATCCATGGTCATGGAGTTGCTTCCACAATCCTGGGTGAAGTTTGGGCTCAGAGCATTTACCCTGTCTTAGGGAGGGTAAATTTGGATTGTAGGTTTTGTAGTATTAATATTTATTTGATTTTGGTGTATTTAATAATATATGTTTATAGTATTTCAGTTTATTTAATTACAGTATTATTTTTATTTTTGTAGGATTATCGGCCTGGAAAGCATCCAGCTCTAACCTCACCTATCCAGACTCCACGGTCACCCCTGGAATCCACTCAGGACAGAATCTGTTGAGGTTCTCCACCTCCAGGAGCAGCTCAGATTAGCAGAGACTCGAGATGGATCCAGTCTTGGACACAGGATCAGCTCCCATGCCACGTTTTAATTTTTATTCCCATTTAAATCAGCTGAGCCCACATGGATGGCTCCTCATCTGCTCTGTTTGATGTTTGTCCCACAAGGTCGTGGATTTGATCCATGATGATGGATTGGATGATCCTTGTGAGTCTCTCCCAGCTCAGAACATTCCATGAAATCTGGGAAATTTGTGACACCACCTCTCCAGGCCTCCTCCCAGCCCAAACACCTTTCCTGGCCTCCACTTTGTAACCTCATTAACACATCTCGTTAACACCTCCTGGCTTGGCTGCATCCCACTTTGTGACATCCCATTGTTCCATGCCCTGGAAGCTGATCTGGCCTAAATGTTCCAATCACTGATCTGTGGAACAATTCCCAAACCCAAACCCTCCTCCAGCCAAGGCTGGGGGGATCCCTGTTTGAGGAATGCCCACAGCGAGACACTCACTGAACAAATTCCACAGGTGGGATCTTTTCCAGAAATTTCTTGACTGGTTTTGAACTTTTCCTGGGGAAAATCCTGCAGGTGAGGATTAGCAGGAATCTTTTAAGGCCTGATCAAAGATGTTGGAAGGAACCTTACAGACCACTTGGTTCCACCCCCATCCATGGGCAGGTGCTTCCACTGTCTCAGAGTGCTCCAAGCCCCGATGTCCAACCCGGCCTTGGACACTTCCAGGGATCCAGGGGCAGCCCCAGCTGCTCTGGGAATTCTGTGCCAGGGCCTCCCCACCCTCACAAGGAACAAAGCTTCCCATGGACTCACCTTCTGACCTGGCTTTCCAGACAATCCCACATTTCCCTGCAGAAACACAGAAGGAATGACACATGTAAGATAATTCCAGTTAAAATCAGAGAGGGGGAGATCAGGGAATGTCCCACGAGGGGCTGTGCCAAGTGCACCCTGTCCAGAGGTGTCTCCTGTCTCCTCCACTTGGAAACCATCAATATTTTGAGCTTCCCACCCCTCTTCCAAAGGTATTTATCCATAATATTGGGATTTGCCAATTTTTGCTGGATGGGGATGGGACTGTGATGTCCCTGGAGAAGGGAACAGCAAGGGTTAACCCAACCCTCCCTGGACATCAGTGGAGTCATATGGGAGCCACCAAGACCTTCCTAGACACAGAAGTCAGGAAGATGAAGATCAAGGTGACTTTCAGGAGGGGAAATAATTGGAAACGGGACTTCCTTGGATTCTGTCCAGAGTCACCAGTTGAGCATTGACCATCCGTGTTTTCCTCCAGCCACGAGGAATTCTCCACATTTTGGGGGATCCCACCTTTGCACCTGACCTGAGGACAGAGCTCATGACCCCATCACCCCAGACCTCCACAGGGTCACCAGCCCGGTTCCTTGTCACCTCCCCAGTGCTCATCTCCTCAGGGCCAACAAATCCATGGAGGTGACGGAGAGATTTTGTCCCTAAACCTCCTGGCTTGTCCCCTGGGCCCTCCCCATTCCACACCCAATGACCAATGGGGTCATTGTCCCACTCACCCTGTCACCGACGTCTCCCTTTAGCCCAGGCTGGCCAGGAATTCCAAATCCTGGACTTCCCTGAAAAAACAAAGGGATACAGGGTCTTGCCAAGGCAGCTTTTCCAAGCTCAGGGCAAATCTCCCCAGAGCAGGAAAAGCCAGAGCAGATCCGAGGAACTTCCATCCCCATGGATAACCAAGGAGCTGAGCATTTATTCCCTCCTTGATTTCCTTTCCAGGAGCTTTGGATTTCTACACATGGAAGTCTCCCCCTGGATTCCTGGATGGATGACTTGGGGAGGAATTCCATCTCCCTCAGAGTTTCCTTGGTGGCCACAAACAAAATTAAATCCTTTTATCCCTAAAGGAAGTGCAAGGTCATCACCTTCTCCCCTTTTTCTCCTGGGATTCCTTTGTCTCCTCGTGGTCCAGCTGGTCCAGGATCTCCCTGGGAATAAAAGACACACCTGAAACCAGGAATATTCTGCAGGAAGCCAAGCCCTGTTCCCATGATCCTTAGGGCTGCATTTTGCATTTCTAATGCACCCTGGAAAAAATTCCTTTGCCAAATCCATCCATCCATCCTGGATTTATAAGGAATTTTTTCCATGGCACCTGCCTTCTGCCATCCAAAATCACAGTTTATAGCACCATAAACACATTTTTACTGGTTTAAAGTGAATAAAATGAACACCTGTCATTTCTATGCAGGTTGTCAGTGAAATATCATGAATAATAATAATAAAAAATCAAATATTCCAGGCCACGAGGCCACAGCAAAATTCCCAGGACAACACTTAAGCTCAGCCTGAAAGAAAAGAGGGATTTTTGCCAGCCAAGGTTAAGCAGTCTGGGCAATAGGACCAATAAAAGGAGGTGATTCCAACATCAAATCCCAGCAAAAAAAATCAAAATTCATTGTGTCTACGGAATGAGGGAGGTCTGAAGCACTGGAGGGAATTTCCATGGAAAAGCCACAGGGAATCAGTCCTGCTGTAAATCCTTCTCACAGAGAGAAGGTTCTTGGCAGGATGGCAATGAGAGAGGAAAATGAGAGAGACAAAAATAAACAAGTTTAAAAATTCCATTTAAAATATTCCAGGTCATGTTCCACCTCAAAGCCACTGAGAAAGTGATTGGAATTCTCTAAAGCAGCTGGAAAATATGGACAATTCAGCCAGGGAACAGCTCTGTCCCAGAGAGCTCCTTGGTCTGGGAAATTCAATTTTCTCTCCATGAGGCCAAACTCTGGATCGGGGGCCTAAAAATGTGGGAATTCTCCATCCATGGGAATTCTCCATCCATGGGAATTCTCAGCACAGGAGGCCTGACCCAGCTTTGCAATGGGCTCTGCTGTGAGCAGGAGGTGGGACTGGAGACCTCCAGGAATCCCTTCCAGCCTCTCCCATCCCTGATTTTAGCCTCCCTTGGCTGGAAGTGTCTTCTGGGATTGGGCTGGATCTGCACTTGAGTGATGTCTCCCTTCTGAAATCCCAAATTTTCCCCTGGATTAAGGCTAGAATGGGAATACCAGGCACAAAAATTGAACAAAAGCAAGAGAAATATCCCCAGGACAAGACTTTTCCAAGCTCTCTTCTCCTGTCAGTCACAAGGGAGATGGAATTCAGGAAACATGGAACAACCTCTGCTTTTCTAGGAATAGATCTTGCCTTTTCAAGCAGTGCCAATTAATTAATTAATTAATTAAATGTCAGTCTTACCCTGACACCTTTCTTGCCTGGAGGTCCCAAAATCTGAGGAGAAGAAGAAATCACAGAAATCCTCTGTTTAAAAAATTTGACTTAATTTAATTTTAAAATCTCCTTTTCATGGGACCTTTTCCAAAGCAAGGAATGTTATGGGATAAAAACTGTTTTGGGATAAGGATTATTATGGGATAAGAAATCTTATGGCCCACAGAGGTGGCCACCACTGAGGTTTCTCCTTAAAGCTGGAATTTGGAGGGCCATGGAGAGCTGTGGGTGTCCAGCAGGGCTCATCCCTGCGGATGAGGAGCTTGAGCAGGGACAGGCCTGGAGCACACGGATTCAGTGGTGGGAATTTTTATCCTTATGTTTCCTGGAGAGCAGTGAAACTCCTTTGAGGGGACAATGGGAATATTGGGAATACAGGAAGTGGAGCAAGGGAGAAGAGGACAAATTTGGCAGGAGGGTCAGGGAAAAGGTCTGGGTGTTCTTCCCACGGTTCTGTGGGACACAGCTCTTGGAATCCTGGCATTTTGGGATTGAAGCTGCACAGCTGAAGGATAAGAAGGGCTCTAAACCACTCCAAGTTACCTCCGAGGCTGGAGCACCTGGAAATCCTGGATTTCCCTGCAAGGCAAAAGGAAGGAATGGTGGCCAATGGAATGAAAAATGTGAGGCAGGGAAAACTTTTTTGTCATCCCTTTCCCACCATTTATTCCTTAAAAAAGCCCAAAAGTCATCTCAGAAGCACAAGAGCCAAAGGGAGGGGAGAACTGAGCTCAAGGATATCCCTGCTGGATCCCACAGGGAACAAGCTGGGAAAAATCAGGATAATTCCACCTGGGTGGTCACATGTCCTCTTACTGTTCCACTCACTTGGTCTCCCTTCTGCCCTGGAGGTCCTGGAATTCCCTGGAAGAAATCAGAAGGGAATTTCCACCAGAATGAAAACAGATCCAACATTTTTGGCTCCTGCTGCCATCCAGAGGGAGGGAGGGATGGAAGGATGGAGCTCTTCAATTCAATTTTCAATTAATCTCAGGACAGTTCTTCCAGCCTGGGACTCTGGAATCTCCCTGGCCACAAAAGTGCCATTTATTATTTAAAATATACCACCTTGCTGCCATTCCAGGTCTCTCCTTGGCAGCAAGGAATTCCAGAGTCCAGGGAGTGGAAAATTATTCCCCTTCTTTGCTTTTGAGCCTGGAAGGCTTCAGGTCAGGTTGGTGTGGTTGAAGATGTCCCTGCTCAGCCCAGAGGGTTTGGACCAGGTGGCCTTGGAAGGTCACTCCCAACCCAAACCATTCCATGATCCAATGATTCCCACAGGAATTATTATGATGATTCATTATGATGCTGGTTAGGGGCAGAAAATTTCCTTGGAACCTGTATTCCAGGCCTGGGAACTCAGGTTCAGGATTTCAGCACCCACCTTTGGTCCTGGTGCTCCTGGAGGTCCCACCATTCCCTGGAAACAACAGAGGAAAGAGTGAAAGCTCTGATTTAAACCCCAAATCTTCCCTTCCCTCACCCTTTCCATGAGGAACCACGGGATTCCAAGGAAAACCTAAACATTGGAGGAGACTCTGGAGACACTGAACACTCTGAGAGGATTTTAATGCAAATCTCACTTCAAGATTCCCAACCCACCTGCTCTCCTTCTTCCCCCTTCATGCCAGCAGTGCCAGGAACGCCAATTCCTGCCATTCCCTGCAAGGAAAGCACAGAATCCTCAGGAATGCTGATCCCAGAGCACCCATTCCTTCCCAGATTTCTGCTCCAGAGTCTTTCTTAGCAAAACAGTAGGGGAGAGATTTCCTCTGGAAATGTTTGGCTCTGAGCAGAGCCAGTGAATTCCAGGAATGTTGGGACATCCCAAAGTGCCTTCCCACAGGTCTACCCTGCTATTCCTGTCATTTTCCCCCCGGGCTGAGGGATTCAGGAAGTATCCAACCTTTTCTCCCTGTGGTCCAGGCAGTCCAGGAGCACCATGGAGCCCCACAGGGCCTGGCAGACCAGGTTTTCCCTGGAAAGGAAGGAACATCATCAAATATCTTTTTTTTTTTTTTCCTCCAAACTGGAAAGGTTTATTTTTAATTCTGCAGAGAAATATTTATCCTGATCTGTCCTGATCTGAGCAGTTCCTTTAAAACTGAGGAATTACAGAGCTGTCTGTGTATTCCCAAATTTCCTTTTCCCTCACAAATAAGTTATGAATCCCTGGCTTTACTCAGGAAGGGGAAACAATGGGAAACAGGCTGGGAGCCCACGTTGGTCTGGAATGGTGAATCCAGACCCATGGAAAGGGCTGATTTATGGGATGTGGCTCTTCATTATGGCAAAACCAACCAAAAACAGATCCAGGAAGGATGGAAAACAGCACAGGGATGTTATCCTTCAGCTTGAGCCATTTCAGAATTCCCAAACCAATCCTGGTATCTTTTATTCCCAGCAATCCTCCAGGGACTTTTTTCCTTCTTGTATCTNCCCAGCCTTTGTTCTAGGTCAGCCTCCACAAGGCATCAGTGATCCCAGAATTGTGCTGCAAACTTACCTTGACGGAGACTCCTGGTGGCCCTGGAGAACCTGGTGGTCCTGGAGCCCCAGGAACCCCAGGTTGCCCCTTCTGTCCCTGCAACAAGGAAAAGCAGGAGAGGGAGGGATTTGNCACCTCCTTGTGGGATGTTTTCTGGGAAGAACCACCCCTTCCCTGGTTTTGGATCTGCTGCCAGTTTGGGCCATTTGTTGTCCCATACTCTTGATCCACATTTTTCCTCCTCTGGATCTGCCCCAGTTTTTCCCTGACTTCCTGGGACCACTCACCGGCTCTCCTGTGTCCCCTCTGTCACCTTTGAGGCCACTCTTCCCACGGGGACCCTGCATGAAGCACAGCAAAGTCTCACTCCATGATCCCTTCATGGATCTCCATGGAATTTTGGGAAGTTTGGAAGCCAGAACTTCCTGGGCAGCTTGGAAGTAATTATGGAAAAAAGGTTTTTCATCCCAAAGTGAAAGCTGACCTCACGTACTCACCCTGATTCCTGAATCCCCTGGTTCACCCTGGAACAGAAAGGATGAGGAGAATTCCCATGGGATGGGCATTTAGGGGCTCCTCACCAAACTTCATCCCAGCAAAGAAATCCTGCAGTCTGACAATCCAAGAGAGCAAAATTCCCACTCCCACTGGAAGGCAGAGATTTAGGAGAGGTCTCCAGACACCTCCACCTGCAATATTCAGTGTTGGGTCTCCTTTTCCTGTGGTCATGACTCAGGGTTTGGCTTTTATATTTTCACATTCTGTGCTGCTTTAGTGTGTGGGTCTGAGCTTCATATTATGGGATGGTGAGCTCTCTGCACAGAGCAGGGAGACAAAACAATTCCTTCTCCAGCTGGGCACCAAGGACAAATGACCCAAATCTCAGCCCAAGAGCACAAACAGCGTGGGCTGGAGAGAGAAAAACAAGCAGGATGGGACTGCATGGGCTAAAGCTGGAACTGGACAATGAACTCCAAGGTGCAAATGGAGCAGAACTGATCAAAGGGAGAGCCCCCGTGAGCGGCCGTGCATTTTGGGACCATTTTGGTTCATCTTGGGTGCAGCCCTGGCTGGGCTCTGGTGCTGCCCAAGGTGGATCCATGGAGGAGATCCTTTCAATAAATCCCTGCTTTGTTCTTTAGCTCTGCCCAGCCTTTGTTCTAGGTCAGCCTCCACAAGGCATCAGTGATCCCAGAATTGTGCTGCAAACTTACCTTGACGGAGACTCCTGGTGGCCCTGGAGAACCTGGTGGTCCTGGAGCCCCAGGAACCCCAGGTTGCCCCTTCTGTCCCTGCAACAAGGAAAAGCAGGAGAGGGAGGGATTTGGGATCTCTCCCAGCCCTTGGGAAAAGCTGAAGGCTCCCTCACACCTGGGGTTTGATACTCACAGGGGGGCCAGGCTGCCCATTCCAGCCAGGAATCACCTCCACTCCTCCCAGGACATAGCCTGGCTCTCCCTGTGGATAAAGGCACCTTGGGAGATCCAGGAGCAGACTGGGTGATTTAGGGGCAATTCCATCAACCCAAAGCACCTGGCACCCAAAAGCACATGGCCATGTCTTGATTTTTGCTTGCTGGCATGGAAAAAAATTAATCCCAAGGAAAAAATGGAAGTTGGCTTTCAGCAGGATCCATTCCTGATCTTCATCTGCACAGACAGCTCAGGGGGATGCAAGGAAAGAGGAGGAATGGAGACTGGGAGAAGGGCAGGAAGCTCCTCCTGGGATCTGCCCCCAGTAAATACTGAAATATTTTAGTGTCCTGAATGGATTAAACCAGGTTTGTTAATAATGGAAACTCAGAAAGGCAGAATGACCCCACCTTCTCCTGCAATTAATTAACTAATTAATTGTGCCCAGAACCTGGGATTAGGATTGAACACTTTTCTCCATAAAGACATAAAATTCCTAAGGGAAACTCCTCCACCTGGTCTGCCAGTGTAGGATTAGGTAGACACAGCTTAAAAATTCCCATTCACCAAAGATCCTGGTGAAAATGCTTGGAAAAGAGAGGCCACAACAAAGAAATTATTTTTTTCCCAGTGAAATCCAGGAATGGAACTCACTCTGTCTCCTTTTGGCCCTGCGGGTCCTGGATAGCCCGGAGATCCCTGGAATTAAAAATAAATTCTGCAATGCTAAACAGAAAAACACCCCCAGGACCATGGGTGCTGATCCATGGAAGTGTCCAAGGCCAGGCTGGATGGGGCTTGGAGCACCCTGGGATAGTGGGAGGTGTCCCTGCCCATGGAATGGGATGAGTTTTAAGATCCCTTCCAACCCAAACCACCCCGGGATCCCAAATACTCACAATGTCACCTTGGCTGCCAGGGAGCCCCTGCAAAACAGGACAGGGGGATACTGGTAACTTTTGTCTGGAATGGCCCTTTGGAAAAGCTTGTTAGAACCAATCCATACCATGATTCCAGGAGGACCTGGAGGACCCGGCCGGCCCGGCCTGCCCGGCAGCCCAGGAATGCCGTCCTTCCCAGGGAGACCCTAAAAACATGGAAAATAACAGTGTGGGGAGGCTGACCTCAGACCTGCAAACCCAAACAGCACCCTAACACTTGAGGGCATTCCCAAATCCCAGAGCAGCTCCCTTTTCCTGGATTTTCAAAGCCAGCACGGAGCAGGAGGAGCAAAACATCGACAGAAAAGATCTGAGAGTGACTCTTTGCTCTTACTCTTCCTTGGTCATGATTTGGTTGTATTTACTGCCAGAGGGCAGGGATGGATGGGATATTGGGAAGGAATTCCTGGCTGGGAGGGTGGGGAGGGCCTGCAATGGAATTCCCAGAGAAGTTGTGACTGTCCCACCCCTGGAAGTGTCCAAGGCCAGGGCTGGACAGAGTAGTCTGGGATAGTGGAAGGTGTCGAGGTTGGAACTGGATGATCTTTGAATTCTCTTCCCACCCAAACCATTCCATGATTCCATGATGTTAATTATCCAATCATGCTGTGGGGCCATTCCCTTAAGAGCTGGACTCAATGATCCATGTAGGTCCCTTCCAGCTGAAAATATTCCGTGACTCACCCGCTCCCCTTTCTCTCCCTTCGTAGTGTGGGGGTCATAACCCCTGTGAGTTGCTGAGCCCCTGGAGCTCTTCAATAGAAAAGAGAAAAAAATATTATCAGGGAATTAATATCCACCAAAGGATGGCAAATAAACCAGAGTAACCAGGAAACACAGATTAAACATTCCTTGGTTTAGGCAAAAAAAAGGGAAAAGCAAAATTGACCATCCAGGAGAATTCTCAGGCATTTAAAGTCTATTCCTATGAATTTATAATGTGAATTTTTAATATATCTAAGTGCTCTGCAGTAGCTTTATCCATCAAAACATTCCCAGCTCTATCCCAGCTTCCCCAGTTCCACTCCCTGGATTTCAAAGGTTTTGCTCTTCAGGGCTGGACAGTGAGGTCAGGATGGGACACAGTGTCCTAAACCCACTCTGATTCTGCTCTGAAACTTCCCTCAGGGAAGATTTTCCTTGTGCCTGACCCACTCCAAGCTGGATTTACTCCCAGGAGTAGGAACTCACCTTTTCCAGTGGGATTTGGGTTCCTGGAAGCTGAGGATCAGAACAAATGGCTTCTATCAGCTCTTGGAGGATTTGGGGGAAGTCATCGAAGGTGCTGACGTAGAAAACGTTCTCGGGGTTCTGCTGCAGCAAGATCCTGTGGAGCTCCATGGGGTCAGCTCCTGACACCCCCACAGCAATGACACGGAGCCCTGGAATGACATGGATTCCACCACTCCTAATTCTTGGGATCAGAGTTTCCAAACCCCTACCTGGTAAACACCTCTGGTGGGATCAGGTAGAACCCACAGAGAAGTCACCTGGGGCTGGGTGTGAGTTACAGCAAACCAAGACAAGGTGGGAAGAGAAAAGAGAAAGGATAAAGGAGGGGAGGAACCAACAGTGCCCTCAAAGTGACTCCTCACACAGTGCACCACCCTCAACCCCCTGGAAATCCATGGAGAACCAAGGGAAACCCAACTGGGCAACCTCAAATCCCTGGAAATCCATGGAGAACCAAGGGAAACCCAACTGGGCAACCTCAAATCCCTGGAAATCCATGGAGAACCAAGGGAAACAACGGG
>VXBC01009466.1:21009-70446 GCA_013399945.1 Ploceus nigricollis | reverse complement strand
TTTTTTTTTTTTGGGATCCACCTCTGCCCTGGCCAAGGTGCTGAGCCCCAGGGGACCCCCTGTGCTGCCACCACCACCCTCCCCCACCCCAGGATGACAATGACAAAGCAGGGCCAGACAAGGAGAGCTCAGGGAACGTGGTGTATTTCCGCGGAGCCGGGAGCAGACAGCTCTCATTCCAAACAGTCCTAGCAGCAATTCCAGTTCCTCACCATTTGTAGGACAATTTGTAACCCACGTGGAGCTGGGGAATTACAACTTCATGCCAAACTTTTAATCCATGAAAACTACAGATTCTTAACCTTTGGGAGCTTCGGTCACTTTAGGCAAGTTTTCCCTTAAGTGTCAAACGCTGGCTTCAAATAAGCAGAATTTTTTTTTTGTTTGTGTTTTTTTTGTTTGTTTGTTTTGTTTTTGTTATCCATTTGTTACATTCCAACATTCAGAGAGGCTTAAAAACTCGGGAGGAGCGTGCTGGACGTGGACATGACAGATCTGGCATCTTAAAGTCATCCCCAAGTTCTTCAACCACGAGGAATTAATGCTCGTCTCTGAAAGGGATTTTGGGTGTATAAAAGGGAACGTAACGTCCAGGGTGACTGGATTTTGGTTTGCCCTACCCAGTCCAGGGGTGAGTGGCAGCTAAAACTGCTGCTGGTCATACTCTGCTATCAGTTTTTTGATGTGGGCCAGTTTGTTGTGGAGGTATTCGCAGCGGTTCTTCTCTTGGCTGTAATTGGGGTTTGTCTGCAAAATAAAACAAAACAAAAAAAAAAAGAAGTGCAGAGGTGGGAAAGGTTCTGGACAAAGCACAGAGCAGATCATGGAATCAATCATGGGATGGTTTGGAGGGAATGCAAAGATCACCTCATCCCACCCCACCTTCCACTGTTCCCAAGCCCCATCCAGCACTTCCAGGGATCCAGGGGCAGCCACGGCTTCCCTGGGAATTCCATCCCATTCCCTCCCAGGGAAGGATTTCCTCCTAATGTCCCACCTAAACCTCCCCTCTTTCAGCTTAAAACCATGGAAAGAAGCTTTTTTAGATCCCTCTTTAAAATAGTCCTGTTCTGATTAAACCCAGGCAAGAATAAAACCCCTTTTCAGCGTTATCCAGCTCCAGGAGCCTCCTCACAGGGAAGGAGCACACCTGAGTTAGGCTCAGCCTAACTGGGCTCCCAACAATCACCACCTCAGAGGCTCTGGAACAAAGATAAACTTCCAACATGCAGGGGATCTCTTCAAAGAGCTCCTAAATCCCTCAGGACAACAGGGCTCAGGACCATATTCAAAGGAAAAAAACCCAAATCCCCACTGGTGTGTGGATGCTTTGCATAAAAATACTGAAATTTTATGTGCCTCAAACTCCAAAAATGTGGGGACAGAGCTCCAGAGCCTGATCCCAGCTCGGATCCTGTGCCCCAGCAGCCCCCAGAGGATCCTGTTATCCCTCAGGCTGTGCATCTGAAACACAAACTGTTCCTTCCCTGGAGAGATAAAGCCCTGAGTGAACACACCCACTGTGCCACGGCCACGGCTCAGCGATCCCCAGGATCCACGGGGCACTCCCAGCTCCCCACAAACCCTTTCTGATCTGCTCTTAGGGATGGGCTGGAGCTGAACAAAGATCTGCTGGAATTGCCTCAGAGCCTGGGTTTGCTCTTGGCAAGGGCTCATCTCTTTCAGTCACACCAGGGGCACCACCCAAAAGCTTTCTGTGGCCAAGGACATTCCCTTACCTTTTTAATTTTCCGATATTCCTGTAAAATTTGATCGTGGATGGTCTAAAAAAAAGAGAAAAGAAAACCCAGGGCATTATTTTCAGTTCTGCTGTAGGTATTTACTGATGGCTCAATGTACACAATTCCTCCAAATTCCAACCAAAATCTGCTCCCTCCATGGCTTCCCTGGGCAGATCCAATGGCTCTGATTCCATGGATATCCTGGAGCTGCCACAGAAGGATAAAGCCCCACTCCCCACCTGTGACAAGCACCTGGATTCCAGGATAATTCACATTTCCAAAGCCCCAACTGATCTTTTTTTTCCCCCCACCAAGATCTAAAAACAATCCAGTGAGGAATTTTGCAAGGAGAAGGGCAGGAGGTTTGAGGGAGGAAGCTGTGCTTAGCACAATAGGTGCTCTGTAAAAATCTGTTTATTATCCTCAACGAGACTCACTTTTTCAAACTCATGAATAGCTAAAACTCTTTAAAAATCACTCTGACAAGCCCAATAATGCTGCATTATTAAGATCAAAGATTGCAGAGGAACAGATGACCCCGTGCTAACTCCCCTTCCAGCCCTGATACGCTCCCATATGTGCAAATATGAGTTTTTCTGGCTGGGATACACTAATAGCTTCCAGCAGCTTTTGGCTAAGGACACCAATTGTCTCACTGAGGCCTTTCCTTGTCAACAAGTCCCATGATGTGGCTCCAGCCTGAAAAAGGAGCAGCACAGAGCTGGGTTAGGAGCATTCCCCAAAGCTGTCAGCTGCGTGCACGTTCCCCAGCAGTTCTGAGGCTGGAATTTACACACCGACCCAGCCCAAACAGAGCACATCAAAGACCTGCAGCTCTGCCACGTGCACAGGGAGCTTTTTTAAGCTCTGTTTCTACCTTGTATTCCTCAGAGCCCTGCAGAAGTTGCTTCAGCTTGGCGTCCAGCTGGGTGAACCGTCGGGTTATCCGCTCTATCCGGGCGTGCAGGTCCCGGTACTCGTTGTACTCCGCGTTGAAGTCGTTTTTGTAGCTCTGACGCTGCTCCGAGGAGGAAATGGCTGCGTATTTTCTGCAGGGGGAAAAGGGTTTGCTCAGTGGGTTTTGAGGGGGAAATTGGTTTGGGGGAGGATTGGTTTTAGAGGGGGATTGGTTTTGGGGGATTCTCTCTGGGTTGCGGCGGTGCCGAGCATGGGGGGATGAGGCTGGAAATAAAATCATGGATCATTTAGGATCATCTAAATGAGCCTGGAAACAAAATCATGGATCATTTAGGATCACAGGATCATCTAAATGAGCCTGGAAACAAGATCATGGATCATTTAGGATCACAGGATCATCTAAATGAGCCTGGAAACAAGATCATGGATCATTTAGGATCACTTAAATGGGATTTTGGGAAGGAATTCTTCACTGTGAAGGGTCTGGGATGGAACTCCCAGAGAATTGTGGTTGTCTCATCCCTGGAAGTGTTTGGAGCACCCCTGGATAGTGGAAGGTGGCTCTGCCTGTGGCAGGGGTGGGCCTGGATGGGCTTCAGCTCATTCCAGCCCAAACCATTCTGGGATTCAAGCTGGAAAAGCCCTCCAAGATCAAATCCCAGCACTGCCAAGGCCACCACTAAACCACATCCCCAAGTGCCACATCCACATGGCTTAAATCCCTCCAGGGATGGTGATTCCCTGTCCCAGTGAAGAAATTCTCCCTAATATCCCATCCAAACCTCCCCTGGTGCAGCTTGAGGCCGTTTCCTCTCATCCTGACTTGCATTAAAGTAGCAAATTATGGAGGCAACCACTGGGGATTGTTGCCTTGACCTCCTGTAAAACAAACAATGCTTGCTCCCAAAACTTCCTATCTCTGCCAGATAGGGTGGAATGGGCAGGTACAGCCAAGCCTGGAGCAGCTGGGGGTGGAGGAGGACACTCAGATAGTGCTGCTACAGCTTCTCTGACTCCTGCTGGCCCGCAGAACATGGAGTTCTGCATCTGTGCCAGGCATTGGAACAGCAGGAATATGATGCTTCCAGTGTTAAGAGTCTTTAAAGGAACACAAAAAGCATTGAGCCATCGTTGCAAAACGCTCGCAGGGTGATTATGTGGCAAGAGCACGACAAGAAACCACGGTGAGGAGCTTTATTCTGGTTTTTTTTTCCCACCAGCAACTCTACTTCCAGCACCTTCTAGAGACACTCGACGTGTCCTGAGCTCAGGTTGAACTGATGTGCCTTTGGGGGCCTTTCAGAAGTTATTCTGCTCAACAAAAAGCCATTAAAGCTGATATTTACAGCCCTCTCTGAAGGTAAAACTCATCTTTTGGTAGGTGATGGCTCTGATTTGCCTCCCTGCTCTGGCTGCAGCAGGGCCAGGGTGGTGCCTGAACGTGGAAAAGTTGATTTAGGCCTCAAATTAAGGGGAAACTTTCAGTGCTTTAACTTTTTAAGTGCTCTAAACTTCTAGAACAGACTCCTTGGCAGGGGCTGGGATAAAGAACCATCCACACAGGATAAAGAAGCATCAAACAGCAGTGACAGGTCTTAGAATTTGAGGAGCTGGGCACAAACCAGTCAGATCACACTGGGTGAGACCACAGAGCTCCCAGAGCTCAGAAACCTCTCCCAGTTTCTTTGGGGAGGGCCCAAGGAGCTGCAATATCCCATTTTGGGAGGGATCAGCACGTGGGTGAAAGGAAAAAAAACACCCTCAGCCACCCAAATTCTTTGGAATAACCCTAAAAATGTCACCTTGAAGGGGTTGTTTGTATGGCTGATCCAGCCCAGCAAAGAAAAACCACAGCAAAAATCTTTATCTGCCCTAGAGCTTCCTCCTCCTCCTCCTCCATCCCTTCCCTCCCAGCACAGCCAAACCAGCTCTGATGGAAACAACCCCCAAGGCTGGGACATGCACAGGGAATTTTCCCCCCCCCAGCTACAACTTTTTCCCCACCCCAAAGCTTTGTTTAGAACAGGTTTGGGTTTATGCAGATTCTGGGCTTCCTTCACAAAGATTTTTGGGCTTTGGTTGTTTAATTAACCTCGAGGGGATCTGATTAAAGAGTCAAGAAACAGCTCAGATCCTAACCCAGGGGTTAGAGCCTCCCAGGAAAGAATATTTCACTGCTTTATGGAGATGATCTTGGCTCTGAAGAGGGCAAGAATTAACAAACCACCCCAAATCCTTCCTTGCCCTGCCTTCCCCAGCACCAAAGCAGATTATTCCCTCTCAAAGTTTCCAGCTGGAACGTGGAGATGTTTAATCCTCACAAACCCCTCTAAGGTATGAAATGTTTCTTGAAGTATTTAACAATTTATAGGAGATAACCTTGAACTCCTCAAGGAGGTAAAAACCAGCTTTGATACCAAGTTTAGTCTCAACTATTAATCTGCAGAGCTGGGTTTACTCTTTTTCTTACACCCACCTAACAAAGTTCTATCAAATAACACAAAAAGTCCAACAAAAATCCCCAGCACGTTGTGATTTCTTAGCTTGAAACATGATCCCAAAGTGATGAAGCAACTGATAAAAATACTTACAATAAATAATCTGGCATTTCTGAAGTTGATGTTGGTACACTAGAATTATTGCATGTTCCATTTAAACCTGAAAAAATAAAGATTTGTTTATAGACAGTCTTAAACTTCAAAGCTCTTTGCAATTCAGCTTCAAACTCGTAAAACTTGCCTGCAATATACAGTTTATGGAATTCTAAAGGATTTCTGTTTTGTTTGGAACTGACAGAGGCAGAGGAGCCACAACAAGATGGCTGAAAGTTCAAGGCTCCTCCAGTATTTGTCTGTCAGCAAAACAACACCAACATCAGCCTGTGCACTGAGCAGTGAAAAAAATCTGAATTTAATTGGTGGATAAACAGTGCCTGGAGTGGGATAACACTGACAGCACCACTGGGAATGAGGAAAACACAGCCCTGAGCCCAGAGAGCTGAGCTGGGCAAGGTGAACCTTCTGTTCTCCTGCTTCTACACTTGAGAGGTTCCTCTGGGGATAGCCAGGGTGAGATTCCTGAATTAATAGCCCAGAGTCCTGCAGGGCACCACAGAGAGGATTTTAGGGAATTCAGCTCCAAACACAAATCCAGGCATTAAAGAATGTTCAGAAATTGAAGGAAGAACAGAATAAACCTAAAGCAGACTCATCCTCCACATCACCAAACACTGCAGGATAAATGTGGAGGAAGAAAGCAGCTGGATCCACGTTTGGAAAGGGATATTTCCCACAAATTGTGTGCTACATTCCAAACCCTCACCAGATCCAGCTGCACAACCTGAGTCAGCAGTACCCTGACTGTACCCTTAAAAAGATGGAATTTCCTCTGAATTTCCATGGAAAAGCTTTCCTGAGCAGGATGGGAGAATGGCACAATCCCAGTGCTTCTAAAACCATCCCGATCCCAAATTCCTGCTGCAGCTCCTCCTGCTTTTCCTCCTTTCCTGACCACAGCGTGGAAGATACAGAACAGGGTTTCAGGATGGTGGAAGGGACACAGGAGGTTTATTTTGCCTGTGAGTGCCACCTACTGACTGAAAGGACCCCAAAGGTCCCTCCAGAGCCTCTGGAACAAAATTCCTGGGAGAAACTCCCACTTCTGGCAGGAGGTGTCTCTGCCCATGGCAGGTGGTGGAACCAGATGAGCTTTAAGGTCCTTCCAACCCAAACTCTTTGTGATTCTCTGCTTCCCTACAGCTCCAGGGGGAATTTGGGGAAGGAGCAGGATGAGGCTGGTGCAACCCACAGAAGGAAAACATCCCAGTTCTGCCTGTCCAGGATCCAAGCAGGACTGACCACATCCTGTTTATGATTGCTCCCAGTCCAGCTCGGATTTGTTACCTCCAAACAGCAGCAGGAACAAAACCTAACTCCTAATAATTAACAAAAATCCAGGAATTAAACAGTAAAGAGAAGGAGAAAAGGTGGTGGAGGAGGCTCAGCAATTTCCCAGGAATTTGGGTATTTATAAGACAAAAAGAGAGAATGTGTGAGTGTCTCTCCAGAGGCTCATGGGGAAGAGAAACAACATTCACAGGAAAAACCTGGGATTGACACAAAAGTAGAAGGATTCTCAGTTCTGCAGCCCCACAGACTGTCCTTAGCAACCACTGCTGAGCCATCAAAATGCATTTTGTCACTGCTGCAAAGCTTGTGGGCAAGGGGAGGGCTGGGACCAGCTCAATCCCAGCACCCTGAGAAGCTCCCCCTTTCCAGGAATCCAGCTAATGAGTCTCCATTTCAGAACCTTGTCCTTTTGGAGCCAAAACTGGAGGATTTTCATGCACCAAGCAGGAAGGGGAATGTAGAAAATAGTAACAGGGTGAAGGAAAATGCACAAAGGAATTTAACAGATATTCCCAGAGGCTGCAGGGAAAGTCCCAGTGCTCTGAGGAGCTGTAACCAACAGCAGAAAACATGGAAACAGCAGGAAAAGGAATGGATGGGATCAGCCAAGAAATATTCTCTGCTCTGACTTCTAAGAGTGCACAGACCTGACTTTGAAACAGTGGCTTGATGGAAAATGTTTTCACCCCACCTCAGTGGAGATTCACTGCTGTGTCAGCCCTTGGATAAATAAATCCCCAGCCCCAGTGGGACGTAAGGAAGCTTTTCCAGCCTGGAAGAGCTGGTTCTCCACTGCTTTAACAGCATTTATCACCAGGTTTATCTATCATTTCTTTTGTAGCCAATTTTAAAAGCTTTTGTGAGTAACTTTTCATTAAAAACCCAAACAACAGTCATCACAACAGCCAACACAAGCGCTGCACTGCTCTTCCCACTGCTCCCAGCCTTTCATCCCCACAGATTATCCCAGCTTTTAATTTAACCAGGAGAAACATGACACGCACTGAGGCAGCTCCAAACAGCACGAAAGGTTAAACAAGAAAAACCTGATACCCTGTGTGGAGAGGAAGCACCTCTGGTGATTTGGAGGCAGGACAGTGCTGGCATTTGGGTCCCCAGAGCACCTGGGATGGCCCAGGATGTGCCCATTCCTCCAGGGAATCCTGGCATCACACCCAGCCAACACCAAAGCACCTCTGAGCCCCCACTCACCTGGGACCTGTTCCTGGGGAACACTAACTAAGTCAGCATTTTTTATTACTTCACAGTTCTGCTTCTCCTCTTTGCACTTCTCCTCGCTTTTCTTCTCCTTCCTCTCCTTCTCCTTGTCTTTGTGCTTTTTGGATTTTTTCTTGGATTTGACGTAGGAGCCGCAGTTGTGTTTGCTGCTCTGGGCACAGTCTGTGGGCAGGGGGTGACTCAGTCTCTCGGGAGGCTCCGTGCTCTCACAGTCTCTGCCGTTGTGAGTCAGGTCGTTGCTGACATCCGAGAGGGGATCGTGGGGCCTGGGCAGCTCCAAGGCCGGGAGGGAGGAGCTGGAGCTCACCGGCTCGGGCAGAGCCGGGGGCAGGGCAGGGGGGGCCAGGCTGTCCTTCCCGTTGGAGGAATTCAGCTTCCCGTTGAGAGTGGGTTGGGTTCTGTGAGCCAAATGTGAGATCCTGGGCTTTTTGTTGGCCAGGGGGTCGATGAACTCCACAGGTAAGGGTCGTTTCTGTTAGGGAGGAGGGGGGAAAAAGGAGAAATAAATCGCGTTGAAGGTGCAGAAGTGGAGCTGGGTGTTACCACTAGGTGGTGGTGCAATACAGAGGAGAAGGGAATATCCCCGGGAAAAGCAGCTTATCCATCCCAAGCCGCTTCCCAGAGCCCACAGTTTGGTGGGACAGCTTAAAGAATTCCATCAGCAATTCCTGACCTCCCCTATTATCCACACACAGCCCCAGCCCGCTCTCACTGCAGCTTCTTCCAAGCCCAGCCCTTTGGAACTCAAACCCTGCAGCCCCTCTCCCCCTGTCCCAGCCAATTAAAGAGTGGAAATACCCCTGGAAGTGTCCAGGGCTTGGAGCAACCTGGGACAGTGGGAGGTGTCCCTGCCCATGGCAGGGGTGGCACTGGATGATCCTTAAGCTCCCTTCCAACCCAAACCATTCTGGGATAAAAACATCTGTCCTGAGCAACCCAAAGCCCCTGTGAAGGAAAAACGTGCTCAGCCCTCTGGAGCAGGGAGGGATTCACCAGTTCTGCATTTTATTCCCAGCTCTGTGGCCAAGAGCTTCACCCCTTCCCCGCTCCTTCCTCTTCTCAAGAGCGAGGCATTGCCCGGAAGAGGGGAGGAAGTGCCAAGTGCTCAGTTCTCAGAATTTCAGGCAAAAGGGGACATCTAGAAAGCCACGTCACAGGGACCAATGTGACCTGAGCAACCCTTTTTTGAGCAAGGGTACAGAAGGAAGTGGTTCCCAGCTGTGCCCATACCTTGGAGGCAGCTGCCTCCAGCCTGGAAAAGCTGCTCCATGGAAGAACCCATCCATCAGGCTCAGCCCAGCCAAAACCACCTCAGCCAGCCCTCAGTGTGTGCCCACCTGGCAGCTCTTGGGCTGCAACAGCTCTGAGCCAAAGATTATTTTGTGCCCAGAGGAAAACAAGTGATAGCTCTGGGTATTTCTTTTGGATAATCCATTATTTTCTTTCTGTCTCAGGCAGGATCGCGACGTGTTTGCGAATGGAAATGTTGTTCCATCGCTGAAATGCAGCTGGATGGTGGCTGGGGCAGCCCCTAATTCCCTCTTTTCCCCCTGGATTTTCTCTCTCTTTGCTAACTCAGGGGTCTTGAGGACACTGCTCAGTGCCAGGAATTCTTTCCACCTGTCAGGGTAATTAAGGAAGAGCTGCTGGTTCTGCCACTGAGCTCAAGGGGCAAGGACAGCACGTCCGACCGGCTTGGCAACATCACCTCCCCGAGCTCCCGGTGTCCATCTCCCCCAGGAGGGGCCATCCCTGTCTGCAGGGCTCTGAACAGGTGACAGAGCTCAAAAATCTGCCAGATTTTACAACCTTTTCTCTAAAAACAACAAATATCAGCTTCTGCAAACTCATCTCTCTGGTTAGGAGGGTTATATACATCCATTTTCTAGAATTACCAGACCAGTCTTCTTCACCTTCATTCCACAGCTGAACCTTCCCAAAATATTCTGCATTCCAGCCTACCAAATCCCAATCCTCTGTTGGCACTGCACCCATTACAAACCATTTCTCTAAATAGAAACTACAGCCAGAGAGTATTAAAAAAGTGACAGCTCACAATGCTGTGGTTTGCTGTCTGACACGACAGAATCATGCTGGAAACATTTCTATTCCACATTGGATTGTCCCTGTTTCACCAGCCTTTTCTAAATCCAACCCACCCAACCACCCAAAGTTTCAGCTGGGTCATTCTGAGAGATCAAAACCTCACCCTAAAGACCTCTGAATCTTTAAAATACAGACGGCCAGAGGAACAAGATGATTTTTCAACCTCAAAAAACGACATAAGACCAGGATCTTTCCGAGCTAACTTGAAGGTGATCATTCTTCATTCACCAGGAACATGCCCACAGCAGAGCAGGAGAGGATTTGGAATCAGCTACCTGGCAAACAAGTTACACAGTCCTTGTTCTCAACCAGAGAATTGCCTCTCTCTCAGTGCCAGAGAGCACATAATTTCTTTACCTGTTAATATTCTTTGCCACTAATCCTCGGTGCGTCTGTCCAGACAAGCAGGCATTACACATTCCATTGGCAGGAGAAGAATAAATACTCAACTTGTCTGGGCTGACCCACACTGGAAGAAGGGAAGGCAGAACATTTCACAACGCCAGCAACGCCTGTGCTGGGAGATACTGGGAGAAGTGGGGACAAGGCTCTGCTTGACACGCGTCAAACGCGGCTCCTGTGTGGTTTATGGTCATGGAAAAAGCAGGCAAAATGTTCTTTTCACAGCTCCCTGCTCTGGTATCTCCAAGCCAGGAGCAGCCCAACCTGCCCCTGGATCTGTCATGGCAATTAGGCTGCAAAAGGTCAAGGGTTTTAATAACTCAACCATGTTTGGGAGCTGCTTATTACAGCTTCGTTCCACTCAATTATTAGTAATGAGGAAAACACAAGCTCGTTCTCCCAGGAACTCCAGGAGGGATGGAGGCACTGCAAAAGGAATTTAGCCCTTAAAACTAAACCTGAGCCTCATTGTCAGAGATCCTCCCCACAGGCCCTCGCTGAGCCACGTCCAGAGGAGAAACAGATGCTGAGAAAAGCCAGAATGAGACTCCAACTTAATAAAACAGAAATAAAACCCCAAGGACCTCCTGACCCGGCAGCAGGTGATTACAGGGTGCAGACAGGCACAGCTCAGCCTGGACCCACGGCCAACAGCCAAATCCATCAGGAGCACACGGATCCAGGGGCTGGGAGGGGGATCACCCACCTGAGGGGGAGAGCTGGAGTTGAGGGTGTCCTTCGGAGGGCTCAGGGAAGGAGCTTCTCCCTGGAAAGCGCCGCTGTTCTGGGGCTGGCACAGCTTCCTGCAAAACACAACCAGGGCTGCTCACACCCCGTGCCAAGGGCACAGGTGGCACTGCACACCTTGAGCTCTTCTCGGGCTCAAACTCTGCTTGAAGATGCCATAAAGGAGCTCGTTCAGGCTCTGGTCTCTGACAGAATCCAGGAAGGAGAAACTACTACGGGAAAATATCAACGACAGATTGGAATTCCTCATCTCCTTCTTGCTTCCCCATGATTTCTGTGGCTCTTTGGCAATGGAAGGAACACCTTGGACCAACAGGGCCAAGGCTGAGCTCTTGGACACATGAAAGGATTCTCTGTTGAGGTTAGAACTCCTTTTTCAACAATTTTACCTTTTTTCTCTTGAACTGGTGACGTAAGAATGAAAACAAATTAATTCCATCCTCAGAAACATAATTCACATGGAGATCAGTGAAAGTGGCATTGAATTTTAAGGTGTAAAGGATATCAGATATTATTCCTGCTGATTGAAATACAGCTCAGGAAGACATTAATTAAACAAATTTCTGCTGAGTGTTTGCTTTCTGAGACAACTCAGAAAGCAAAGCTCACTGAAGAGGGGCTGAAACTCAAGCTCAGATGTTGAGGAATAAGTTCTCCCACTCATTAGCATCATTAAAACAACATTTTATGCCAACAGGAGCCCTTTCAGCAGCGAGCTCCTCTGGGTCCAGGAAAAGCAGCATTATAACAGGAACTGCTGAGGTATTATTGGTCCACCAGGATTTACATTTTGGGCTTCCCAATAATACTTTTAAGTTGCATCATGCAAAACAGAGCAACTCTGGGCTGTATTTGTGGTATTGGACAAACAAAAAAAAAACCTTCTGTAGCAACAAAAAGTACAATTAGAATCACTTGAATTCCCCTCCAGGCTGGGTCTCTTTGCTCCTCTGCAGATCTCAGAGTATTTTCCCAGTCCACCAGCTTTGCCCAACAATTCTGACACCAGACTGCCCCTCAATTAATCATCCCCATAAAAAAATACCCTACTCTTGCATCAAGTTGCAGCTGACAAACTGAAAAAAAAAAAAACCAGAACTCAGGGTTAAAGGTTTTAATAAAGCAGCTCTGCAGTCAGTTTGTCAGGAGCTGTGGAGCCTGAATAATTCACTTTTAAATTCTCCCACAAGAAACTGGAATCAGCATTAAAGCTCACTCATATCCCTTAAACATTGGGGAGATTTATCTCAGAGATAACACCCAGGACTTGACAAGATTTGGCTTTTAACCTGAGCTTGAACCTTGGGCTGTGCTGCAGCAATATTTAGACATCTGCAGTGTCACCACTGTCCTGGCTTTGTGTAATTTTATTTAAAACAACCTCAGCAGCCACAGATCAGCTCAAGGAAAGGACCTGGGGATTGTGAACACGGGGACACTGATATTGCCCAAACACCCCAGTGAAAGTGGCTTTTGGGGGCTGGTTAAGCAAGCCTGTCACATCTTCTAATTGTTAATTATGGATTTAAGGAGTCATGAAAGCACTGAGCTCAGCAGAGGAAAGATTTCAGAGAATCCTGCAATGGTTTGGGTTGGAAGGACCTGAAAGCTCATCCAGTTACAGCCTGGGACACCTCCCACAGACCAGGCTCCTCCAGGGTGACAGAGGGATGGAAAACACAAAAAAGGAGGAAAAAACGAGCTGGTTTAACCCAAGGCTAGTTAGACCCAGCTTTAGTACCTGCAGATGTGTTAATTACTGCAGCTGCTGAGCACTGAGTGGCCACTGGCCCTGAAATCCAGGGGCCAACAACTGGTTGGTGATGAAAACCCCTGCTGCCTCCTGTGCCCTTTTTCTGTTTTTCTCCTCTCTTCAACCCAACGTGGTTTTTTTTTTTCCATTCTGGAGCCTCATTACCTGCACTGCCTGAGCAGGGCTTTGTTTGTACAGTTGAATACATCCTTTCCAAGGTCTATTTTTAGACCCTTGCCCAAGTGAATGCCACAATTCTAGAAAAAGCAGTAAACATGGCTTTTCTACAGGGAGAAATTCACTTTGGGTTTTTTTTTTTGAAAGCCATAAAGATTGCATGGCAGTTGTATTTTTCCTTTTAATTATAATTTCACATCAAAGCCATTTAAATGAGTTTTAATTTTCCTTGAGCATGTCAAAGCACTTGGAGTGCAAGTTTTCTGTTGGTTTAAAAAGTCTCATCCCCAAGTCAATTGTGCTTTTAAATCATGGGAAGTGCTCAATCAGAGCACGCTGTGCTTCAGCTTAACTAAAAGTGCAATAAAATAAAGCACAAGTAAAAGCTCTGCCTGCATGACAAAATCTGTACCAAGGCACTGAAAAATATCAACACTGAGAGCATAATTCTGTGTAAAAATGGGAGATTTCTTTCCCTGCCAGCCAGAAGCTTCCAAGCTTGGAGGCTTCACCTAAGGAAAATATCTCTAGAGGGAAAAATTTTTCAGCAATAAGGATGAACTGAGTCAGTTAAGGGCTGTTCCAGGAGGGAACATGGGAATAGAGATCACACTCCAAGCAGGAAAACCAGCAGGAGTTTAAAGGGATTTATCCCTACAGAACAACCTCTTGCTTTTCCACGCATCCACGATTTCAACCAAATCTCAGATTTAGGGATGAAACACTTCAGCCTGCACAGGAAGATGTGGGAAAAAGGAAGGAGAGTTTCACAGGAGAGCTGAGCTGGAGACATTTAATCACCTCATCTCCCAGGATTTTAGACCAGCAGTATTAACTCTACCAGCTCTGCTCCCTGGCAGGTTCCCCCCAAGCTTTGCCTCTAATGATTTAAAGACAGCCCAGGATGATGTGAAGAGTGGATCCACTTGGACATTCAAGTTTAGTCCACTCCTACAGGTCCCTGGGTGAGGGACAGTTTAAAATGATGTCAAAATAAGTCACACACTCAACTTACAGACCTTGGTCACCCTGATTTACAGAACCTTCCCTGGATGGTGTCACAGAGAAGAAAATGGATAATTACCTAACAAGGATCCTTTTCAACAACTGCTGATCTCCTTCTGAGTAGCCAGGCCAGTCCTTCTGCACCTCTTTGTATACACAATCTTTCAGTGTGAAAGTGCTGTCCTTGGCACTCAGATTTGCCACCTGGAACAGAAGGAATTTGGAAAACCATCATTAGGGTTTCATTTTCTCACTTCCTCGACCAAACAAGAGCTAAGATGAAGGCAAAATCTGAGCAGACTTAGCAGCTGTTAGTAGTGTCAGAGAACAAGGAGAGACTTTAATATTTCATTTCCTCATTATTAAGATTATTTAATCAAACTGTGTCTTTCCTTTCGCCTTGTCACTGCAATAATTCATAATGAGTTTCTAAAGCACATCCAGTTGAGTGAGAAATAAGTCATATCTAAAAGAAATTATTCAGCTTGGGGAGCCTGGACCAGCACAACACCACTTGATGGAAACACCTGGAAATAAAGCCTTAATGGAACAGGCAGTTCACTTATCACACCTGTCCCACAGCCAAAATGGGGCAGTTTATGGCCAAAGAGGAACTCTCGGGGCCATAACTTGGTTAACAATTGCCAGGAGATAATTTCTCACTAACGAGCCAAAAAAACAGGCCACAGAGAGCTGCTTTCTCAGGGAGCTGTGAGGAGAATGCCTTGGGACCACCTGGATTTTATGGAGAACTTCTCCAGGGTGAGAACAGAACCTGGGATTTCCAGCTTCAAGCCAGCAGAGCACTGCAGGGAGCTCAGCACACTTGCACCAGCAGCTGCCTGACATTTTATCCAACCCTACCCTGTGGAGTTTCCCCACAAAACCCTGTGTGGTGAAGAAGGAGGAGAAGCTGCTGGAATGGGCAGAGCTGGATCAGAATGGAAACAACTTGGGAAAGAGTTATCCCACTTGGATCAGTCTTTCCACAGCCTGACTGAAAATTTAACTTCTTGCTGTTGGTACACGCCTGAAAACCCAGAGTTGGAACAAAGCAAAGAGCCCTAGAGAGGCTTTCACAGAAAATGAACCTCTCTTGGGTGATCCAGAGTGTCATGGAATGGTTTGGTTCCATCAAATTCCAAGGCCAGGGACACCTCCCACTATCCCAGATTGCTCCAACCTGGCCTTGGACACTCCCAGGGATGGGGCAGCTTCTCTGGGCAACCTCAGCTTGCAGAGCACTGCAAGTTTCAAATGAAAATAAAGCCTTCAATGTGTTTTTGAAGAGGGATAAGGAGGCCCAGGTGCCAAATGAGCTGCCCACAGCCAGGCAAAGCCAGCAGCTGCAGCCCAAATTCCCTGCTGGAGCCCCTCACAGCTCGGGGACTGCTTCCCTTGAAAGTGGAAAATGCTTTTATTCAGTGCATGGAGATCTTGTGCATCTGTTTAGGGATTACTGTTCTCCATTCAGGACGTGGCTGTGCTCAGGGATTTCTATTATCCACACAGCAGGAAAATGCCTCAAAAACAAGCAAAGGAGTGGGAAGTCTTGAATGAACTGAAGATGCTGCTGATTCCTCTGCTTTTGCTGTAGGGAGTCTACAAGCTAATATAAAAATATTAAAAATCTAGGCATTTCAGAGCAAAAGGCTGCACAACCAACATGGCAAACTCTCCTGATAAGCAAAAAATAGAAAGCCCAGTTATCAGTTACATGACAAACACTTTGTTTTTCCTTTCAGTCCTGTCAGCTTTCCAAAATCCTGAGCCAAAATACAACAAGAATTTGAGCTGTGTTTTACATCGAGGTATCCCTGTAAACACACCCAGGAGACAAAAGCCAATCCAGGTTCTCCTTTACCAAAAAAAAAAAACCAAAAAAAAACCCAAACCAACTCTCCCAGAATTTCTCTGTTTCCTGCCTGTTCCTGGAGCCTGGGAAGAACAACTTGGATTTTTCTCTGCACAGAGGCTGAGAGCTGCTACCTCCTTGTTTTGCTCGTGTGGGACTCTGCAAGCTCCACCCCAGCCCTCCCAAAAATAGAAACCTTGCAAAATGAGGCAAAAAGGCCGCCAGGAACACGGAGTCCTGCGAGAGATGCAAGAGCACAATGAAACCCACACCTAGACAGATTTAGCCGTGTAGCTTTAACACAGCCTGTAATTTTTAGCTTATCTGTGTCTGCCTGTGGATGGGAGCCCTGGGAGGGCTGAGAGGGATTAACTTTACGAGCACCACGTTTACAGCCAAATCAGCGTTGAGCGCGACGAGGGCGGCCCCGTGGCCGGCGCCGCACGCGCCGCTCGCCTGCCAGGGCTCGGGCACAGCATCCATCAAAAGCCGTGGTCAGAAACGGAGTTTTCTACTCTGAAACTCAGTGAGAGGATTGAAAAAAGTGCTGCAAAAAGCTGCTGGGAAATTAAGGGCTCTGGGATTAAAGTCTAAGGAAGGAACGAGTTGTGCCAGCTGTGACTCTGTTTTTAATACGACCTGCCCTGTGCCCTTGGGCAAAGTGAGCTCCTGTCTCACTCTTTATGGAAAGGAGTAAAAAAGAAAAAAAATAAGGAGGTTTTTCCCAGAATCTATTCCAATCCAGAAGAAGGCAGCTGCAGCATTTAAATAAATAGCCATGATGTGTTTAATAAAGCAATGAAGGTGTTTACTGCGAGGCCTAAAATGGCACCTTTATGTGACTCAAAGTGCTAGGAACTGATTCAGCTTGGAGACAGCTTTCACACTTGACACACAAATAATGTGCTTGGCAAGGAGCTGCATGATCTTCACACCTGACCACTGGCACTTCCAAGCAGGAAAGGCTCTGAGGAGTACAAAAAAAACTGGGGATATCTTTTCCTTCACATACAAAACTTGTACCAATACAGAGCGTTGCTCCTTTACGTCCATGAGAATAAAATAGAGATTTAGAGGTTATAATCAAATAATTTGTAGATCCTCTGTTAAGAGAATCCTCCCCATGACCAAGCAGAAGTGTCCCTCTAAAAGGGACTGATCTGGTGAGCCAAAACCATCCAGCTTGGTTGCACCCCCCTAACCCGAGGCGTAGCCACGGGAGGCTCCTGCTATCTCTGCACCAGCACTGGGAGCTGAGAACTGTGTCCCCCACAGCCTTTAGAGTCACATTCAGCTGCAGCCTGGAGATAACAGGTTCCACTGCCACGGGAGGAGGGGGCTGAGAAGACATTTTTTTCCCTTTACCTAAATCGTTGCCTTCATCAGAGTACAAACCTGTTGCAGAAGGTTATCCAGCAAATCCTTGTCCTGCTGAGAAAGTCCATCCTTCTGCAATCTGAGAATAAGTTCAGGTTTCTTATAAGGCTTTAGTGCCAGTAAGTGCACAACCCTATCTTTGAAGGGTCTCTGGGAAATCGCACTATTGCCTCTCTTTATTGCACTGGCAAGGTTGACTGGCGTTGGGCGCTTCCTGGAGGGAACAGCATCGGAAGCTCCTGGTGCAGGTTTACGCACCTGAACCTTTTTGCCTAAAATGAGATGAGAATAGTGAAGTGCAGCAGTCACCTCGCAAAGGCCAGTGGGCTGTCAACACCAATCTGGAGTTCATCACACCCCTGGCGAGTGCCACGAGGTGACAAGGAAGGACAAACACCACCAGCACACCCCCTCCGTCCCGACGCGCCGCCGGAACGAGCATCCCGTGAGGTTTATGGTTCATGACAAGCTTGTAACAAGTAAACAGCAACACCAAGCTCTGGAAACCTGAGTATTATTGGCCACCAGCTTACATAAAGCTCCCTTTGTTTGCCAGCTTTTCATTTATCCCAAGTGCACGTATCCCCACGGTTAATCGAACTATTTTTGCCCTCCCTATGAGAAGAAAATTCTGCATTATTATGCAGAAGAGTGGGAAATACGGAGTGGAAAGACCAGAACTGGTCAACGAGCGGCTCCCCGCTGCTGAGCTCAGCAAAAATGCTCCTCCAGCAGATGTTTCTGCTTTTAGAACAATAGGAACTTTATGGGGCTGGGTCACCTCCCTTCCCCCTCCAAACACGGCCCCATGAATGGGGCTGACACTGGGCCATCAGCCTATTCATGAGGGTGCTGCCTGTGCTGATGGAATAACCCCTTCTCCACTGCAGATAAGTGACAACACAGAGCTGGCTCAGAAGTGCATCTCAGCTCCATCCCCACTGTGGTTCTTGGTTGCTGACAGCACGATCCAACAATTCATTTTTCCCATTCCTACTGAAAAACAGAACCCTCACACCATCTCTTAGTAGAGCCCAAATCAAAGGACGGGGACTGTTTCAAATACAGGAGCAGGTTCTTGCTACCAAAGGCAAACCAAGCAAAGCTGAAAACAAAACGTGTGGGTTCCAAGGTCTGGAAACCTGGAGATCCAATCAATAATCACTTGGGCTGGAGAAAGTGACCTTCGCTAGGACAAACAACATCCAGCATTTACTGCAAGTGTTTGGGAGGTTTATTCCAGCAGGGCACTGCTCCATTGCTAGGAAGCAACGTTTTCAACTGAGTCATCTGAAGATGCTGGGGATTGTCTGCACTGTTTGTTTTACTGAGCTGCACATTGCGTAACCCAGGCCCCATTTCCTGGCTCTTATTATACACCACAGTGCTGGGAGAGGAAGCACGACCCATCCTCAGCAGGGCTGAGGGGAGGTGAGAGGGGGAACAACACCAATTCGTACGTTAAACATCCCACAATCCAGAGGTCAACTGGATTTTGTTTCCAGAAATGGGACAAGAGAAGATTCGTCAGCTTTCTAGAACTGCCTTAACTCTTGCCAGGTCATGAACAGTAAAAACATCACGTTGGGAGGTTTCCATTTAAAGGCTGGAGCCAAAATGTGCAGTGATAGGAAAAGAAAAACCAAGTTAAGCCAGGACACAAAGGATTTTCAAATATTTATACACGTGCATGTCTGTGGATGCATGCACGCATATTTAGTGTGGCTACAAGCACACATCCCCTGCAGCTTTACCTGCAGCTATCTATTTACATATCTATTTATTCAAGTGTCAGCTCACATCTGTAAGTTCTGCTGCTCTCCAATTTCAACATTTCCTATAAATTTTTCCACATCTGAGCTGCCTGGCATGACTCCACTGGCACTCAAGTGCTGAGCTCCGTGTTCTCCTGGAAATGTGAGAGCCAGCCCTGTCCCTCCAGCCCAGCCTGCAGGAATCAGCTGATGCTGCTGGCACACCAGGATCTGCGGATCCCACATGAGGATTGTCCTTCCAAGCCCTTCTTTCTTGGACCAGAGCTCTCCTCCTCAAACACTGACATCTTATCTAGGAGCACTGTGAGCACACGCTGCTTTCACACAGCTCTGTCTCCATTTCAGGGCAGTAAAAGGTTTTAGCCAGGAGTATTTTTAATTTTAAAAAGTTTTGCTCCATCTTTCCAGGAAGCAAATTGCTTTGAGAATCTTCTCCCTCAGAAGCTTTAACTTCAGGCACTTACTGTAATGTTCTCAAAGAGGAGCTAAACAAAATAATCTTCTGGCCTACGGGAAATCAATGCATTTCCTTCCTGATTACTATCTCCTTTCTCAGCTTTGAGCACTTGGCTGCTGTGACAATGAGTCTGGGTCAGTTCTACATTTTGCAACTCAACCCTTCTCATCACAGATCCTCTGAGAAGAGACTGGCTGCAGATCACATGGGCTGCAGGAAAAGCAGCTGCCTCAAGGAAAAAAAAAAATAGTGAAACTGCATTCTGGTTACTGTTTGTGCCCAAAGTTTGTGAGCTGAGGTTAAGCAGGGCCCCGAGCCCTGGGTCTCTGCAGGCTCCCTGTGTTATTTGCCATGGTTTTATTTCCTCTGCTGAGGCTTTCCTGCTGCTGTCACAGTGAGAAGGGCTGTTCCAGGCTGCTTTAGTGCCTGTGTTTATTAACAGAGGGCACTGCTGCCATGGTCCCGTGGGGCACAGCTGTGACACGGTGGTGGCAGTTTTAGCTGAGCTGGCCAGGAGCAGGGACACTGGGAGGGCTCAGCAGGGAGCCACGTGACAAATGTGACCTAACGCCAGAGCCATGTCACTGCACATGGACAACCCTCAGTGCTTCAGGCTGGGTGGGACCTCCAAATCACCCAGTGCCACCCCCTGCCATGGGCAGGGACACCTTTGGGTTGCTCCAACCTGATCTTGGACACCTCCAGGGCAGCCACAGTTCCTTTGGGGTGATGATGGAAGTGAAGACAACACAACACGAGGAGAGCAGCCCCCTAAATCACCCATGAGGAACTACCAGCAACTTTTCAGACTGCCACAATCAAGCCAACAACATCAGGATTTGCCTCCAGAGCCTGCTGAATCCCAAATGGAGTGCAGAGCCCCAAAATGAGTGGCTGCTTACCTACATATCTCCCCCCAGGTTTAATGACTATGGCGCTCCGGCTGCGAGTCTCCTCCTCTGCCTGTGCCATGCTCTGCCTCGCCTTCTGGTAGGAATCATCAGTAGCACACACGGTGATTTTATCCTGTATGCTTCCCAGGCAATCCAAATGGATATTGCCATTGCTGCAAGAGAAATGCAATGGAAAAGGTACTCCTGACACTGCAAAGGGACACCAGGCTGGCACTAGGGGACAGCTGGGGGGTGTTAGCTGAATAATAGTGGGGGACACACAGAGGACCTGAGAGGGAACCAGATGCTTCCCAAAAAAACAACCATATCAAAACAGATCAGAAAGGCTGTAAAAAGGAAGAACGTGCATTAAGCTTTGTTAGGGAAAGGATGCTCCAGAAGAGAGGGTAAAAAAAATTAAAAAAGGCTGGGTTTTCCTTGGATGCCCCACTCACCTGGACACATACTGCTGGATGCAATCAAAGCTCCCCTGGGGGCTGTCCTTGCCAATATTGGAGAGATAAAAGGTGAAGGTCCGCACTTCCGCCGGTCGATCGGGCCTCGGGATGGCGATGTGCTGCTCAGGAGAGGAGGAGGAGGGACAGCATTGGTCACTCGGGTCACCCCAGGCTGAGGAGAGCTCACTTCTCCTGCAGACAGGATGCTCTGAGGCATTTTGCAACAAGGAAAGCACCTGGGTTACTGCACAGAGAGGCTGCCACAAGAATTCAGATTATCCCCACTGTGTGCAGGGGGAAGGAAAAGGTAACTGAGGGAAAGAGCAGCTGAAGATGGATGTGGCTGTGAGAGAACAGGGCTGCCTCAAACAGAGACCTCAACCACCTTGTTCTAGGAATCTGACCCAATTCTATTGATTCAGGCTCAAAACAGACTCGCTCCCACTGTTTATATTCAATGTAAAACACTCGAGGCTCGTTTCTTTGGAATTACTGATCCAGCACTAAACATAGCACAAGCCAGGTCACTAGGTAGCATGCTTATTCTTTTTTAAGAAATTATAATTCCATAACAAGATTTCATGGCTCACAGTAGAGTGTGACGCTGCTGCTAAATTAAATATTTAATCAAGCATTAAGTGTGCTCCACAGACAACTCCACAGCCATCCTGCATTGTTTTTTTCACCCCCCACCCCCAGCCATTCATTTTTCAAAAGGGAAAATTGTCTCCCCTCTGCATTCAGGATCCAACGTAAATGTCAGCATCTGAGCTCTACTATCACATCAATATTTGATAATTAAGATGGCTCCCAGAAGCTGAGACAGAAGGAACACCAGCCCCAGCCTATTTTAGGCCAGGCTTTACCACATGGATTTATATTTACCCAGATTGCCACATCTACACAGAAAACACACACTGCCAGCAAGCCAGCCCGTGGCATCCACACATGACTGTGCTGGGACAGGAGGGGTTTTGGGTGGTTTCCTTCAGACCTCAGACGTCTCCAGCAGCCTGGAAAACCCAGGGATCTGTGTCCCTCTGCTAAACCACAGGATGTTCTCAGAGGCAGCAAGAAGCTCTTGAGCCGAGCCTGTGCACGGCATTTCCCTGCCCTCAAACAGAGCTCCCTTCTTCCAAAAATGAGCCCAGAAACCCAGACTTAAGCCTTGCTTTATACAGGAGGACAAGTTATCCTCAGGATCCAGGTCTGAAAATACTAGGAGCAGATTTTTTGGGTGCTGCTGGACCCTCCCTGAGCAGCCCCATTATCTCCCCCTGCCAAACGTGCGCCGCAGCCCTTGAGCCCTTTTAATCTTTCCTGGCATCCTCTGCCCCCACCCAGGCAGGGGGAAGAAAATTCCCTTCTGCTTTACCAGAAGAGGCAGAAAGACAGAGTTATGTAAGCAGCACACTTGGGAGGATTTTGCAGCTGGAAATTTGGTGGGAATGGGAAGAAGAGGAAAACCCAACAGGGGGATCGAGCTGTGCTGCACCTGAGCCCAGAAAATAAAACCTGCAGGACGCCACCAAATCACATCTCCACACACCAAAGAACTTTCTCCTTACTCCTGCTTTACCCACTGGAAAAAACAGCTGCTCCAAAAGCCCCAGTTGTGGATTTTTGTAGGGTTTTTGCAGCATTTCCAGAGGCTGTAAAATGAGGCAGAGTCACTTTAGTACTGAAAAGTGTCTCATGTGCAAGCTGGCCGTTATCTAGGAATTATTTTTAGCTGAAAACAGAAGGTTTCTCAAGCCACCAAATCAGCATGGTGACTGCTTTGAGGGAGCCCTAATTTTGGTGCTGGGTACTGCACCAGTAACCAGAGACACTTAAAAATAGCTCAGTACAGATGTAAGTTCTGTTTTCTTCTTTCAAGTAACATTCATCTGTGGACAGCTTGCTCTGAACTGAGATTTCACCTCCCTCTGTTAATACCAAAACTTCATCCCAAGAAGCAGGGGAAATGCTGTATTTTCCAATCACAAAGCAAAGATGTTTTGCTCCCAACAGTCATTCTAAAAATGCTGCACACACACGTGGGTTTGGCATCTCAAGGGTGTTTTCCCCCCTCTCAGTTCAATTCTGTCCCTGCTCTCACCACCCCACAAGCACCTGCAAATTTCAGCCAGCCTAAGCTCTGATTCTGCATGTCTTTTCACCAAAATAGAAGCATTTTCAGTAATTCTAGCACAGTTCTGCACACAATTTGTAATGCTGTGGTACTCCAGCTCTTAAATTCTAATTTACGTGTACACTGAAACGAGCAAAATGCTCAAAACTCCATAAAAACTTATGAAACTATCCAAGAAAATCCACGAGGAAAAACTGACAGCCAGGTGCTGCTCTTAAACAATATCCATGGTCCCACTTTAGAGGAACACTGGTAAAAACAACCTGGTTATTAGAACTGAAATTCTGATTATTACACAGAATAAAAGCCATTAACAAGAGCAGCATCACTATAGAGAAACACATCTCAAGGTAGAATCCCAGAAATTTTTATCAGCTCCTGTGAGACTGGATCCAGACCAGGATCCAGGCAGGAGAGGTTTTGTCCCTTGTCACTGGAACAGCTGTTTTATTTTGGGCTACAACCACTGACTTCCTCCTTTCTGCTGCCACCTTGCTGACCTCAGGTTTTATTCCCAACAATTCCCTTCCCTGGTTAATTAGTGTCTCAAACATGGAAGTTTCTTTTTCTGTGTATTAGAAACTGAAAGTATTCTTGACAGCTTTTAGAGTAACACCAGAATAGGTGAAAACACATGGACACAGTAATTTAAAGGCTTCTAGAGAATTAAATTCAAGAAGCAGCAGTTTGTTTAAATTCTTATTTTATGTCCTGACTCCCTAATTTATTTATCCTTCTCTTGAGAGAGGGATACTTGCACAGAAAATTCCCACTATTAAAACCTCACTGTTTTAAATCACACTGACAGTTGTGCTATGCACAACCTTCCCATCCCAAAATGTTAATGGGATTCTCCATAGCTGCTTTTTTTTTGGGAAGCAAAATAGGAAGGCAGCAAATTGGGGAATTGAAGAAGAGTGGAAGAAATAATTTAAAAAGCAAAAATGCTTTAATGTTTAAAATAAAATATGTTTTAATGCCATCATCTGGATGTGAGAGCCTGGTAAATTCCTGGAATTATCTCTTCAGCCCAACTGATGGAGGATCCCTCGAAAGCATTTCAAGCCTCAGCTCCTTAAAAAGCAGGAGAATCCTGACGTGCAGAGTCCTACCCTTAAAAGCAGATGGTTCCCCAGCTGCCAGCTCCTTGTCATACCCAGGAAAAATAATAATAAAGGGACAAAGAGCTCTTTCTGTGTGCTCCCATGGAGCTGCAGCTCTCTTCAAAGCTCTACCTTTGGCCTTTCCTCGTCAGTGCCATTAATTAAGCACTGAGGAGGAGCAGGCAGAGGTCAGCTCTGGCTGTCACATCCTCCCTCCAGCCCAGCCCAGCCCTCCTGGCTCCTCTCCTTCTCCAAGGAGTGACACTGCAGGTGCCAGGCAGCTCTTCCACCAACGACTCATCCCTGGGAGTTCAGGGCTCAAACAGAATTAACTCTTTTACTTTCATATTTTTAATTTCTAGAAGCAACTGTAGCATTTGAAAATATTTTTCATCATCCCCAGAAATGAATATTTGTTGTTAATCCTTGTCCATATCAGATCCATGTGGAACCCACCACGAACAAAGGGTCAGGGCATAGGAACATTTTAAGCTCTTTTGATCCCTTTTGCTACAATTCCTTCAAGGAAAAACATTCAGAGGAGGCATTTCCAAAACTTAAACAGCTTTACAGGAAAAGTCAGGTGTAGATCCTGCTTCCAAAGGGAAAGGAAAGCATTCCCAGTGCTTTTAGCTTCTTTATTCCATGAGCAAAGCTCATCAAATAAAGACACATCACCCACCCTTCAGTTCTCCTCCTCCTTCTGATTGTGCCCAACCTCAGTGGCAGATTTTGATCTCAACTTTCATGCTGAGCTTTCGGGGAAGTTTAAGTCTAAACAAAGTAAAAAACCTGGAAATTGCTCCTTTCTTTACTTCCCAGGACAAGAAGGTTTGTATTTTTCTTCTTAACTTACAATAACAATCATGTCTTTCCTGCTACATTTTCTATGAGCTGTTAGTGAGAATAATATCACAAAGTAGGATGTGGGCAAGGACAATGTGCTGGGTTTAATGTCCACTCAATCCAAGCCTTTTTGAAAGCTTTAATGTGCCAGTGCATAAAAAAAAATCAGAAGTTACAGCTGAATTCAGATTCTTGAAAAAAAAAAATTTTAAAAAATTAAATTCCCCTTCTTTATGCAGAGCCTAAAGTTAAACACAGGCTTTTTTAAAAAGGTATTTAAATGACATTTTTCAAGTTCACTGAAGGGCTGCATTGCTTTACCAGAAACACCACCACGTAAATCTCAACGTTGTCAGCAACTGGCATGACAGACTGGTTCAAGGGGCTAAAAATATCCCAGAGTTCTGTCATTGGAACAGAAGTTGGGGAAGTAAAACTCCTAAATCTAAAATAACTTCTGGTACTCACAGAACTGCAGTTACATTAAATAAACCTCCAGGACTCTCAGAGCAGCCTCCAAGCTCTGCTGCTGGAAGGAATTGGGACCCAAAAATTCTTGCAGTGAGTTTAGCACGGTGTTTTCTTGAGATAAAGGTGAGGATTCCATGGATTTCTGCCTCCTTTCCTTTTCCCTGTTCTACCCAACAGCACAGCCCCATAAATCTGAATTTCCCATGGACTTAGCAAGGTTAGGAAATAAAGAGGAGGGAAAAGGTTTTAGAGAGACTCCATGAGCAAACACCTTCCAGGAGCACACCTGAAGCTCCATCTCTCACTCTCAGCAATCACAGCATCATTCCTTGAGCTGGAACAGCCCAAATTCCTCAATCCCATTAAATGTAAAAGAACTTTCCAGGGACAAACTTACCCCTTGGCTTCCTTGAAACTGGATGACTGGTTTTGACGTCACAGCATCCTACAAAAACAAGTGGAAAAACAAAAATTACCTCAGAGAAATTCTAAACTCTGCCAAGTTTAGAATTCACCAACACTCAAGCTTGATTTTTCACCTGGATTTTTCACTTTCCTCTTATTTTTTTTTTTCAAGGGGAAAGGTCAGGGAAGTGTGTATTTCAAGTAAGAAAACAAAAAAAATTTCCTGAAACAGTGATTTGTACCTAGAAAAAGGATAAGCTAAGGTCACCCTGAGCTCAGGAGAGGAGCAGCTCAGAGGTGACACTTGGTTCCTCCCGACCCCTCCACCACATTTTGGGCACAGAACAGCTCAGCTTTGGTGCTTATGTAAGTTTTGAGTTAAAAAATGGACACTTGAGGGGAAAATTTATTCCAGTTCTCGGCCTGAGAGGACGCAAAGCGAATTTTTTCCAAGAGAAAGCTGGCAATCCTTTGGAAAAGCAAACTGCAGCTCCGTTGCAAAATCCTGTTGTTACTTTGCCTGTTTCAACAATTGGCCTCTTCCTCCAGGCTCAGCTGCTTACATTTAAAAAATTGTATTCCTGTGACTCTAAAACTGCTCAATTTCAGCCTTTTTGCCTCGCTGTCATTTTAGAGATCCCAAAGACATTTCAATTCCAAGTCTCACCTGAGGTTTCAACTGGAGAAAAAAGTACCAGACCCAACCCAAGCCACACTGAGTTTGGATTTCTCCAATTCCAGCAGAATTGGGGCTGTGGATGCTTTCTTTCCTAAATCACACAAAGCATCCAAGACAGGAATTGTGCTCCATGGGGCTCATGGGACCCCATTGTGAAGCTTTCCAAAGGGACAGAAGAATTTATAAAGAAGTTGAAAGTATAATTTATAACTGAAAATGTTGTCATGTGTATGGGAGACACATTTCCATGGGAAAACCACCAGGAATTTGGGAAAACAAGCCCAAAACATCAGCTGGATTGTGCTGTTTGTGTCACCCATTTTCCAATGGATCAATTTCCAACGGTTTAGAGAAATAGATATTTAAATTTTAGCAGCAAGAGAGTTAAACAGCTTGAAATTCATTCAGTTAACCATCCCTCATAAAACTTTTCCAGCCCAGCAGTGAAGAATCTCAGGCACGACATCAACAAAAAAATGGATCAATTCACCAGCAAAACAAAAATCCTTTTAGCCCAGATAAACCTAACAAAACTTGGATGGATAAACCCAGCCCAAGACAGAGTCTGAGTCTTTGAAGAGCCCATCCAATAGCATTTCCCAGCTCTGCATCACACCCAGGATCATTACAGGACATTTATGATGCTGAGGAAAGCAGGAACACGTTCAGAGCTGACAGCACTCCCTGAGTGCTGGATAAAGAATTTTATAGACCCAGAACAACCTTTAGAAAAGCACCAATAAACAACATCTTGCTCTTGGTACAGAGATCACTGAATTCCTCGAGTGCCACGACACTGCATTCCACAGCACACTGTTCATGGACAGCCCAGCCAGCTTTTTGTTCCCCGTGTCCAGAAATTCATAGGAACATACTTGAGCAAACAAGCATTTGAAACATGATAAAAATCTGGATTTAAGTTAAAAAAACCTGAAATCAACCCATGTGGTTCTTGTACAGCAAATTACAGATTTGGGAAGTTCTGCTCTTTGGTCTGGAAAGTTGTTTAAGGGGAATAAAAAGGGGGTAAGGAGGATGGAAGTGGAATAAGGAGGCAGGACAAAAGTCCTGATGCACAAATCAGACATGGTTTAATTACAGAACTTATAAATCCCACAATCTACAAATAAACTGGTCTGAAGTTAAGTGAGTAATATCAGCTTTATGCAATTTGAATGGCAAAGTTGAGATGTATTTCCCAAAATTCAGCATTTCTGCCTGTGCCTGTTTGGGATCCCTGTGGAGGAATATTGGTGTTGGAATTCCCAGAGGCTCCAGTGGGGATCACAGGGAACAGATGGATTTGGATGGACACTTTTGGCATCTCAGCAGCACCATCCCTGAACCTCCCCTGATGTCCAATTCCTTGGCTACAGCTCGTTCAGGATGTTCATGGCAGAGGAGAGCACACTGCACACCCTAAACTAATTAAGGATGTGACTCTAAGTACCTTTATTAGATGAAATTAAATCCCTGCATGGACACCTTCATTCAGAATAAAAGAGAACAGACGAATGCCATGAAACCAAATTAAAACCACATTTCCACTTATATCTTCATTTGGATTAACTTCCTTGGATGTTTTTGGATGGACAACCCCGATTACCAAAAGTTCCTGCTGCCCTTTCCAAAATCCCTCTGTCATTTTCTGAAGAGTCACCTCAGAGTCACTTAATTCCTCTTCCTTAGTGATGCCATGACTGAACTTCCTGTGTCACAGTTCCTAGAAATGCCATTCCATCCCTTTTGAGTGGGAACAAGGTCTTTGCCTCTGCCCTTCCAATCAAACCAAGTCACCTCCTCAGCCCTGCAGTCAATCCTTGGCAAATCAAGGATGCTGATGAAACCTCCTCATCTTTGTGTTCAAACAAGAGGAAAACAAGGCAGATTTGTCCAAGCAAAGGGGAACAACCTCATCCCCTTCCAGTGAATTCCAGCTTTATCCCTCCAGGACACTCTCTGGGTTTAAAAACAGCTGCTGGCAGCTGATTAAAGATAGAAACCTAAGGAAGAAAAGCATAGTTCAGGTGCTTTGCAGCAGCCACCTGTCAGGTGAGCAGGTTTTATGCTGCTGCCACGTACCAGACACTCATCCCTGCAGCTCATCCACAAGGGTGGATGGAAGGAGCACAATTCGTGGGATCAGGGAACACAATTCCTGGGATCTTCCTGGGATCTGTGGGGCCAGGGAACATGCAGGAAGGAACACAATTCCTGAGATCTGTGGGATCAGGGACAACAATTCCTGGGATCTGTAGGACTAGGGAACACACAGGAAGGAGCACAATTCCTGAGATCTCTGGGATCAGGGAACATGCAGGAAGGAGCACAATTCCTGAGATCTGTGGGATCAGGAACATGAAGGAAGGAGCACAGTTCCTGGGATCTTCCAGGGATCTGTGAGATCAGGGAACACACAGGAAGGAGCACAGTTCCTGGGATCTGTAGGATCAGGGAACACACAGGAAGGAGCACAATTCCTGGGATCTCTGGGATCAGGGAACACAATTCCTGAGATCTGTGGGATCAGGGAACACACAGGAAGGAGCACAGTTCCTGGGATCTATGGGATCAGGGAACATGCAGGAAGGAGCACAATTCCTGGGATCTGTAGGATCAGGGAACACACAGGAAGGAGCACAGTTCCTGAGATCTGTGGGGAACACCACAGAGAACCTGCAGTTTCCAGAGGCAGCAAACCCCTTTAAACACACCTCAGACTCAGGAATTCCATTCCTGCCCGTGCCATTGTTCCAGCTGAATGCCTCCTGACGCAGCTGGAAGGTTGGCAAAGCATTCCCAAAGCTCCAGAGGTTGCCAGGTCCCACAAGGAGCTGCGTCAAACTTCCTCTGGAACAGCAAAGGAGCTGCTGGGCCAGAGCAGGGCCCATCCTGCAGCCCCAAAGCTCTGCAGAAATAACTCCCAAAGGAACATCCAAACCACAGCTGCATCTCTGAGATCTACCCAAACTGGAATTTCCAGCTTCAGCCTCTCCACCTGACTGGAAAACAGACCCTCAGAAAGAGCCTGGGTACAGCCCGGCATCTGCTCCGTAAAATTTCATTTATTTGCCATCTGGAAAGAGAACTTCCACACGTCCATGCCCAGTTCCCTGCTTTCCACAGCTCCTGCTGTATTCCCTGGGAATGATGGAGAAGTAAAGCCCTTAAAGCTCTGCTCTGGGATGCCAACATGAATAAAACCCCACAGACCCAAGCGGTTTTTGTCAGTCCTCCACATACTGTAAGATTATTTCAAAAGTCATGAGATTAAACCAGAAAAAACCCAAAACTCATCCCCAAAGCTCCCACAGGATCTTTGGCTTTTATTATCACAGTATTATGCTCATCCTTTAGTTTCCCCAGGCTAGAGGAGAGCAAGAAACCCTAAAGAGAGGCTCTGAAAGCTCACAGAGGTGGTGGCAACACACAAACAGCTCCTCACACTTAAATATTCCAGGTCTGGCATGTGGAAGCTGAGGAAAGAGTAGGAAGAACAAGAAAGTGTCAATAAAATATGGAAGAATTGAATGGAAAATGAATGATTTTATCAGGGCTGATTGAAGCTGGCAAAAGGTTTCAACACCTTTAGGGGAAAAGCTGGATGGGATGCTCCTACCCAGGATCAGAAAGGACACTGGAAATACTCAAGTCAAGGAGCCAGCTGGAAGGCTCTTTGTTTCTTCAGGGAAATACAGATAATTACAGAAGACAGCATTTTGGGAAGTTCTGTCATATATTTACTGGAATTTATACTGCAGGCTGTGTTCTATGGAAAATATTTGCCTAAACTTAGTATTGATGTGTTTGTTCTGTTGGATGTTCAGAGTCACCAATGCCCAGAGTGCAACTGAAAATTTACCCTTATTTGTGTTGGAACAAGGGGATTATTTTCAGAACATAAAGCTTCTTACAAACAGTTAAAATTAGTAGCAAGAATTCCAATAAATATACAGAGAAACTATAAAATCCTGCTAACCAAGGCTGGCATTAATGAGATGTTTCCAACCATCATGTGCAATTCTAGGTAAAACCAGTGCCCAGGTAAAGCTGCTACATCTCAGGAAGCAGTTACAAAAATGGGAACAACAAGAAATTGCTTAAAAAGCACAAATTTCAGACTCTGTAATGCCCCAAACTCCAAGTTCCTCTTTAATTCTTTGGTTATGACTTGGTTTATGTTTCTTTAGCCCACACAGCAAGGTCCAAATATAGGCAAGGCTCCCTCCCCTGCTTCCTCTGGCTTCCCAGCACAACTGGGCCAAGGGTGGGATAAAAAGGTCCCAAATCCAGGAGGATCCTCAGTTTAAGCACACCTGGATACCTGGGAAAAGCTCCTGCAGAGCTACCCAGATTTCACTTTCCATTTGTATTTTTGTTTTAAACACCCCTTCAAGAGCTTGCAAAGCAAACCAGAGTCCAAAGGCAAAGCAGATCCACCCCATCCCAGGAGACACCTCCGAGCCCCTGAGTTCATTAGCTGCAAGAAATACAAATCCCAAGGGAAAGGAATACCCTGGAATGGACCCACAGCTCCAAGTGAGGCTGTGTGAAGTTTGCTGGCAGCCAATTAGCCCAAGCTGGCCCAGGAGAGAGCCACTGAGGCTGCTCCCAGGACATTTCACTCTTCCAAGGCTTGTATTTACCTCCCCCCAGAAACTCAGCAGCCAAAAAAGCCTCCTGAATATTCCTTTTTTTCATGTCCCATCTATTACTTATGGAATTAAAACACCGTCTCCCTGCAACACAATTTCCATCTGCAATTTGGGGCCTCTCAAGGATCCTGTTTGAAGTTGAGCACAGAGGGGATGGAGTCTGCCACAACTCGAAAATTACAGTTTTGCTATTCAAATCCAACATTCTCATGGAAAGAGCCTTGGAAATTCCATGTAAATCCACCACTGTTTGAGGCTTTCCACTCAAGAGAGGTGCCAGCTGCCCAGGTGAGCCGTGGGGATGCTGCTGGAGGATTTAGGATTCACCCACATCCTTCCAGGGATGCTGATGGGGTGTGACAGGAGTTCCTCAGGCAGCAATCCCCAAATTACCCCATGGACACCTCTGCTCACTCCTCCTCTCCAAGATAATCCCATTTATCACCCTGATGATCCAGTGCTCTCACAGTTCCCCCCCCATTTTCCTCTCCCCAACATTTAAAAGAATTTATTTTGGGCAGCAGTGAACACTCGAGCTTTTAACACAAATAATTATTAAAAAGTTGCTTTTGATGAAGGTTTAAGGGCTGGACTCTCACCAATTACTCTAAACTGTAGTTTGTATTTATTATTTATCATTTGCCTAATAGGCATTAATGGACACATTATCACCATAATATTAAAGCATCTACAAATCCTGCCCAGAAGTACAAGCAGCAATAAAATGCTCAAAAGCTTTTATGTCAGCCAAAATGCTACGCTGTATGTTTGAAAGTTTTTAATTGCTAAACTGCAAAAGGCACACTGGCTTCTTTGGTTCTAATTGCACCATTTAAAGTGGGCTGTTACAGCACAAATGTTGCTTCCTCAGTAGTTTAATTTTCCAGGGTTAAAAATTGAGTGTGTTTCTATAAGATAGAAAACAAAGGAATTTAAAGTGTTAGCTCAAGAAAACCCCTCAACTTGACTTGCTGAAATTTATGGTTACGTTCAAGAATTTTATCATTCCCAGCTCCTTAAACTTACAGAATTTCATTCACCATTCCCAGCTCCAAAGTTACAGAATTTCACCATTCCCAGCTCCAAAATTACAGAATTTCATCATTCCCAGCTCCAAAGTTACAGAATTTCACCACTGCCAGCCCCAAAATTACAGATTTTCACCATTCCCAGCTCCTCAGAGTTACAGATTTTCACCATTCTAATAAAATTACCAATTTTACCAGGAAGCATCACGAGCAGGCTTTGACATCACTACACACTGAGCATCTCAGCTATCGTCCCACTTGAAATGCAGAAAAACTCTACCTTTGTGTAAAGTTTAGAGAGTAAGACACATGATTAAGTTAAAACCCAAAGTGTAGCCTAATGGAAATGCTTTGTCCTGCCCTGTACAGCAGAAAGCCAGGCCCTAAATGGACAATAGCCTGTATCAGCAAAGCAGAGAGCAATTAAACTCCACTGTCATCAAGATGTCACCCCACAGGCACGAGAGCTGAGCCAGCCATGCAGCCTGTTCTCTCTCGCATGCCTGGCGCTTCTGATCTCAGCTAATCCAGGTTAAAAAGCTCCTCCTGAATAAAATGCAGGGTGTTTGTTGGGTCCCTGCTGCAGAATTTAGTTGGGGACTCAAACTGAAGCAAGCTGTGCACGGGTGAGGCACCCCCGTCCCTGCAGCTCCCTGCTCGGGCAGTGCCAGAGCTCCTTCAGTCAGGAATTAGGGGAAGGAGATGGAATTAGGATACATGAACCCCATGGCTCCCCAAATACCCATCCCAAAAACTCAGGATAAAGGATGGAGGTGGAGGCTCTCCAGCCTTGGTGATAGGCTGCAGCACATGGTGATTTTTGCCAGATTCCCACTGTTTTTTTCATGGAAAAATGGAATGGTTTGGGTTGGCAGGGACCTTAAACCCCATCCAGATCCATCCCCTGCCACTATCCCAGGTCACTCAAGCCCAGCAAAACTTTTTTGTTTCAATTTGGTAACTCCAAGTAAAACTTCCCAGTGCTTCAAAGGAATCTTTTGCTTCCAAGCACATCATTAAGTGATGATTTTTCTGTATTTGCAAAAAAAGAAAAAAAAAAAAAAAAGGCTTTAAACTCCCAAAGAACAGATAGCTCTGACACAGTCTGATTCTCTAGTCATCCTCAGCACCAGAGCACAAACCTTGGGAAAGGTGGGTTTGGGAAGGGAGCTCCAGCTCCCTGCACACCCCAAAAAATCCTGGGAGAAACCACATTGCTCCCGACCATCAAGCCAGGAATTTTGGCCAGCACAAGGTGCAGTAGTTTTCCACCAGGGAGGAAAGCTGGGCACAGAGGCAATTTAGGCAATGCCTTTCAGGAAGAAAATTAAAAGGAGGCTCAAATCCTTGGAGAAATAATTAAAGTATTGTGAATTGGTATCGAGTTTATTCAGCCCACTGTGGAGCAGGAGACTTTGTTTGGCTGGAGCAGAGCCTGGCTCTGGCAAACAGAGCAGCCCCATCCACTGGGCTGAGCCCTTCCCCAGAGCAGGAACCACCAAATGCCTTCCTGCAATCCCTAAATTTCTATGGCAGTGCAGATACAAGGACTGAGGAACTCCTTCGTGAGCACAGACATGGACAGGGATTTGCTCTGCAATAAATATGAACACGCAGAGGGGCTGAAATGGCTGCAAGGAGGAAATGCTCTGTCTCCAAAGAAAATTCCAGCCTGTTTATGCAGAGCTGGCACTTGCAGAGGACACTGAAGAGTTAAATCCATCTGTCTGCAGGGAAAGGCTCCCCTGCCAGAGCATGGGGAGAGACACTGCAAGAGGACAGGAAGATACAGGTTCATTTCAAGAGCTACAACACTTTTATTCCAAACATAGCTCCCTTTGGAATGGCCAGTCAGTCACTGGATTCATTGATGCTTCCTGGACACCCAGCTTCACTGCTGGATGGGATCTGGGGGCTCTGTCTGGCTGAAGATGGAAAGCAGAAGAAAACCACCCCAAAACCAGAGGGGACTCCAAATCCAGCCCCAAAAACGAGAGGGCTTCAAACCCACCCCAAAACCAGAGTGGTCCAAGGTCAGGGGGAAGGTGGATGGCAAGAAAGAGGAAAAGATCAAAGAGGGTTTGTGGCACCACGGGCTCCCAATTAACTCAGCCAGATCTCAGGAGCAGAGGCAGGAGTTGGCCTCCTGTGGGAATCCAGCTTGGGAGACTCCGGGCACGTTTCCCAACGGGACAGTTCTCCTTTTTTTAACTTCATGTTTTCCCTCTTTGCTTCTGCACTGAGTTAAGGCAGACCTGCTCATTAAGGAGAGCAATAATCATAAAGTCTCATCACCAGGCTGCCACAAGGGCTGTAATGATGATTATCTGCAGTTTAATCATGACAAACTCCCACCAATCCCACTATTAACAAGATGGGGCTGCTCAGGGAGGCTTTGTCAGAGGACCAGGAGCCAACTCCCACGACTTCCAAAGGCTTAGGGAGGAAAAGCTTTTGGAAGGAAAAAAGCTCCTTTGCATCCCTGTGCAGCTTCCAGTGTTTAGAACTGATCAAAGCAGTCAAAATCAATTTAAAATGTCTATAATGAAAGAATTACTAAGTCACAGAACACGGTGCCCATTTTTTAGTGTAATAACCCAGGAGTTTCCTTCCTCCCAGTTTTGATACAATTACTGCATCTCCCTGAAAAGGAAGTTTCATTTTGTGTGAGTGGATTTTCTGCATCCGTTACTTGCTCCAGAAGGGTGTTCCAGACCCTCCCTGACACTGAGAACCAGCAGCTCTCAAAGCTATTTTAATTTCATTACTCAGTGTTGATTTCTTGAGTCAAAACTGTCCATTCAAACACCTCTACCTTTATTTCAGCCTTGTTCTGTTCTCCTCGAGACAGAGGTTCAAGGATCCCTTTCCCTTTTCCACAAGCACACCAGAAATCAGCAAAATTCTGCACTAACTCTTCTTTTTATCACCCTTTATCCTGGAGGGATTTTTCTCCTCTAAAAGCAATAAAAGGTAAAAGGGGGAAAGCATAAAACAAGTTGCAACAACGTTTCCCAAAGCTCTCCTCCAAAGATAATGCTGTGCTGGCAAATTCATTGCTTAAAAAAAAAAAAATCAAGTACAAACCTAAAAATAAGTCCTATTGTTTCATGACTTGCAACTAATTTGAGGAAGAGTTAAATGAACAAATCCCAATGCTCATCCCTTATTAAAAGTAGCAAATCTAGAGTAGGTTGCTTATACAGGAAGAAAGAAGTGGTTGAAGTAAAATTAATTTTGAATTTAAGTCTGCTCATATGGCCCAAGTCTGTCCCTCTCTTGCAGAGCAGCACTGCCTGGCTTTGAGCAGTTACAGTAAATTAAAGACAGGGTAGAAAAAAGGAAGGTAAATATTGGTATTTCTAAAGTGCAGGCAAAGGAAAGCAAACCCTTAGATTTGTTTTTCAAACACATGGATTTGCTTTGAAGCACTGTTTGCAACAAAAAACAGTATTGCAGAATGAAGTTTCCTGTTCTGCCTCCCTATATTGGAAATACAAATAATATTAAATATAATATTAAATATGATATTAAATATAATACTAAATATTCCTCTAAGAGAAGACCAGCAATATCTTCAGCATCTGCAATTGCAAGACAATTCAGAGACCTCAGTCTGGCAAGAATCCCATTAAGACATCCATGCCCAAAATTCCCTGGGTAATCATCTCTTGCATGCAACACTGCTTGTTTTTGTAGCAGCATTTTATTGGAGTTATCAGATGATCCTGTTAAATTGGGAAAGGACCGAGGGGAAAAAAAAAAACAACACCACAACAACAAAACTGGCAGAAGGAAATCCAAAATTCCCAACTCTGCTAAAGGTGACCAGCAGTGCTGGTTTTCCCTGGAGGAGTCACTCGTTATGAGCCAAGAATTCAGGGGGGTTAGATGTTCTCAGATTAATATTTTAAGAGTCATTCCTGTCGAACAAGACACCTTGAATGAAGCCTTCTGTGCTTTCTCTGGCAGAAGAGGGAAGTTTGCTGATTTTGAGGTGCTGGAGATGCGGCCACCTCTGCAATAACCCCAAAAACTTTGTGGAAATTACAAGAAAAACAAATTTCCATCACGCAAATCACTTGGCTCGCTGCTGTCCCTCTTGGAGATGACACTTTTCCCTGATTTTAGCCTTTCTGAAGCAATGCAGCAAGACAGTTTTGGGGCTCAGAGGGTAAAATAATTAAAAGCTTTTCCAGGACCAGCTGTATCAAATGTATCTACTACAAGTATTTTGCTTTCTGCACTGTACAAAACGCCCAACTGCCAGAAGAAAATGTTTCCCAAATTAATACAGAAAAGTGTGTCACGATAGCACATCTTAACTCCCCCTCATCCCCATCATGGATAAATAAAGCTTCCAGAACTGATTAAGACACCCAAGCTCCTCCATCTGAGGCTGACGGCCACACAAGTGATGGGAAGTGACTACAGAACCATGTTTAGGGCTGGGATTTGTTCCACTGGCCCCTCCAGAAGTTTTCCTTAAAAAAAGCATTTCACACCTGGTTCAAACTCCCCCACCTGTCAAACACAGGGAATGTTTCCCAGATGGAAAGCAAGAGCTGGATCAAACTGGTACCTGCAAACCTGGGATCCTCAAATCTGAGGAAAAGAATCACTGAACACCCTAAATTGGAAGGGATTCCTCACAAGGAATATCAAAGTCTCCAGCTCCTGGCCCTGCACAGACACCCCAACAATCCCAGCCTGTGCCTGGATGGGGATCCTTGAAAACAACCACAGAGCAGCAGGAGACACATGAAAGAAGAAAATTAAAGTGTGTTAAGAACAGCTTAATAAACAACTTGGAAAAAACTTTTCAGAGACAACAGCTCAGGCACAATTTTAAAACCACAACCTTTAAGTTAGACTGAAAAGTAAGGATTCATTTAAATCCCATTTATGCTGGAATGCCCAAGTATTCTAACACTGGCTGGCTCCAAGTCTGCCTAAGAGAAAGGAAGAAGGATACTCTTGAATTACACCAGGTGGATTTCACTGAACACTGAGGCACCTCAGCTCAGACTTCAAGTACCATTCCAAGAATAGTTTTATAAAAATGCTGAATGGGTCCAGTCAGCTACAACTCAGTTAAAAATAAATCTCTTAAATGCCTTCCAACATACCTGCACTACTGTGTTCTTTGCCAACCTGTGGGTTTCCAATTATTATTATTGTTTTTAAGCTGTTTTTCTTTCACCCATCAGGTTAAAAAGCCACACAGGCACAAAGAGAAGCTGGCTAAGTACAGTTCCAAAATTGCCAGCAAATGTACACTTAAGAGAGAGCTGGTGGAAAAATCTGTCAGTTTGGCATCTCCAGCATTATATGTAACAAAAAAAGGCAATTCACCTTTTCAGCCTCAGTCAAGGTAACATGGCTTTTACAGCCAAGATGTTATTTGGAGCAGTTTTACTGTGTCAGGCTGAGCGAGCTGAGACACTTAATACGTGAAAATTAAAGCAAGAGATTAAACACAGCAACACTGGGTTACAACTTATAAAACAGGAATAGTGAAATATCAGAAGCTGACGGTTGTTTCTGACCTAGTTTTCACTGGAGAACAGTCAAAGAGCCGAAAAGACTGAGGCGAGGCTGAAGGTGCTGAAATTCCAGTAGTGCTGGGGAACAGGATTAGAGGAAAAGCCTTCAGACATTCAAAGGACTGAGGGAGCGTCAGGGAGAACAGGGAGGTTCAAGAGCTTGGGTTCAGTGGCAAGTGACATCCTGGGGAGCAGGAGGGACAGGAGGGCTTCAGCCAGGTGGGGATGAAGTCAGAGGTGTTGCAGGACCTCCTCAATGGGGCAGCAGGAGGCCAAGTTGAGGAGGAGAGAAAACCTCAAACACAGGAAAGAATCATTTTAAAAACATCGTGCCTGGATTTCAGGAGGTATTTTCGTTGCTTTTCTTCTGAGAACACAAATGTGCTGTCAAACACCTGGGCTCATTTGAATAACAAGAGGAAAAATTAAACCCCTTTATGCAAGAGAACTGCAAGTACCCAGGAGAGATCCGGGGAGGGGGGGCTGGTGCAAGGAAAGCCAGGTGATCCCATCCCTGTAAGCTGTTCACATGTCTCCCTCTATTCTGCAGCTCCAAATTTATTTCCACCAGGCAGCTCCACGCTGGTTTTAAGCCTCATTAAGGAGCAGTATGTTGCTGGGCTGACATGTCAGATTTTTAAATGACCTTTGTACCGACAACAGCGTTACCAAGCTGCTGAGAACAGGGGGACAAAAAAAAAACCAAACAAGTGGTTTTCCATGATTAGGAGAGGTACGTCGTGGCTGTTTGCATTTATTTGAGTTCCAAAAAAACTCCCACCTGTTAGTAAAGCGAGCCATAAAAAAAAAAGAGTAATTTTCTCTGAAGGGCAACTGTGACGGCATCAGCACTGCTGGCCATTCTTAACGTGGGACTTATCACACAAGGTAAACAGGAGTGACTATCAGTTAATGAACAACACAACCCCGAGGCTGAATTTTAAAGAGCATTTTCTCTACTGCAATCTTTTAATGAAAATACAGCAGTTCAAACCCACCAAATTTGCTTACGAAAGTCTAATTTATTTTAGGACATATTAAGACAGCAGGGCTGATTCACTTGCCTATGTGCTCATAAGGTGGCTTAAATGAGCTGCTGAAACATCAGAACGATCCTTATCTTCCACAGGGCTTTACTCCTTTTCTTGCAAGAGAAAAATATAGAAAGACAATTGAGAGATCAGATTGACGAACCTGTCCAACCATCCCGGAACAAATCTCACCTCACACTGCTGAGCCCAGGAAAACAAGCCTGGACCAGTTCTGTTTTCCTTGTGCCCAGCTATATCCTATTGACACTCGGAGGGAAGAGTAATTACTAGTCTGAGAAAGTTCTGCTGAAGATGATCTTCAGATGTTCCTCACGGAGTCACAGACAGTGCTGCTGGAAGAGGCTGCGATAAACCAAAGTCAGAGCCTGGATCCTGAAGGAATCCCAGAGAAATCTGACCAGCAACACCTCATGAGCCAGAGCAACCTCAAAAGCTAAAGCAAGATGCTCAGACACAGATTCTTTTGGCCTCCAGGCAAACAGAGGTGCTCCAATTCCAACCAGGACAGTGGGAACACAACCTGACAGACACTTGGAATTCAGCAGGGGTGTCACCCAAACTTCCTACCATCTCCACAGGGGAGAAAGCAATAAAGCACTCAAATATTCCAGGTTTCTTCCTATCACTGAGGAAGCTGCTGAAAAAAATCCAGCTGAAAATACTGAGCAAGAGAACCTCTCCAGATTTCCTACCATGATAGAACCTTGTATTACATACCCTCTGCTAACAGCCTCCTCCAGCTTCCAGGGATGCTTTCTCCAGGAGAAAAGTGAAGGCAGTTGCCTGAAGAAGTTAAATTAGGTGCTGCCTTTACTTCAGCAAGAAGCACAGAACCTGCACTGTTTCAGCTACCTCTGTATTTGCACTGCCAGGCTGGTCAGTAACAAACCTGCTCCAAAAATAAAGCGACAAACAGTAAAAGAAAGAACACACTCTTCTCAACTGGCAAAAATCTACCTAAAAAATAAGTCAGATGTTTCTTTGCTCTCCCCGCAAGGACACCTGAGAAAGTTCAGGTTACAACGAATTCCAAAAATAAACATGAAAAATTTTCAGATAAGAAGAGGAAAAACATACCAGGGCTGCTGACCAAACAGGGAGCGACCACAGTGCCACGAAAAGACTCCCCAGGTCTGAGCCCAAAAACCCTCAGAGAATTCAGACATTCAGACAGAGAATCTCTCTTGCCTGACAGAGGCAGCTCAGCCAATTCACACATGCAAAAGAAGTGGTGTGGCCACTGAGCCGACACTTAATTGTCTGACCAAAATTTTTGGTCTAAATTTAACAATCCAGGCAAGTCATAGTTAGCTGGAACGTTTTGCTCTCTTAGCCCATCTGAGTTAGGTAAATGTGTTTCTTCCTGCTGTCAGCGTCAGTAAATTTAGTCTTAATGACAAGTAAAAGGTCTTTAGATGCAGTTAAATGGCTTTAATTGTATGAGAGAGCTCAAACTTGCAGCCCAATGCAGGCAGCACCCACATTAGGTACAGCTCCAAATGGTTGCAGGAAGGTTGTGGAAACATGCCTGGAACTATAACATCAAACCTTCCAGGTAATAAATCTATTTCTTCTCCCCCTTCACGTTAAGAAACCCCAAAGTGCTCTGGATTTTAATGCATTAAGAACAAAGTCCGTAATTCATGAGCACAAAAATGTTTGCTGGTGGTTTTAATCACCACCACGTTCCACGTCAACCCCAGCGCCTGCTCCAAACAGATCCAAGATATCCCATTTACGTCCCTAAAGGTTAAATATGTTTTACTTTATCCATTACTGCCTCCCTCTTCCCATTTCCACATTTGCAAAGATTAAACACGAAGCCGCTTCCTGAGCAGAGCTGGGTGTTTTGGGACTCTCCACCAGCTCCAAGACTCCAGGCTGGGAGAACTGGTTTGTGACAATGCACTCGCTCGGCTGCATCATTCTCCTCTGAAAAACCACACTTTATTTCTGGAATAAAAACAAGGATTGGGAGCTATGACATGTGTCAGGAACAGGGGAGCTTTCAGACACTTAGCCACCTCAGCGGCATTAGGGAATCAAGACCTCAACGAGGCAGGAAGCATTTGGGATTTGCAGGAGGAAAAGCAGCAGCAGCTTCCCACAACACACACAGATAACCAAAGGTTCTTTTTAGTGTTGATTAAATGAGAGAAGGAAGCAGAGCTTGTGGCCAGGACCACCAGGCTCCCATCAAAACACAGCTGTCCTGCAAGGACACGGGGTGGGAACAGCGAGCAAGGTCATAGCCACGGGTGTCACTGAAAGCACTTTTCAGAAGAAATTGGTCACAGAGCTCCTACGCACTTCTTAAGGGACTATTTATGGGAGCAGAAGTTGTTCTTAATTCTGCGAGAAGCAGAAGCAGAGGTCACGATTGGGGCTCCGGCAGCTCTGAGGGCTGAACATCCCTGGAAGGGGGAACAGGTGCTGCCAGGCTTTTCAAAAATCTATTTTAATGCCACAGGAACTCTCGTTTCAGAGCAAAGTCCTGCTCAGCACTGTCTGCAGTCAGCAGGATCTGCCTGAGACGCTGCTGAAGGAAATGAAGACACCCTGTGACAGAGGCTCCGACCTTCCCAGCTCCGTCATTTTACAGCAGTTTCACTCTGAATCATGAATTTCCGCCTCCGTTCGGGGCCGGCTGCTGCAGCCCCACAAAAGTCAGGGAGTTAATGAGCTGCTGTCACCTAATCAGGGCGGCCACACCGTCCCTCTGGCAAGTGGCAGACGCAGAGGGAGCACTTCAAAGGCCCTGAAACTCTCCCTGGGAGCGAGGGCTGCTCCCTTCCCCAGCATCCTGGTGGCAAGGTGAGCCCAGCCAGAGCCGGCTCGCTGGCCTTATATGGCTTCCAAGGCACAATTTCCGCTTGCCCAAGCTCAGGCAGGGTGGAAAAATTTGCTTCCTTGCTACTCCGCCCATGCCGGGCTCTGAAAAGCATCCACTGAATCCTGGATGGGGAAGGAATGGAAGAATTTACACTGCTCAGCTCCCTGGATGAGCTGAAGCCACAGTTTTGGCAGCACCCTGGGTCACCTCAAACACCGGGGGAGCAGAGGGAGCCCGACATGCAGGCAGGGGTGCAGAGAGAAGGTGGAACCACAGCTTTTATTCTCTGCATTCCCTCTGAAAAATTCTGATTTTTCTTGCTATTCAGCTGCACTTAAGCCTTTCACATTTGATGGCAGCAAGCTTTACAGGTTAACAAGGAGATGGGAACATTATTTCCTTTCACTGATTTAGCTATAATACACTTTATTATATACTAGGAGCACAGAAAACAGCCTTGGCTCAGGGTTCCACACTGTTTTCTGCACAAGTCAGTATTACTGTGAACAATTCTGAAGCCAGTTCTACCTCCTGGTCACAGTGAGGTCCATGTTATCCAAGTTTGGTGTCATCATCAACTTCTCTGAGCATCACAAATAGACCAACCCTCCTATTCACTAAACAAACACAGCTACATCCACCATCCTCAATATCCACAAGTGCTGGCAAAAAACAAAACCCAGTGCACGCAGGCAATTAAAAAGCTGCTTAGTTTTAAATAAATGCTCTCCTTCTGTGGATTATAAAGTTGTTTTTCACTAAAAATGTCTGCACAGTCACTTTTTTCCCCAGCCTTGCTGGCCTATATCAAGATCATCCCTTTTTTCACAGCAGATTTCTCTCAGTGCAAGAAGCAGGCAGAGATTTATCTGCAGCCATCAGGGGCTTGTCCTCGCTCTCACCTGCTGGTCACCAAATGGCAGAACCCAGCTCATCCACACACAGATTTTCTCAAAAGACAGAAAAATGGTGGCAAAGGAGCTTATAAAACCAAGTTCTGCCCATTCCCTTGTTCCTTTCTTTTTTGGGGACTGGGAAAGGCAGAAACACAGCCCGTTTGATTTTCTCATAGAAACCAGGAGCCAAAACCAACTGAAATCAGCGCCGGAGCTGGAAAGGTACAACAAAACTCACACAAACATAAAGTCTAGACACTGAAATGTGGAAATATGATTCAAATAACCACAACTGGCACATAACACACTGATTGCAGCCCATCGCAGAATGGGCCTCAGTGGGGAGGAATATAGAAGGAAGATTAAATTAGTTCTTCCACCTCAGTTGTAGAAAATATGGATCCTGTGGGCACAGTGATATGGATTGAGCCGGAGTTTCTTCCGTCCTGCTGGGATTTTTGTTAGGATTTTAAGTAACACACATCTGCTCTTGCTAAATAACAACAATCAGCTTAAACTGAATCAAGCTTAAACTTGACTCATATAGAATCATAGAATCACAGAATGGTTTGGGTTAGGAAAAAATCACTAAAACCAGTTTATTCCACCCCATGCCACGAGCAGGGACACCTTCCACTATCCCAGGTTGCTCCAAGCTGGCCTTGGACACTTCCAGGGCTGGGGCAGCCCCAGTTCCTCCAGACCTGTTCCTGTCTCCCCATCACTGATCCCATGTGAACCTGCCCCTGCTGCCACACGGCTACTCTTACCAAAGCATGGCTGAACTCATCTATGCTCAAAATACAGAGCCAAGTAGCCAAGAGGATGTTTGTGCTGATGAAATCTAAATACTACAAAGATTTAGGCAATTGGTTGTTCTCAGGAAGTTTTGTGGTACCTGCTGAACTGCATCACGTGTGGACACAAACCTCAAGGACAAAGTCTGCGTCTACCATTAAACCAAACAGCACAGAATGGAGCCCAAAAGGAAAAATATCTCAGCTTTCCACAAAAATTTGCACTGAAGCGCTCTCTCCTGCATAAAAGCCTGCACAGAGGGTTAACCACGATCAGACTGGACCAGACCAGGGAAGACTCCAGGCAGGTGGAGGTGGGCAGCTCAGTCAAGCCCTGCTCACCAGTGCTGACCTCTTTTTGAGTTAAACAAATGCTGGTTTCTTTAAATTAGAAAAAGGCACTAGTCCAATGTAAAGAAAGGAGAGACCAAGTGCACGGAGCTGTGTTTTTTCTAGACTGTAATGTAAAAAGGATTGGATTTTGGGAAGTCTGCTCTCTCAGTGCAGCAGGGATACACATACCACTCAGCAAACCGACTGCTGAGGGGTTTAGCACGCTCTTTAATATATAAATGCTTGGAAAAAACCCCAAACCCACCAAAATCCCCAGTCAGAAGGCAATACCAGATTACCAGGATGTGCAAAAGTTGCCTTATGTACATGGGATGTTTCTAAGCAACACATGAGCTACTACAGAAAACTCTTATCAGCAAATCCAAGCTCCTCTCCTGGATAATTCATCTAGGTCAAGCTAAGGCACGTTGAACACCAAAGCCCAGTTTTGGTGATGCCTCCTCTGCATCCACGCTGGATGAAATATTAGCATAGTTCAGGTTATCAGCATGTCTTTTCATAAGCATTAAGTTCACTGCAGATAATGGTTCCTCCAGAAACAGCATTAACCTTAATTATTCAGAGGTAACTCGATCCCAACCTTCCTGACGTTATGACGCTGAGTGACGACCGCTTTCCCCTCCCTCCCAACTTCTCCTTCCCCAAAATCCAAACAAATCCGGGATATTACACGACTGTGATCCCAAGTGAGGGTATCCAGCACAGGATCTCAGACACAGGGTATCCCTTCAAAGTCTACCTAAACCCGTGCAGCCACTCCATCCATTCAAACGCATTCTCCTGTGCATTAGCAGCAAAACCACTAAGTCAGCCAAAATGTATTCTTCTCCCATGGATTAGCTGGCACAAATTAGTACGGGAGTGACGCATGCAGTCTGTCCCTTCCCATTTTTCAACATGCACAAACACCAGGGATTTGGAGACGCTTCGCAAGTTTCTGCTTACAAGTTACAGGCAGAGTTTAAATGGTCTGAAACGTGCAAATCGTTCGGGAGATAACACCTCCATTTACCAAGGAGACCTCAAATGCTCTCTCCAAGCAAACCTCCCCTCCCTCGGCCGCGATAAAGGCGCTGCTGCTGTCCCAACAGAGCCCGCAGGACGCAAGGGAACTGTTTCAACAGCCACCAGCCCTGTGCCAAGCTGCACCAGGACAAAAACCAACTGAACAGGACAGATCACTTCACACGGGCTCAGAAAAGCCCTGATGCTGGAGGATCGCTCTGAGCTGACCAGCAGCAGCCACTTCAGGGTCCTTGGGAGACACATGGTTCTGAAGAGACTTCTATGCTTCAGACAGAAGTTGAAAAGATATTATAATAGCTTTCCTTTCTGCTGTTTAAGTGGAGTAAGAAATCAGAATATGCTGAAAAAGAGAAAGGGTTTAATTTTGCTGGGTAAGGAACACAATCACCACATCCAGCTGCCATTGATACAACTGATGAAATATCCCACTTGAATTAAAAAAAAAAGAACAACCTAGCCTCATATAAACAACATAAAGGGTTAATCTTCTAGTTTGCTTCCCCCTGTATTGCCAGAGAGCAAACATTATTAATTCAAATTCAACCTCTCCAATTAACGGTAGGGTATGTTTTGCTGATAAAAAGCAGATCACGTTTGATTTTAANCTGAACAAGCAAAGACTCTGCAGATTTAAAAAAAAAAAAAAAAAAAAAAAAAGCCCCATCAGTCACAAGGATTCTGTCACAAACTTTCTATTTTCTCTTGGCACATCACCAATTAGACCTAGTTCTTTAGTCTGCTACCACCAATATAAAAAAAAAAAGCATAATGGGTTTATAATTTGCCACCAAATCCCATAGCAACTGTACATCACTTTAGATGTAAATTACAGACAATTCCTTCCAATGCCATTTGAAAACTATAGAGATGAATCTATAATTTGAGCAGATCCAAATGCTATATGGTTGAGAGAAAAAGCTTCCCTAAATAATTGAAAGGAAACTGCCACGGGCCAAAACATTCCTCGTGCACAATGTTCAGTGTCTCTTTGTCCCCTTCCTTCCAATGGGAGGTGCCACATTCAGGTCAACGTGAAGAACATTGAGCAGGAGCTGAGCAGTTCAGGGTGTTCTGCAGATCCTGTCCCATTTTTGCTGATGAGCCGTACGTGTGCGATGAGCTTCCTCTCCAGCCTCCTCTGATTCATTCAGTCATGTCACCGACTCATGTTCCCGATGTCGTAAGAGCCGCAATTTTGATGGACTACAGCATCAGTGAATTAATAGGACAGGAAAAAACAGGTTACAGGGAAGGAGGAATGATGCAAAAAGCTTTGAGATAATTCAATGAATTTCGATTCGAAAGCCGGATTGTTCTTCTCCTCCTGACACCTGCAAGCAGCTTTCAATTCTCAAGTCAGCATGAATACGCATTACCCTAAAGACCCTGTAATGACAGCACAGCCTTCATTTTGTGTTTCCTGCTTTGAACATAGCAAGATGAAGGAATCTCCACAACCTGCTCCAAAAGCCAAGGCTGGAAAGTTATTTCAATAAATAACAACTCCAAGGGGTCGGGTTAACCCTCATTTCCAAGGGATTGTTTCTCTCACGGCTGCAGCATGGGGAAGATGATTTGGGAAGCCACATCTATCAGACCGCAGTCCCAAAATTCAGCTGGGTGAGCACAGGGACAACGTGCTTTGGTTATCTCAGCTTAGTGCCCAATAAATATTTGTGCATCTGCCAAAGTTCACCAGTGAATCAACCGGTGGCTGCAGTTCAAAACACTCTGGGGTAGCAGGAGCACAGAGGGACAACGGGAGCAGGACGTGCTGCTCAGCTCCATCACCGAGGGATGCTACAAACTTCTTTAAACCCTCCTAAAACCACCAGGCAAGGCAGGACCAGGAGCAGAGTTCAGCCATGGTTAAGTCAACATATAAAGTGACAGGGAAAGGTGTGCAACTGTATCACGTTGTCTGTAATCAAACAACCACCCCTCAACCACAGAGACAGGTTTATAGAAATACGTGGAAGTCGGGAAATTCCCAGGTAAGGGTTCCAGGAACAGCCCTAACACTGTTTATGTGCCATCAGCACCTTCACCACAAGGGAGACGGAGCTACTGCCAAGGGACACGCAGGTCTGCCATGTGCCATCTGAATCAGGCAGGAAGATGGGGATTTACCCAGGATGCTGCTAAAAGAACAGATGTGAAAAATAAAGGATGAATGATAACTAAGGGTATTAGGTGAGAATGGTAAAATATCTCCTCACCAAGGACAGGAATGAAAGAGGAAAGAAAGGCACGGGTGTGAGGAGTTCCCTTGTACCTTGACAGAGGCAGGAACAAAGTTGGGGGCACACAAGAAGTGATGGGAAAAGTCATAGAATCATCTAATCCCAGAATGGTTTGGGTTGGAAAGACCTTGAAGACCATCCAGCTCCACCCCTTGCCATGGGCAGGAACACTTTCCACCAGATCAGGTTGCTCCAAGCCCCATCCAACCTGGCCTTGGCCATGCCCTGCCTTTTTGGGGGGAGTGGAAATGCCTAACCATGTACACATCCCCAAAAGGAAGGCAGCAAACTGCAGGCTGCTCTAGAATTACATTCCCTGGAGAACCCAGAGTTGTTTTAGGTGAGCACACCAGACTGGCTCCATTTCATCAGTGGACAAACCAAGTTGAGACGCACTTCCCACTGCTCAGCCCTCTGAGCTCAGTAGCCAGAGCTCTCAGTTTCACAACTGTGGGGAAACAGTTTCAGGGGGAGCAAGTTTCACAAGGAGCAGTTGGGGTGACATCTGTGTCCCCTGTGAAGCCAGTGCTAATTCTCTTTTTAAGGCTCCTATTTCTTCCAGATGAGCTACCAAAGAAACCCTTCCCAGGATCAGAAGCCAGCAGCCCTGTGAGCTGGAGCTCCTCAGCAGCAGCTCCATGTCCTCTGTACATGACACAGGAACAGCTTGCTGGAACATAAGAGTTGGGGATCAATATCTCAGAATCACAGAATGGTTTGGGCTGGGAGGAACTTTAAAGCTCAACCTGTTTCAACCCCTTTCATGAGCAGGGACACCTTCCACTGGACCAGGCTGCTCTAAACCCCATCCAGAACTTGGATCCCTGACCATTTTCTTCCTTAGGACGCAGACAATTCAGCAGAAACGCAAGAGCACAGCTCAGCAGAGGCCCAACAAGACAAATATCTGTTTCTCCACAGCCCTGCTGCCTGATCCACACATGGTGCAGCTCCACACCAAGCCTGCAACTGCTCTGGCACCAGGGACACTCCAAACAAATGGCAGCTCGCCCGGCTGGGTGATCATTTTTGGATTATGTAATCCCAATACATTATTATTAGACCAAGAACAAACTCAACCAAGGAACTGAAGACATTTCCCTGCCCGTTCTGGCAGAGGGACAGAGCCTTGTCGCAGGAATCGCACGGACGTGCTACCCCGGTGCCCGAAACAGGTCAGACTGCACATGTTGGACTGCAGGTAACACAAAGAGCAGGATTGGATTCCAGGCCATTATCCATATTACACAACGCTGCCGTCAGTTCCACCACGTTTCAAACCAAACCGAGCAGAAGGAGCCTGAGCAAATTTTTTCCATTTAACTACTGCAGCCCAAAATGAAAGCGGAGCTGGACTGGACAAACAGAAGCTGCAAAGGTGTGTTGGAGGCAGCTCCTGGCAGGGCCGGACCCGGCGCTTCCGAGGAAGCCCAGACATTCAACAAGCTGGGGAAACTGTTTATAGAACCCATGCAGAATGAGCATATGTGTTTAATAGCCCACTAATTGTTGCGTTATTCACTACACAAACAAGCAGCTCTTCTGCCCTTATCCCTTCCTGCCCAGTTAATCACCAGGAGCCTCTGACTATTTCTCTTTTGGGTGGCGGTGAAGGAAGCAAAGTTCATTAGTGGCCGTTGGCCACCAAACAATCCTGAGCCCAGACTTCATTTAGAAAACAAACACCACTATTCATGTGTGACATGGACTCGGAATAGCTTCCCAAAATATTTAACGCAGCTGCCTGTAGTCTTCCTACTCTCCCTCCCCCAAAATAAAAGGCTTTCCTAATATATAGGAAAGAATTATTTGGATTATTTGTTTCATTTTTCAGAGAGAAAAAAAGCTAATAATTCAGTCTACCCAAGTCACTTATTCCTCCTGACTTCTCATAATGCTGATAAACACTCATTAAAATATAAGTTGATAAACCCTGGTACAGTCATTACCTTCGTCCTCATACAGAGATTGCCCAATTCAGTGATGTGATGTAACCAACACCCTAAATTAAAAATAGTGTTGTGACAACATATGGTTTATCCTACAGAAGCTGGCAGGCAGGACGCTCCTAATGACAAACGGGTTTAGGCTCCCAGCTTCCCCCAGCAAGGTGAGGAGACAGAAATGCTCGTCGCAGGATCAGAGGCGGAAAGAAAAAATAAAATAAAAATAAAATTACACTAAAAAATGACAGTTTTGAACCCCTCTCCGGTCCATCCCAACACCAGCTGCCGAGCTTTGCCATTATTCTCTATTTACATGACTAATAAGCTCTCTGGATGCATTTCAAGGAAACGGCACGGAAAAGACAATCTGGAAATTTCAAAATACAGTCTGAACGTGCCTCCCCCCCACTCCCGGGAGGGGAGCACCGAGCCGGCGGGGGATGAAGAACCGGGTGTCCCAGGGAGGGGACAGCGATGGAGGGACCCCACCAGCCTGGGATGGCAGCACCGAGGATGGACCCACCGTCCCCCCCCACCCCCGGCTTTGGAAACCCACGTCACGTTCACCGGGGAAACGGGGAGGGCACCGACGTCCCTTCGCCCCCCTCCCC
>VXBC01009465.1:337323-398755 GCA_013399945.1 Ploceus nigricollis | reverse complement strand
AAAAAAAAAGAAAAAAAAATGTCTTAGTGCTTTTCACTCAAAACTCCAGAAGGATTTGGGTTGAAATCCTCTCTGCCCACCCCAAACACCAAGCCAGACCCTCATGCTGCAGCAACACACCCCAGATAATTTCATCTCTGCAAAGAGCAGTGCAGAGAGTTCCCAGGTCCCCAGTGGGAGCAGCTTTTCCTCAGCATGGATGGGATGGATGGCACAGAGACCTTCTGCAAACCTGTGGCTGTGCTGTGGAGCCCTGAACATTTCCAAATAATTGTAATTATTTCTCAATCTATAATAATAATTCTCAATAATAATAATAATAATTCTCAGTTGCTGAGAAGCCACTCGGGCTTTCTGAGCCTGGTTACAGCTGTGGGCTCACGGTGTCTGTCAGGAACACTGCCCCACTGAATCAGGCTCATGGTCATTTTTAAGACACACATCTGTATTTTTTTTTCAACCAGATGCTGGGCTCCTAAGCCCACAGCTGCTATTTCTCCCCCTCCCCAATTATTTTCAGATTTCCCCATTTCCAGAGCGGCAATAAGTCCCCGCCAAAGGAGGGTAATGGGAAGGCTCTCTCCGAGAGAAATTGTTAATTTGGGATTTATAAAGGACTTTCCTTAATGAATAATAGTTGAGATCGATCTGTCTTCCTGCCTCGTTCTGCAAAGTAACATTTGTAAAGTAAGGTGATCCCAATTACTCCCTCTAATGACCCTCTCCAGGAGAGATTCCAGAGCCGCAGCCACAAATCCCCTGCTCCCCTGGTGCCAGGAGCATCCAGGGCTCCCTGGATTCATCCAGCTCCCAATCCCCCACCTCCCTGGATTCATCCAGCTCCCAATCCCCCACCTCCCTGCCTGCTGTGGATCAGCTCCATCCATCCATCACCAGGATGTCCTGCAGAATCGTGCAGGACTCACAGGAGGGTTTGGGTTGGGAGGGACCTCAAAGTTCATCTCATTTCAACCTTCCACTAGCCCAAGTTGCTGCAGGCCCTGCCCAGCCTGGCCTTGGACACTTCCAGGGATGAGCTGTTAACAGCTTGGCATCCCAGTGGACGGAGAAGAATGGGCAAGTCCCAAGCTGGCGTTGTCACCCCTTGTCCCCAGGGTGCCAGGTCCAGGACCCCCACCCACCTCCTGGCTTGTCAGAGAGAGGGGAAATGACTCAATTTCTGCCCCGAAGTGTCTTCACAGGAGCAAATACAGGCACTGAAGGGCCCTTGGATCAACAGCAGGGGAATGAATCCAGCAGCTCGAGCCAGGCAGGCTCAGTGAGGAGCAAGGCCTTTTTTCCTTTTTTTTTCCTTAAAATACGGATCCATTACAGATCAGAGCCAACTAACAAGGTGTGGGGGGGTCTCTCCATCTTCTCCAGGTCTTCAGCTGGAGACTGGATGCCTTCAGGGGATTGATGCTTTAGCCAAGAGTGGGCTCTTGCCCTTGCAAGTGCCTTCTCCAGCTGTTTTTCTCCCTTTTTATCCTGCCTCTCTTCCTTTTGCTTCCTGTCTGCAGCAGGGGAACGAAGGTGTGGAAATCCCATTCCCTTCCCTCCTTTTCTTGCTGTCATCCCACATCTCTGTCCCACATCCAGAGGCTGGTGGAACATCTGGAGGGCCAGGAGCCAAGGAGGGGAGTTTTTCCCCATGCTTCAAATCCTGCTTCCCTGGCTCCCAACACCTGGGACAGAGACCCTCTCTGCCACACCACCAGTGCCTCCACTCAAAGAACATCAGCCCAGAGATGGCCTAGCACCCAGAGAACACTAATGCCACTTTCCCAGTAATTCCAGTGCAAAAGGAAAATCCAGAAAAAAAAATACCTCTTTTGGTTTAAAAAAAAAAAAAAAAATTCTTTTTTCCCAAAAAATCCAGGGAAAAAGAAAAAACAGAAAAAAAATTCCCTTTTTTTTTTAAAAAAAAAAAAAAATTTTTTTTTTTTTTTTTTTTAAGGCAAAATAAAATTCTCTTTTAAATCCCTTCTGCACTGCTGGAGGGAACTAAGAAGCACAAGTTGTAAGAGCCTTGCTCTGGGTCACCTTCAGAAGGGGTGACCCACGGACGACACTGCCTTTGGCTGCCTCGTCCCTGCTCCAAGGACTATTTTGGGTGTTTGAGCTCTGCCACGCTCCTTTTCTCTCCCTGCCTGCAAAAATCATCCCCCTGCTGAGCCAGAGCTGCTCTGAGCCGGGCACGGAGCTCAGAGCTCCCCTCACCTCGCAGGGAGGGGATTCTGCATCCCGGCTCCGCCTGCAAAGGATGAAATCCCGAATTGTTTCTTCACCTGGCACAAAACCTCGGCGCTGCCAGCATTAACTGGCCGGGCCGATTAAGTGGCAGCCACCAGCCAATAAATAAATTGGAACCATCTCCAGACCTGATTAGCTTGCTAATTAAGCTCCGTTACGGGGAAATCTGCAGTCAATCAGCCCGGCCATTACCAGTTGGATCCGCAGAGCGGGAGATGGGGACGCTGCACCTCTGCTGGGAAGAGCGGCAGGAGGAGGAGGAGGGGAGGAAGGTGCTGCCCAATCCGCTTTCCCCAGCAGCAGTCGGAGAGGCTCACCCATCCGGGGGATGCCTCACAGCTCCCCAAAACTGCAAGCAGCCCCCAAAGGAAAGGGAGACATCAGGGGGTGACATCAGGGCTGGAGGGTGTCGCTGATTTTCCGGCCGCTCCCCACGGGAATTTGCAGTTCTGTCCCCTCCCTCTGGCAGCTCCTGGGGACCCTCAGGGGATGCTGAGGGACATCTTCACCCCACACAGCAGCCTCGGGGGCTCGCAGCCCTCTCGGGGGCTCGTTTTCTCTCCGAGGGAGCCCCAGCCTCCTGGGCTGGTGGGATTTCCAGGCCGGCGTCCATCCAGCGCTGGCAGCACTGCAGGGTGAGGTGCTCTGGCACTCGGGAGCCCCTTTTCTCCCTCCTGCTGCCAGTGGGCATCAGGCAGGGAGCTTTTCTCTTCTTCTCCTTCCTCTGGCCCTGCAGCTCGAGGCTGCTGCAGATCCCAGCCTTTCCTTCATTCCACCGACATTCCCGGCCTTCGATTCCCACTAATCCTCCCGAGTGATGCGAGTGGTTTGCTGCTGCACCAAAACGGCAACAAATGAGCATTTTTTACTGCAGGAGGTGACCAGGAGAGCCTCTGCAGCTGCCCTCGGTGGCAGCAGCACAATTCCTGAAGGGCTGGAGCATACTCCGGGGTTTTGTGCGTTCCCTGGAAGCCCAAGGTCAATCCTGAGCACCAGAAAAGCTCCACGTCCCTCTTTGTTGCAGGGAAAAATGCAGGTGAACCCGAGATGGGAAGAGATGATGCTGAGTCCAGTTCAGAAGGCTGAATAGTTTCTTTATTATAACTATATTACAATACATTAATATATTATTTGAAGAGGAGATACTAAAACTACATCCTGACTTCTAACTACCATATCTAACTACTCCCTGAAACTTCTCTCGTGACTCCCTCCCTGAGAAAGTCCAGGCACAGGTGGTCGCGATTGGCCACCAGAGCCAAACAGTGCTCGCCAGAACCCCATGAGCTAATCACCTCAGGTAAGCAATTTCCCAGTGCATTCCACATGGAAAAACAAGGGACAGAAATAGAAATGGTTTCTTTTCCTTCCCTCTCTGCTCCTCTATGAAAGTTTCNTGCTACGCAATGATAGTTTCCTGAGGGAGCAGCAAATGTGGGTACTACACCTCCTGCTCCGTGGAACGGCATCACCTCTCCTGTCCTCTCCTGTCCCAGCGCTTCAGCGCTCCTCATCCTCTCTGGGAACCCAGGGAGCCTCCCCGGCTTCCAAACAAACCCCTCTGGGCGCGGGCAGAACCAAATAAATAAGTGCTAATTGCTGCCGCTGGGCGTCAAATGCTTACTGCCAGCGCATTTATTGGCAATTAAAGGGCTTTACTGGGCATTAGCAGAGATCAGGGACTGCCTGGTGGGCTCCCAGCCTGGCTTTCCCTCTGCACTTGGAGTGGTTTCACCAGGAATGGCCACGGCTCCTGCCTGGCCACTCCCGCAGGCAGTGGGAGTGCAGTGAAGGCAGTGAAAGCACTTCTGCCTTCAGGGTTGGGTTTGAGCACCTGGAAGGTCTTTCCCAGCCTAAATGGTTCTCCAAAGTCACGTTCTGGGCCTTGCCCAGGCGGGAATTGCGAGGTTTCATCACCTGCCTGACATCCATCCCAGAAACAGAGAGGAAAAGGGAGCAGGGATGAGCTCAAAGCCCGGGCTCAGAAGAGCTCCGTGTGGGACGTGCCCGAATTTTGGCTGGGCTTCTCCCAGCCACGGCAACACCACGCTCCAGTGGGAGGGGTCCCTGCTCATGTAGGGAACAAGAGGAGCTTCCAGGTCCTTTCCAAGCCAAGCCATCCTATGGGTTGGATGTGGGATGCTGCGGGTGCTCAGAGCTCTCCAGGGATTTGGGCATCAGCCAAACTGATGGAGGAGCTGAAATCCACTGAGGATGGAGAAACTGATGGAGGAAAAATCCACTGAACTCACTGAAAACAGGTGACTTGGAAGTCCCTGAATTTTCAGGGTCCAGGCTGGGGAAACCCACAGCAAAACCCCATGAAATCAGATTTCAGACACCTCCAGCTCTGGCTTTTGGCCACAGGTGGAGAAAGAGAGACCTGGTTCTTTAAGGTCACTCTTCCCTGACCTCCACGGAGCATAAAATGTTTTTGTTTAAAAACCAGTTGGCTCTGTGTCTCTTCTGGAAAACAAAGCTGGTTATCAGGAAGGGTGAGCCCCATCCCACCTCCTCTGAGCTTCCCATCCTCATCCCATCGCTCCCCTCACACCCGTTTGGATTTGTATTAAAAAACCAAATAAAAGCCAGCAGCAGTGCCCAGGGAATGTCCTGGCTGAGGGCTAAAAGCAGGTGGTACCTATGGAGCGAGAATCTCTGGAGAAGCTTCCTTGAGCTGGTGCTCCCAGCATCCATCAGAGTGAATCCTTTGCAGGCAAGGGTGGAAATGCACAGCAAGGCCCTTACGGCACAGCAACAGTTTGGGCTCTTTAGGAGTTACTTTTTCTCTTAAAAAAAAGGAAAGAAAAAAAGGGGATGTTTCCCCCACTCCCATTACGGGAATCAAGAGTTTTCCATCAGAACCTCCTCCTGACCCCCGTTGCTTTGCCGTAGGATATTTTCTTTTTTCCCAAGGCATCAGTGAATGCCACCAGCTGGGAGCGTTTCAGGGGTACACAGGGGTGGGCTCGGGGTAAGGTGAGGAACGTGGGCATGAAAGGCATCCTTAAATCTGCTCCACCATCCCTGAGCACCAGGATCTTCCAGGAGAAGCCAGATCTTAGGAGGGTTGTGAGGGAGAGAGAGCAGCCAGCCGTGCCCATCACAAAATCAAAACCCACATCCCTTCAGGAGAGCAAAGGAGGGGAGGGACGGATGGTTCCTAAAAAAAGGAGCACTACTACAGCTTTACACCCAGGGGGAATCCAAACCGAGTTCTCCCACGCTGCAAGTTCACATTTCAAATCCAGAAGGGGAGAACACAAAGCACCACCTCCTGCCTCGGTGCCGGGGGGTTGGACGGGGTGGGGAAACCTTTCAGGAACAAAGGGGTGCAGCTGCTGCCTGACAAACCAGGCACGTGGCCCCAAAAAAGGGGGGAAAATGTAACATCCACAAGCAGTCCTGAGGCTTTTCATCCCCCACGGTGCTGCTGGAGCCTCCCTGGAGCACTTGGAAAGGAAGAGCAGGGAAAGAAACAGGAAAGTTCCCACAGATCCCCGTGGGACAGGAGAGGAGAGAGACTGGATGGGCAATGAGGAATGGACAGATTTAGGTAAAGGCACAGCAGGCTGAGAAGATAAATCCCAAATCCCAGGCTGTGGCAGCCCCACTCAGACCACGAGGACACAGTTTCACCTTTCCAGGCCTGGCCAGGTTTTCTCTGGAGCAAGATCTGCACTGATGCCCTCTGGACCATCCTGTCCCTCTCAGTGGCTTTGAGGTCATCAGGACTGCATCAGGTGCAAGGTCAGGAAAAGAGCCAACACCAATCTGCTGCTTCTCCCTCTTTTCGAGGGAAATCCCCCATTTTTCCCACCTTTCCTCATCTCTGAGCACTCCTAATTTCTCTGTGAGACAAGCAGAGAGTGGGCAAACCACAGCTTTGGTTCTCTCTCCATGGTGCCCTCGTAGGTCTTAAATGTCTCATTTCATTCTCCACACCAGGGTTGCTCAAATCATCTTTAAATCATCATTTCCCCCCGCTTTCAATGCACTTCTGTGGAATCTTACCTGCTGTTCTCCAAGGACCACACAGCTCTGCCAACATGATGTCATTTTGTCCTGCAGGGACCCTTCCAGTGAGTTCCCAGTCTGCCCTGGTGAAAACCCACCACCTCCTGCTTCCCTCTCCATCACCTCCTGTTTGTCTTCTCCTTGAGCCTGCCCAGGTTCCCGATTTCCCCTGGGGCTGTACTTGGGACAAGACCTCTAAAACTGTAAATAAATGTCAGTCAGCTGCCCATTGCTCAGGGCTTTCAGCTGGCTGGTTCAGAGGAGCCTCATGGAGAGCCACCATTTCCCTCCAAAGAAGTGCTTAGGCCATGCCACATCCTGACCTCAGAGATGTTTTATTATTCTTACTTTAAATGATCATTTGGGCCAATTTAGCAGATACAGATGTAACCGTTCCCGGCCTAATTCCTTGGATCCCCTCCAGAGAGTCTTAAAGCCAAGGTGCAACATTTACTGCTCCCTTCCTCGGGGAGAATAACTGTTTTTAATGAAAGCTCCCATATTTTTGGCTGGGAGATCTGTCACTCAATCCACGTGCACTTCCAGAACTCTTAGATATACACCCATTACAGCCTGGCTGACTTATTGCTTTTTAATTTATCAATTTGCACCATTACTGGCTCTTCTGACATCCCAGCTCCTGGACAATCCTTCATCTTTATTGCTGGCAAAAAGTGACAGGATCTGAGCAGCCACAGGAGGAGGGAGCAGGTGGGGCTCAGTGGAACCAGGAAGACTCAGCCAAAGAACAAGCTGGGACCAACAAGTTTTCTTGTCTTTATTAGAAAGAGACCTAGACAATATAGCAGCCTCTCTCTGCAGTACTTTACAGCTTTTTTTGTTCCCTGTTTTTTTAAATTTTTATTTTTAATTTTTCAGGATACTGTACAGCTGACACAAAAAATCTCAATGTGGAGAGAGAGAGAGAGAGGAAAGGGGAACATAATACAAACTGGCATACTTAATCAAACCCAAATAATAGGAAACAACAAGCAAAGTGAAATGTTTGTCAATTGGTTTAATTACAGTACAAACAATATAAATAAAGCATCATCGAGTCATTGTAAAACAAACTTGCTGGATGAGGTAATATAAAAACAACAACAAAAGACCTTTTTTTTGCCTTTTTTTCTTTTTTTTTTTTAGAATTTCCACACTGTCTCGTCATCATTTATACATTATTATTTACAGAAACAGAAAACAAACAAAAAAACCCAAACCCCAACAACCCAAACTTGCTATGAAGCCTGCCATGTGCTAGGTATCTCCTGCCTCTACCTTGAGCAGGTGTCCCCTGCTCACCTGGGCTCCCTCCCGACTCAACTGGAAAGACAAACAGCACAAAGCAGAAAGACCTGGGAGATTTGGGGGCTGAACACAAAATCCAGCCTCTGCAGGCTGGAGCTGGGCCAAGCATTTGGGATGTGCTCAATTCCTGCTGAAGCCCGGGGGTTTTAAGGCAGCAGGAGCTGCAGGTCCGAGCTCTTGGCCGTTCCAAGAGTCAAGGACATCACAGAACAAGTCCCTGGTGTTTTGGGAGACACTCCTGCTGTGTGCTGCCAGAGGATGGGGACATACTCTTTTCCTCAGCAGACTGGATGGAGAATCCAGCTGAGCCCCTGCTTACCTCAGAAAAAACACTGGGTGGGTTCTCAACAGCATCTCCAAGGAATTGGAGGAGAGGGAAATGAAAGATCCTCCCATTGTTTCTGCACAGCCTGCCATGGCCCTCTCCACAGCTCCTTCCTGCCCTCTCCCTATGGATTGCCCCTGGAAGGACAAGAAACCAAAGCCAGGGCAGAGATGGTGTCACCAACACTGGCTCAGCTGTTCCCAGACTGCAGCACCTGAGCTTTGTGGCACCCCCACAGCAAAATTTTGCAGCCAGTCATGGCCAAGAACACGTGGAGGGAGGGATGAGGAGCTGCCCTTGGGGAAGAACCCAGCTGGAGACAGCTCCTAGGAACACCTCCCTTGGAAACACCTCCCTGTGATCCCCAACAGCCCCAACAGGCAGCGGGACCCCAAGTGCCCCTGAATCCCCGAGAGCTCACTGGTCCCACACTCAGGTTCAGCCAGGAAGATGAGTCTCAAGCAAACTTTTTATTAAAAAGGGCCTCTGAAACGCAAGACTCTCTCCTTTCTACCTTCAGAATCTCCTTCCCTGGAGCTTCCCACCCCCAGGGCTGGTGGGCTGGGATTTCCCCTCTCCAGCAAGGGGGGGATGTCTCCCCTCCAGCCCTGGAGGCCAAGCTCAAGGTTTTCTCAAGCTGAATGTTGCTGCTTGAAGGAGTTGGATTTTCAGAAAACTTCTGAGGCTGCAGCAAGCCTGGACCTCATCTCCCTGCACCTCTCCATCCCTCAATCCAGCGTCCCCCACCCTGCCTCCGCGGAAGAGGCTGGTCTGACTCCAGCTGGGAAAACCATCCAAGCAAAGGCTGGCTCCAGCTGCTGATGGTGATTAGGGCATTCCCAGAATCCCTGACAGCAGTGTGAGGAGCAGACACCAGCACACACACACACAGCAAGTGCAAAGTGACCTCCAGGTGACACCCGAGGGCTCAGGACACCCTGGCTGCACTTCACCCACCGGTTCAACTCAGCTCAACTCCTACATTTGGGGTGCAGATGCCAAAAAAACCCCACATCCAGCACCAAAACCCTTCTTGGGTCCTGCAGGAGGAGTTTGGGGTTTGCCTTCAGCACAGATATGTGGCTGAGCTGTCTCTGTGAGGGGTTTTCCTCCTCGTACTCTGCAGTTCCTGAAGACCAGGGAAGTGTTTTCAGCTACTTCAGCTCTCAGGAACAACAAAAAACCCCACAGGGATCAGTTCTGGCAAGCGGGGGTGAGCGGGGTGCATTCACTGCCAGCAAGCAACGTGGCCACCGTCCCCAAGGCATGCCATGAGACCTCTGAAGGGTCCCCCACCCACCCCCCTTCACATTTTGTACAGAACACACAGATGTGAAAATGAGTAGCTCTGAAGCACTGCTAAACAGCCAGTCCTTAGCACTGGAAGCTAAAAAAAAACCACATCCAGAAAATCCATGGCTGAGGGGAAGCTGAGGCTCTGCCTGCCGACAGAACCCAGCGAGCCACGGGGGTTTGGGATACAGGCAGGCATGGGGAGATGAAGAGGTTAAAACTGCTGAAATGCACAAAGACATCTTTATTTTATCCACCCACAAGCAAAATTCTCCCCCCTGAACATGGTAGTAAACGATGGGAGTTCATTCACCCACATCTTGCTGTCACCCTGAAACTAAACATGGGGCCAGAAACATGCTTGGCGATTTGGGGCTGAAGATGGCCCTAAAAAAACCCCCAAACCAACCTTTTACTTTTCAGAAATCATGCAATTCCCCTCCCAAAATGTGAACTATTCACAGCTCCTGGCAATCCTGGCCAAAACCCCTCAAACCTCCCTTTAAAGCGTGGGACAGACTCAGTCAACTCGAGGTAAACTGTCCCAATATTTACTGTAAAAACTGGCCCATGCTAAACAACAAAGCAAAACCTACAAATATCCTAAACCAACAAATTCACCCATCTACAGCTCTGGATGTTTTGCTCTATGACCTCAATTATTTTTTTCAAACAGGAGATTATTTTCCAATAAAACCATTCAAGCCAACCTCTTTTTTTTGCTAGCTTAGAACTCAAAGCTCATTGCAGAACCTCTTCATTTGGGGTAGTTCAGTGTTTCTTTTCTACCTTGAAAAGAACTTTACTCCGGAGCGGTTTTGGGTTTTTTTTTCCTGTTGTGCAGCAAACACAAGAACATCCAAAACCAGGTTTTCTACGCAGTAAATTTTACTCACAAATCATCAAGAATGGGAGTTGTGGAACTGAGGATCCAGGCCCAACAGGCAGAGATCCCACCTAAGGATCGCTGTAGCAGCCCCTGGAGGGGGAAGGAAGATGCCTGACGATGAGATGAGGATGGGGAAGTTGTCTCCTCTCCAGCCAAGCTGCCCCAAAGTTTGGTCCCCAACGCTCTCCTCCTCTCCCTCGAGTCCCCCCTCTGACAACAACCACGTAACCAAACATGAAATGACCATTTCACCAACAACAAGCCCCAACAACCATCCCTGTTAAGGTGCAAAGGCGGCTCCCCGAGACGTTTGGGAAGGGCCCCTTGGGGACCCCCTTGTGAAATCTGTGCTTGTCTCCACTACCACTACTTTACTCTAGAAACTACAAATTACTTCATTTCTCCCGATCTCCATACAAATATAAAAGCTGAAGCTATTCCAACCCCATATAATCTAACTATTCTACATTACAGTGCCGGAGATCACTTCCAAGCCCGGATCTGCATTCCTACCTCGACTCCTCTCCCTACGTGACTCGGCCTTCTCTGGCCCAGGGAAATCTCCAAGTGCAGCTAAAGCTTTTTATTTTTCTTGCACTAACACACATAATTTAAGGGAAGGGGGACAAGACAGCAAATTAAACAATGTTTATGTTTACATGGTTATTTTACACTGCACCCAAATGCTTCAAAATCCTCTCCACCTTCCAGGAGCTCACCTGGCTTTCCGAGCAGCACCAAGGTTCTCCAAGCTTTTTTTTTTTAAATTTTTTTTTCTGCTCCTTTTTTTTACCACCAAAATTGGAAATCTGGTAATGGGAGCCCTTGGTTAAATCTCTGCATTCAGGGCAGGACCCTGAATTTTCCCAAGGTTGGGTTTTTCTTCCTCATGAAGAGCAAGGAGAAGCGATATCCAGGTTCAGCTGTGACAGACCCGACTGAATTCCACAGCAATTAGCCAAAGAGAGGAGGAAATATGGAAACACCAGTGGCTGACTCGCTTCTAGTGTTTTAGTCATGGATAAAGTGCAGAGGAAGGGGGATTTCAAGGTATCTGGGATGAGGGGAAGGGCTGGGGGGTGCAGTGACAACCACTGCAGCAGACTCCGTTCCCAGAGAAAACAGCTTTGGCTGCTGGGTTTCTGCTGGGATTTCTCATGGGCTGGGTCACAGTTAGGGCCTGTTTTGCTCCCAACGTGCTCAAAGGGTGTGAACAGCCTGGCAAGAGGGTTCCAAAAAAGCAACAAGAGCGGCTAAACACGAGACAAGGAGTGGGAAAGGGGTGGGAGAATGGAGTGAAAGCAACAGGAGCTACCATTCCTGTGGGATCTCCAAGCGCCAGGAGACCTTGCCTGATTCCACACCTGGATGGCTCCAGAGCAGCCTCTGCAAAGTGGAAGCACACCCCCTGAAAAGCCTGTGGTGCTCCCAAAGCCAAGCCCCACCAGGATCCACAAGCCAAGGAGAGCTTCCTCCACCCCCTGCCTTTCCCCCANCCCCCTGCCTTCCCCCCAGCCTCCACCCTGCAAGGAGTGACTTGGTGACAATGGCCCTGGGTGACCTCACCCGGCGCGTCCCTTCCAGCTCAGGATATTCTGGGATCTCCTGACCTTCCAAGGGAGCTCTGCCACGTGCAGGGCTGGGAATCCTCCCCACAGACCCCCACATCCACACTGCTTCAACATAGTCATGCCAACACTTAGGGGAAAACCATATTTAGGTTAAAAGCAACCGTGTTACCACTTAATTAAAGTGTCACTTGGCTTGCCTGGATGCATAATTCTTCCTGTAATACACTGGAATTTCCTCTCCTAAAAATATTCTGTGCTTTTTCAAGGGCTGCCCTCAGAAGATTTCTAGGAAAGGACCACGAAATTTGTCTACCTGCATTCCGCCTGGCTGCCCTTGTTTCTCAAACATCACCCTCAGCCTTGTCAGAGGAAGGTGGCCCAAAGAGAGCATTAAACAATGTACAGAAAATAATCTCAATTAGGGAAAAAAAACCCAGCTCTGAAATGGAATGTGCACTTTGAACCCTGCCCACTGTGGGTTTGAAACACTGGACTTGGTTTTTGGGATACAAATGCCCTGGATGCTCCTGGGGGGAACAGGAGGCAGCTCTAGCACCTCTGGGATTGCCATTCCCAAATCCCTGCTGTGGCAAAGCTCCTGAGCACCAGCACACAGAGGGGATTTCACAGCACCCCCTTCAGCTGCACATCAGCTGGGCTGTCCCCTCCCCGAGGGACCGCCTGTAAGTACCAAATGTCAGGAATGGTGGAGAAATGGCAGTTCAAACAGACACCTTTTCTGATTTGAAAACAAAAAAATTCAAATATTTAGAAGTATCCCAGTGGGAAGGGAATCAGCTGTGTCTGGTGCAGTCAGCCCAGGCTGGCTGGAGAAAGATTCCCTCCCCCAGATACTCAAAGGTCTAGAAAACAACAAAGCACAAAAGGACAACACCACCAAAGAGGAGAAGCTGGTCAGTATTCCCGTGCTTCCACCTCAAGGCTCGTTTTTCAGCCACAATTTTGCCTCAAATCCATAAATTTTTCATTTTTTTTGGTTTTCCTTAAGATAACCACGTCACATTTCTTCCTTTGCATTTTGTCCACATGCAGTTTATTTAGCAACTGCTCCTCCCATCTGTGTGCTGAATGAAACCCAGAGCCCCAAGGAAGAGCACCACTGAAGGCCTGGGAAATACACAGGAGCAGGTCGATCTGCAAATGACTCTGCTGTGTGCACCTCACTGCCTTCACATAATTGCTCCTTTGCCATCAAATTCAGTTGAGTTTTCAACTTTCTCCATGATAAGCCATGCCCCCATCCCCACATTGCCATATGCCACTTCAAAAAAAAAAGAAAAAAAAAGAAAAAAAAAAGAAAAAAAAAAAAAAAACAANAAAAAAAAAAAAAAGAAAACCAACTTTTCCGCCTGCCAAAACCTCTGCTTCCCCACGCCAGAATCCTGCTAGTGGGAAGCAGGAGAAGCTGGGATGTAAGACCCAAATAACCTGATCAAGTATTAAAACTTGGAACTGAAATGAACTGTCCAGGCCACTTCCACAAGCCATTTTTCTTGCCGAAAGCAGCCGGGCTGGAGGGAGCGCAGCCGTGCCCTGCCCGCCGCGGTGAAGGCTATCAATTGTGAACTTAATCAAATCTGATCTTCCCCCAGCCAGAATGGGCCTTTTTGTCTTGGCTTGTGAAAGCTTCCTGACTTCTGGAGTAAAATATATTTACAGCGCTGAGGAACAGCCTCTCTTCTCCTTTCTAAAAGGTCTCACGTGCTTTTCTTCCTCCCCTGATCTCCTTCTGACACGTTGTTCCTCACAGGCTTTGGAAAGAAGAGTTCACTGCTGGGAATATTATCAATGCACAATAATGATCTGTAACCCACAGATCCTAACTAGTTGCACATTATTCAGTTCACATCCATTACAGTTTATAAATTAACAGAGATGTCATTTTCTGTACAAAAAAAAAAAAAAAATCAATGTATATTTACGGTCTTTTTTTTTTATTCAAATAGATTTTAAATACATAGAATCTAGAGACACAATACAAAAATCTGTATAAGTTAGGCAATGCATCACAGGAGTGACCAAAAACTCAACACAATTTACCTTGGCAAAATGACAGAACCTATTTCTGCTGGCTGAAAACGTAACAAAAAAAAAAAAAAAAAAATTAGCCTTTAATGCATTTATTAATTTCACCAAATGTACTTGAAATGCTGTTTTCCACAGCGGTATTCATTATTCCTTTTTGTGTTTCAGGCTTACTCTTATTTATTTTTTCCATTTTGTTTTTACACCAAGGAGACTGCAGTCAAATAACACTCAGCAACTCATTTCCTCTCTTTGGACTGAAAAATTAAACAGATACTAAATTATGACAGTGAATTTAGAAAGGAGGGCTCCAAGGGCTCGAAAGAACATGTCTGAGATAATATGATGCTTCTAAGAATATTGCAATCACATCCAAGCAATCACCGAAGCGTGCCATGTAACTACCTCCTCAGCTAATATGCTTTTTTCTCCGTGATGACTAATCATGTTCTATTAAACAGCAGTAATGCTGGAAGAACTCAACTATACAAGTGTAATGAAGCCAGTATTCTCCCCGGACAGATTAGCTACAACTGATTTGACACATACCATCATAGGAGCTTCAAACCTGACAAACTCTGTGCTTGCTTCTGATTTATGCCGTCAAGCTCTCCAGGAGAAGAGAATGGAAATCCAGGCGTCGCCGCGTTCCGTAGAGGTGAAATGTTCTGATGTGCTTCACTGTCACTTAGGGAAAGTCACCGTCTCTCCTTCCTTCTTTCCTTCCTTCCTTCCCTCCTTCCTTCTGCTCCGGCTCGCCTCTCCCCCCGCCCGTCCCTCGGCGGTGCCGCGTGTCCCCCCGGGAGGTGCCGGTGCCAGGCGCGGCCTGTCCGGCGCGGCCCCCGCGGCGGGCACGGAAACAACGGCCTGCCCGCAGCCCCCGGGCTCCTCCTCGGCCCCCCGCGCTCCCCACGTTCCGCTGGCACTGGGGATGGGCCGAAGGGAAAAGGGAGAAGGAGAGGTACCGGACTCACAGAGCGGAGCTGCGATGGCGATGGAGGAATGTGAGGCTGCGGATGTGACTCGGGTCAGCGAACACGCGAGCGAGCTCCCCTCAGATGATGGTGGGCATCCTCCCGCCGCTGTTGTTGCGGTTGTTGTTCTTCCTGGACAGGTTTGGGGTGGCCATGAGGGCGAAGCGCTCGTCGGGGCAGCCGTACTGCAGCAGCACGTCGATGCACTCCTGGCTGGAGGCCTGCCGGGCGTAGGCCAGCGCCGTGTTGCCGTGGGCGTCGCGCGCCATCACGTCCACGCCGTACTGCGAGGGCGACAAGAGGGGAGCTGTTGGGAGCTGTGGTGTTTAATGTTTTGGGAGGGGTTTGGGATTGGGTGTAAGGGAGGATGAGGGAGCAGCAGGTGTGGTTGGGAGCTGTGGTGTTAACATTTCGGGAGGGGTTTGGGATTGGGTGTAAGGGAGGATGAGGGAGCAGCCTGACAACACGAGCGCGGCAGCGCTGAGCCACGTACGGTAAAATGTTTCTCAAGGGAGGGAGTCTCACGTGTGGGACAAAATCTGCCCTGCAGATTCCAAGCTAATGGAATCTCTCCTTCCTCGTCTCCCATGCTCTCCTTCACTTTCCAACAAGCAGCAGAGAGGCAGAAACGTGCTCTTCCAGCACCCTTTGAACGCGTGCAGTGAGGAACACCCACCCTGAGGCCACGGTCCCTGTGAAGCCCTGCAGGAGCAGCCCTGGCCCGTCCTGCCGAGGGACACAGCCCGGCCCCCGGCCCAGCCATGCCCGGCAGCGAGTCCTTACCCAGATGAGGAGCTGCACCAGCACCACGTTCCCCTTGCGGCAGGCCAGGTGCAGGGCCGTGCGCCCGTCCCCGTCCCCGCAGGTCTCGTTCACCTCCTCCCGCGTGCCGTGGGCCAGCAGCAGGATCACCGTCCGCAAGTCCTCCTCGGCCGTGGCCCTCAGGAGATGCTGCCCCAGAGAGAGCTCCAGGCACTGCAGCGGGGCGAGGAAGAGCTTCTGCTCGTACTTGGCGCGTATCCAGAGCTCTTTTTCTTCCCTAAGGAAGCCAGAGGGGACAGGTCACTCTCACCTGCTGTCACAGCCAACAGTACTCAACGAATAAGGAGGTAATTTCCCCTTTCAAATTTATGTCAAGAAAGCCCTCACAGGAACAGTTCACCCAAACCTTAGGAGCAGTTCACCCAAACCTTGTATTTTTAGCAGTATTTGTGTTGTCCACCTTACTGTTCCAGTGCTTGAGATCCTCCTTGATGGATGCTGTGCCCACGGGGTTGTAGGATCACAACAGCCAGAGGTCTTAAAAAACCCTGGGCCAGCAAGAGGTCAGAGCAAGAGCCCTTGCTGTCACAAACACCAAAGACACAACAAGCAGCCGGCTTCCACTTTAAGACTGGAAAACACACTGCAAAAAAATGCACCCAATTTCTGTATCCCAGACCAGAAGTAACCAAACGGGGGCTTTGTCCCCCTCCAAGCTGAGTAATGTTCCCAAAGGCATAAGGATGATTCCTCTTGTTTTCCCAAAATTCAAACCACTGCTTTGAAGCACCTTTTCCTCCTGATATATCAAAGAACCATCAGAAGCTTTCTGGTGCTATCAGGTTACAGAAGAACAAGGACTACAAACAAGGCTCTCCACTCGCCATTTCAAAAATTACCATACAATTACACGATCTGAGAGCAGCAGCCCCAGACAAAGTCCCATTTAGAGGTCCCTCAGGTAATCTGCTCAGCCTGTGAAAACCACAAACATCACCTGAGCCAGGCAACTGGGTCCTGGTGACAGATTCTCTCCTCTGGAGTACAAAAGGCCAAGCTCTGTTTATGCCTTTCAGCCGTGTTTACACTGCTCCCAGTAATCTAGTGTCAGGTTAGCCCTAATCTGTTTTTAAATACTTATGTAAACATCTCCTTCCACCAGCAAATCTGGATTAGTTTTGCATCATTTCCTGGGACATGTGGAGTGACCTTGCTGTGACCTGCCTGGATGCTTTCAGGCACAGCTTCCCAAAGCAGCCACAGCTTCCCTGCCCCGGCCACAGTTCGCCCCACAAACAGGGCCAGGGCTTTTCTTCAGAGCAAAAGTGCAAACAGAAAATTAACACAGAGAGCGCTTCTTTTACCTCAAGCCTCTGAGTGACTCCTGCAAGCTAAAAGACACACCAAAAAAAACCCTCCACAACCCATTTGGGCAGTTGCAAATTAACCTTTGATGGCAGGATCTGATAAATGGGAGTATCGCTGCAGGTATTCCAGATGGAGAGGAGGAAGAAAAGGAGTTCTGTTATCAGAATCTTTAATTCATGGTTTTTCTAATTACATTTTTTTAAGGTAAAAAGCCAAACTAGAACCAGTGCCACGAAAGGGATAAAGTAACAATTATCTACAATAAAATGGGCATTCTTGCAACAGCTCTGCTCCCAGTATCCAGCCAGATTGTCTTCAAGGATGTTAGCAAAGATCTCACATGATTTTTAAACACACACAGAGGTATTGAGAGTATAACTAACACATCCACTACACGTTTAAAACGTGCCAGACTGGAAAATGAGGTGATTCAACCTGTGCTGTTCACCCACAGTAACACACACCAGGGCTCTGGGAATTTATTTTCATATGTCCATACATCCTTAAAGGCAAAATATTCCTCAGATATGTAAGTAATAATTTTTTTTAGCTTGGTCAAGGGTTTGCAAATTAATCTCCCTCTCCCCCAGACCATCTTTGGAGTGAGAGAAACTTTTGGCCCCTATCACTGGTTGCTGTGATCACCGTAGCTCAAGAAGAAGTCCTTTTCTATGGAGAAAAAAAGCTGTTTGACACAAGTCTCCCACCTCCAATCACCATTCAGCCTAAACTGTAACAGTGATGCTAAACAGAGAGAATAACTGCTTAGTTCAGGCAGAGGCTCTCAAAGCTTGAGGCTGCAGGTTCACAAATCTATCAGCACGAGTTTCACATTTGCTGTGCGTCGCGTGGGCAACCCTGATGCTCCTGGAAGGATGCAAGAAAGAGAGACAGGGATGCCCCCAGTCCTGCTCAGTTTTGTCCTACTGCCTCAAAAGGCTGGGGAAAGAAGAGGAAACTCTTTGGAAGCCAATGTCACAGGAAGGGGAATGTGCTGCCACCTGCCTCAGTGCTGGGCACCAAGTGAATTCACTCAGTAAGGTGCAGTTCCACTTTGCAGTCACATCAAAGGTTGTGGTGGAACTATAAATCAAAATAAAGGTGCTTCAGAGGCCTCAGACATTTGGGGCAGCACGTCACTGACATCAGTATGGAGTGAGATCCAGGTCTTTTCCAACAGTACAAACTGGGCACAAGGAAGATTTGGATGTTAGGGTCGAAAACAAAACCTCACCAGAGGTAGGAGGAAAAGCACACTGGACTACACCTCATGGACAGCTACAACACGCAGGGACTGCTTTCCAGTGAGCATCTAGAAAGCCAATGTCCACAAACATCCTGCCTCCATCTCTGGCACAAGCCATTTAATTTGGATGGGAAGTCCTGGGGACTTTCCTGGGAGACAGCTGCAGCTCCGCCACTCGCATTCATCTCGGAAACCCTGACAACAAGACATAAATACTGCAATTGTTGCTCTGATGCCCCAATTTCACTTCTGGGATCCACAGCTTGTCTTGGTGGAGGTTTCATTTCCCCCAAGGAAGGCCAGTCCAAGAGCAGAGTTGTCAGCAGTAGATCACTTAACCTCATTGCAGTTCCCCGGAGGACCACTGCTCACATCCCCTGTTAGTTAATGAGCTAAAAAATGAATTATTGGAGCGGTCAGCAATAAGCAGGAAGAGGAGGCACAGTGTTTCATTTCAGCCAGCACTGACATACCTTTAAATAAATCAACTGAATAAGAGCATGAGGAAGTGTGAGGGAGAGCAACTTATCAGGAGAAAGACACTGAACCAGTCCCTAAAATAAAGGCTAGTAAATATTTCCCTCTTTTCCTCCCTTAATTGCAATCCTGGCAATTCTAAATGATCCTCTCCATACCAGACACTTCCAGCTGCAGTTGTCAAAGCCAAACCAAGACTCTTTTCAGTGAACTTTCAGCAGTGGAGTCCTTGTCTCAGGAGCAAATGAAAGCTGGAGTGCTGTAGAAGAAGGATCTTCACGTGCTCTGATGGTCCCAGTGACACCAAACACTGGAGAAGGTCTGAGCTGCCTCTTCCTCATATGCAGCAAAACGAAGAGATTATAAGCTCCTAGATAAACTTAGAGAAATGAACAGCAGAGCCCTAAGGTCAGATGTTCTTTGAGCCTTTTCTCTCTAAATATCTGCATTCAAACCTTGATCTGTATCTGCTGGTACAGACTCCAAACCTCACGGTGTTTGCCCCTCACACAAGGGGCAAATACAGCAGAGGATCACTGCAAAACACTCTAGAGAACCAGGAACGGGTCACCAGTCTTGTCCAGAAAGTGCCACCAAGCTCTCTGCTCCTGCAGGAGTCTCCATCACTCGTGAACCCCAAGAACACAGAGTGGTGTGACTAAGGAAATCCCTGCTGCAGCAGCAACGCTGTACATAGGTAAAAGGTTATTAGAAACAGATGAAAATTTCAGTTCTCAGTTTATTTTGATCTAATTAGGTGCTTGCTTCTCAAGATAATGTCCAATTATTTAAATTACTCTGCCAGCCACATCACATCATTATTATGTGGAAACATAAATACTGGGCACTGGAAGGGGGGAGGGTAAGCAGGGAGCATCAGAGAAGAGAAGAAGCAGATTTGCTTCCAGCACAGCCTCGCTCCAGGAGCTGCACTGTGCTCCCCAGCTGTGGGCTTGCACTGGAGATGCTTCTTGAGGAGCCCACATCCCACACAGCTCAGCCCCATCATGTGGTGCACGGGGTTTTCCACCCTACAAATCCCATCAGAAGCCTCATCTTGTTGGTATCCACTCTCCATCCTGACTCCTCCTTGCTCCCATTCACCTCTGCCTTCACCTCCATTTGTCCCTCACTGCTATTTGGTGGAGTGACATCAGCAGGCAAAAACGAAGAGGATGTGCAGGGTGGGGAAAAAAGTCGTGCTCATGCAGTGACCCAGAACTGCCTGAGTAGGCAACAGCACGTGGCTGGAGAGCCTGGGAACTTGCCATCAGAATTCCACAGCTCCAGAGCAAGAGCAGCCTTGCTCTTCCCAAAGCATGACTAAAAGGATGACTAAAATGTCATGTCGTTATCCAGAGTTACTCACCACTTGTTAAAAAGCTGGAACAAATTCTGAAGGTTGAATTAGAAAGACAGTGGACAGCAGGTATTTACCATGGCACAGCATTGATTTCCCACCACCAGAAATAAAAGCAGGATCCTTACAGGCACTTTGAAGTGAAGTTTTATCCTCCACACCTCTGACAACACTAAAAAGCTCCTGAATTTTTTTCATCCTTTCTTCTCTCTTGCTACAGGAACTAATTCTGTAAGAGAGGAGGCCTCCCAGTGGTGTCTCCATGGTGGCTGTGCAGGTGCTGTGCCCGTGTGTTGCCATTTCTGGTTGCTCACTGAAGTACAACCCTTTAATGCCGTGGTAACCTGGCCAGCTCAGCAAGAGCTCTGCCAAATTTCCTCTCCTGTTGGCCAGCTGACAAGGTTAATGTGTCTCTTCCAAGAAAATGAAGTAAATCTAACCCACTGCACCTCCCAAACTCCTGGAAGAGCCCCAGGATGTGTCATTAGCTTCATGGTCCAGCATGCAAGGAGCACATATCACCTAATGACCGGTGCCGGGCAGCTGGATGTGCCGGGGCTTCCCGGTTAAACATCCTCCTCTGTGATGATCCCAGTAAGTGGCACTGCTTTGGACAGGGCTGGTGATGCAGTGCTGGGATCGGTAAAAGGAAAACATTGAGGGTGGGGGCAGGATTGAAATGTTGGAGAAAGGTTCATGATGCTTTTAATTGCAACAGCAAAAGGGGGGAGAAGAAGAGAGGGTGAGAAGAAAGGGGCTAGCAGCAAGGAATTTCCAAAGTGCCTTCCTGCCCCGAGCAAAGCAGGAACTGGGAGGAGAGGCATGGAAGAGGAGCTGGGAACAATATGCTGAGAAAACACAGGGGCTTCCTCTCTCTCTGCAGGAGAAGACCCCTCTGCTGCATTGCAAAGGCAGCGCTGAGCAGCTGAGCGGCTCCGCGCCCCGCATGCCTCTCCGCCCGGCCGCGTTGCTAAGGGGGAAGGCACGAGCCCACCGGGAATATCCAGGTCCCTGGCAAACAAGAGGGCTCCAGACAGCAAACAAAGACCGATGGGTATTTATTCCTTAATTACTGAGAGCTTTGAAGAAACGGGTCCACTGTAAATCCCGCCCGCCGAGGGAACGGACCGCGATTTATGTGCGCCGGGGCAAAGAGGAAATAAATATCTCTCTGGCTCCTGATCAATATTATGAGTGTTTTGCCAACCTACAGGGTGTTTTATGAGCTGTAAGGACAGAAAGGGATCATTAATAATTAAATAAAGTCTACCTATTAAGCTTATTACTCCTTACAAGTTAAACATTCCCGACGGACGAAGGGCAGCCCCATAGGAAAGCCGCGGATCAGCCAGCCCGTGCTTGCCGTGGACTCTGGGCCAAGTGAGCAGTGTGGTAACCCAGCCTGGAAATGATTTAGTTACTGTCTGATGGGCAACTTATCTGCCTGAGGACCATGTTCAACCCACTCTTCAAATTTTGGTCCAGGAGACAGACAATTCAGTGCTGCAGAATCACGCCAAATTCAGGTTACTTCTACTCTCAGTCCTTTTCAACCAAACCGAATGGCACAAATCCCTGGAAGTGTTTGAGGCCAGGATCTGAGCACCCTGGGATGCTGGAAGGTGTCCCTGCCCATGGCAGGAGGTTGGAATGAGATGATCTTCAAGGTGCTTTCCAACCCGCACCATTCCAGGATTCTATGAAATAAAGGCGGTTTCCCACCAGCAGCACCTCGCACTGTCAGGGACTCGTTTCCTGAAGCCCCCAGCTCTGGATCTTCTCCACCATTAACTCTCCTATTCAATTTTTCAGTTTTCCTTTCATAGCTGTGTGTTTCAGGGAAAAAAAAAAAGCCCTGCTGTGTGTGAGGGACAGAGATCACTCATTTCTGCAGAGCTCAACGTGCTTCTCAAATTAATCACATCTTGCCTGACACTTATCAGTATCACCATTATTTGGATTTGGCAGAGCTCCTCCACCTTTTTCCCTCTCTCCTGACAGCATTCTCCTACACAGGGCTCCAAAACAGCTGCTATTTCTGCAATTGCGGGTCACCCCTCCGTGGAGTAAGCAGCAGCACTCCTTGAGGCATTAACACACCCGCAGGATTTATTGCTGCCCAACATTAACGACCAGCCTGGCCAAGACATCAAGGTTTACTGACTTCAGGCTTTTCAGATAAATACCCTTCAATTGTGGGCTCTGATTTATCACAGAAAATTGCAGCCAACTTCTGTTTTCATTGCACAACACTCCATCTAATAATTTTTAAGGTTTACTTGATAAAATATATGACACCTGAGGTTTACTCCGTGTAAAGTTAAGCAAAAACTGTGACCTACAACAGCAGGGGATACTGTGGGTACTAAGATAAGGCTTATTAAGTTGAGAATAAAGATCCTAAGGGTGACAACTCTAAGCCCTGCAAGTTTTTTGAATCTTTTCTCAATAAAAATCCAGGTTTTTTCTTTGTTCTGTACCATTATGTGAAACGAAAACAGTCCCTAGAGATTTAATACAAACCTTGAAGAAGCCACAAGTTGTCCTTTTCCTCTAACCCCAGAAGCCCCAGAATTTTTTCAAACAGCATTGCCAGCGACATTTCAGAGGGAAAAACCCTAACAATGGTAAACTCTAAGGATTTAGAGCTCACCACTGTCCTGAGGAGACCACAAAGACAATCAGAAGGCTGGAGCACCTCTGCTATGAGGAAAGGCTGAGAGGACTGGGAATGCTCAGCCTGGAAAAGAGAAGGCCCAGGGGAGACCTAATAGTGGCCTTCCAGTTCCTGAAGGGAATCAACAACAAAAATGGGGAGAGGCTATTTACAAGGTTCTGGAGTGACAGGACAAGGGGAGATGGGTTTAAACTGACAGAGAGAGGGTTTAGATGGGATACTGGGAGGAAATTCCTCCCTGTGAGGGTGCTGAGGCCCTGGCACAGGGTGCCCAGAGAATCTGTGGCTGCCCCTGGATCCCTGGAAGTGTCCAAGGCCAGGCTGGATAAGGCTTGGAGCAACCTGGTCTAGTGGAAGGTGGCCCTGGCCATGGCAGGGGGTGGAACTGGATGAGCTCTAAGATATTTTCCAACCCAAACCATTCTGTGACTGTGATTTCAAACACACAGATCGGTGAAAATAATTTAAAAAGCACTGTGAAGAGTGGAGGAAGATGGATTTCTCCTAAGGTTTCTAAGGAGAGACTTTACAAGAGTCTGGAATGCAAAAACCAGGAAGAACAGCTCCCTCACACCCATCCTCTGCTGACCAACAGGAAAGTTCCTGAGTTCAGGATCTGATTCCTTTTATATGCTGGCACATCAGTATCAAGGTAAACATCCACACAAAGTTTAACCCAAACCATATCACTGTGCTGGCTACCCAAAAAAAAGGCTGATAAATGAGTTATCACTGTGTGGTTCCAGACCCAAGTGAACTGCTTCCATTTCTGGGGTGGTCAACCTCAACTCTTGGGCACACCACAAATATTACCTAATAAAAGCCAAAAGCTGCAACAGTTGCATAGAAATGCTAAAACCAAGGAGTAGATTTGCTTCTTGCCTGTTTTCAGTAATAAATATATATATGCAGGGAATAGTAATTGGAAACACGTACCTAATGCATTTCATTACTCGTGTGTAACCACACTTAACCTGATGTCTTAAGTGTATAAATCAAACTGCATTGTGCCAGTACCTAAACACAGACTGGAAATTTCAATTTGCCATTTGATATACAGTCACTCAGGTCAGAAGATTCCATTAATTTCCAATTTGTTAACACTAATTTTCTCCTTTAGCAGGGCCGTGCTCAACGCAGCAGTGTTTTAAGTAGAGCCCAGGAAACCATTACTTATTTTTTTTTTTAAAAAAAAAGGAAATTCCCGTTTCAAAGGCGGCGGATGGGGAGCGACACACAAATACTGCAAGGCATAAATCTCAATAATCTGTGCCAGGTGGGAGACGGAGCGAGGTGGCTGCGTGAGGTGCCCCCATGGCTGAGCAGCGTGGCGTGGAGCAGGGCTCTGCTCCTCCCATCACACAGCATTAGGGATACCATAACAGTTGCTGATGTGAGCTGCTTTGGAACGGATCCCACGGCAAACACGCCGCCCAAGAGAAATGGAGCTTTTCCTCTGCTCGCCCTGCTGGAAAGTGGAGGAGCAGCAGAACTGTGAGTGCCTTATAAATAATGAGGGAGTGGGGGAAAATCCACTTGGAGGGGGTTGACAGACTTCCAGAGTAGAAAGAGATCTCAAATGAGTTGAAAGAGATCTCAAATGAGTTGAAAGAGATCTCAAATGAGGGCTTGCTTGAGGCTCCCATTATAGAATCAATAAGGTGGGAAAAGACCTCAAGGATCATCAAGTCCAACCAATCCAAAATGGTAAAAACACTTTGTGGGCTCCAGGAGAACCTGACCTTCACCAGAGGATCAAAAACTGGAAGAGGACGGTCTAATTGCAATGCCTCACAAAGACCGTCAGAAATGTTGCTTGATCCTTTGCTAACAGTAACTCCTACAGTTTGGTTTGCAAGGAGAAACAAAAATCCTTTCATGGGGCTTTAATGGCATCTTAATTCCAGGAGAAGCAGTAAGATGATGTTCTTTGGAGTATTTGGGAAAAAAGAACACCCTCCAACCATTACACTGAATTTATGTAAGACATAAAAGAGAAAATACAAGTAATAAACGTCGTAGTTGAGCACAGACTCTGAAGAAAAACACTTTTGGAGCAGCAAGCAAATAAAACCAACTGCTTGCTCTGCACAAGTCAGTAGTGGGAGGCAGGTGAGTTTGGAGGGGAAGGTCCAGGGGCTGGGAAGCAGCCAGATGATCCCTATGGGCAGCATTTCTGAGACCCACATTCTAGAGATGCTGCAGGGACCTCTCCGCTATCCAACTCTTCCCAAGTGACTTGGAACTCTCCCTTCTGCTCCCCTCACCTTCCGATGTCTCCTCATTTGCATACCAAGTACCACAGAATCCTTAAGTTTGGAAAAGACCTCCAAGATCCAACCTTCAACCAAACACCATGGTGCCCAAGGCACTTATTTCTGTGTCCACTCATTCCTTGAACACTTCCAGGGATGGTGACTCCTCCATCTCCCTGGGCAGCCCTTCCAATTCTTAACCACTCTCTCAGTGAAGCAATTTCCCTAATATCCAACCTTCTGAACCATCTCACTAATGCCAAGGACTCTACAGAAATTGTTGATGTCATCAGACTCTTCCACCAGTCTCATTTATTAATGGCTGTTTTTATTTAGGAAAAATTACACCTTTTTTGGCAAGGTAGAGATCCCAAAGTATTCCCTCTGTTCAGCAAGCGATGGGACTTCCCTCCACCTCTGTTTTAGTGGGTTGCAGGTGTTTGATGCCCTTCTCAAACCATAAATCATAATTAGTTAAAAAAAGACCATTGGCAGACCTGCTCATGTGTCTGGAAAAGCCAAGTGGATGAAGAATTTCCTTAGAATAAAAAGGGATGAAGCCTTGAGAATCCTCAGCAGTTAACAACCATGAGGTTCCCCTGACTAAAAACTGAAATCTCAATGCTTTTTTTTTTGTTTGTGCATTTCCAACAATGGGATGTGCAACACTGGGGTTGTCCAAACGTGTCCCAAAATGATGAGACTAGAGATGGATGTGGCCTTCAGAAGACATGGAACTGCTCAGGTCCTGCTGAAGCTTTTCCAATGCACCTCTGCCTATTAATCACTTGCAAAGCTTTAGGCTTTTATGATTTACAAGCCATAAGGTGGATGTTTGACAGTGGGAAACCCACAGAAAACCTGACAGCAAAGAAAATCCGCACCGGGGACACCTGCCAAAAGTGACAGCAAGTTCCACTTGGAGAGCAACTCAGAGAGAGCTGTGCAGGGATTTAAAAGCTGAATTAAAGCCAGAACTGAGGAATTAAAGCCTCTTGCCCAAGTGTTCCTGGTGCATAAGTGCTCGCTCTCTCTCTCTCTCCCTCCCAGCTACCTCCCTGCAAATCCCTCTTTGGGCCACATTTGGAAATTATTTGAAAAAGATAAAATATCCCTAATCTGTTACCAATTAGAAGAAACATGTGAATATTATTTTCTAATTTGTGATTCAATCTTAAAAGTGAACTCACTGAAATAATTACACTGGCTCCTGAATATTCCTATTGTGCTCCTGAAAAAAAAAAATCCCAAAACGAACAGTGGGTATATCCTCTACTGCCCGAGATGCCCTGGGGCTGAATGTATCAATAAGAACCATCAAAGCCCTGGATGTGGACTGCCAAAAAAGTGCAATTTCTGCTCCCTGGCAGCTGCAGCCCAGAGGTTGCCAAACAGACTCGTTCCCTCCTAATGGTCTTTGTGCAACTTGGGTTTGTGGCGAGTCAGGATGAGCCAAGGAGGCCCAAGCTGAGCGGCCAACACAAGGTGTCCAAGCTGTCCGCTGCACAAGTGACCCCTTCCAGTTGCAGGAGCTCTGAGCCAGGATTTATGAGAGCAGCAATGGAGGTTTCTTTGTAAAACCCAGACGCGGCACGACTTGAGCGAGTAACTCCTGAAAATTGGTAATTTCCTGGTGGTTAGCAGGAGAAGGCCCACCAATGGGGAAGCAGGGGCTGCTAATAAATTTATAGTGCGTTATATGCCAATTAGACCCCCTCAGCCCTTCAAGAGGCAGCACCACCAATCAGGTTATCATTCCACAAATGTACTCTTTAGGGCTGAGCTCATCACAAATCAATCCTGCATTTCAAGTGCAATTTTCATTAGCGTTACCCTGGGACTGCACTGGTGAAACAATGCAGGCAGGTATTCTCCTTCTCCCCTCAGAGCACCCTTCCCTGATGCCTTGTGCTCAGCTATTTGCTCCTCCTCGTGCACAGCCACGTCTCAACTTCAAATGGTAAATAATCATTTTGAATACCACATTAATCCTGCGCCGAACCAGATTTATTACACGCGTCACACGCGGGAGCTTCGCCGTCACTCGCAAGCCAGCCGTGAACCCCGCGCTTAAATTACATCCTTGTACCTGACCATGCACCATGCAAGGCTCTGTCAATACCAGCAGTCAGCAGCTCCCTCAGCTTCCCACCCTGTGACATCCACAAGTGTCATTTGGGAATTCAGAAAAACGAAAAACACACCAATAAATACTTTGTAAGGTTTAGCATCTGCTTTAAACCTCTGGTCACAGCTTTAATTATTGCTTTTCCTCTGTGAAAGCAACATTGCATTTTGGATGCTCTTCTTTGCTTCATTTTTGCTGAACAAGGCCAGAAACAGCCTTTAGTTTTAGCTTTGTAACCTCTGGCAGCAAGGAGATGCCTCCTGCTCAGGAACACAGGGCAACCTGAGTCACCAGGAGTGCATTTTCCTTTTCTTTTGCTCCTCAAGCCAGGTACAGACCTTGGAGAAGCACATGCAGAAACCTATCAGAGAATATCCTGGGTTGGAAGGGACCCACAAGGATCATCAAGTCCAACCCCCTGGCCCTGCATGGACACCCCAACAATTCCACCCCGTGCATCCCTGGGCACGCCATCCAAATGTTCCTTGAGCTCTTGCAGGCTTGGGGCCGTGACCAACCCAACCTGACCCAACCCTAGGTAGGGTTACAAATGTAACATCCATGTTGGCTGGACTTAAAGAACAAGGACCTCCTAATGCAAGAATTCCCAAAGCAACTTTCACTTCCCTGCTTCTCAGCCAGGCAAGGTCCCCTCGAGTCATGGCAGGACCAAATTTTACTTCCTAAACTGCCCCTGCCCCCAGTCATTTTAAATTTTATGGAGTCTCTTCACAAAAAAACCCCAACGTAGGAAGAGCAGTGCCTGATGCCCCAAGCCTTGGGCTGTCACCTGCATCTTATTTCTACTTAACCTCTTAAATAACATTGGAATTCACTTTGTCCCCTGATGGGCGCTGTAATGAGAACCTCCTGTCAATCACGGCTCCATTAGCCGGGACAGACTTCCACTTCCTGAACCAATTTATTGGATTCCCAGGAGCGAATGGGCCTTGCTCCTTTTGAGGCGGGTTTTTTTGGGGAGCTATTCAGTGGGAGCGGGTGTCCCTTCTGTCCCTGCTGAGCGGGGCATTGTTCCCCCCGTGGCTCATGGAAACGGCTTCCTGAGCTGACCCACCTCTCCTTGTCCCGGCCAGGCCGAGTGTTTGCCAAAAACTTCTTTGGGCTGCTCAGTTCAGCGGTGCAACACAAAACCCACCAGCTGTTTCCAGCCACTGGGGCAGGGGGAGAAGCCAATCCTGCTGTTAACCCCTTCCCAACAAAACCCCGGAGACCTGGAGCCCGTCATCCCCAGGGCAGGGGAGAGGAACTCCGAGGTAGCCCCCTCTTCCTTAAAAAGCAGGATCTGCTCTCATTTAGCATGAAACTAAAGGCAATTTTGTTTTCCTCTTCCTCTCTCTTGGTTACAAGTCAAATTGCAGCTCAAAGAAAAAAATCTTACTAATAGAGGCTAAAACCACTTTGGTTGGAACATTATCTTGAGAGGAGAATTTCCATTTCCCTAAGTGTGTGCAGTCCTTACGAGGTTCATTTGCAATGAGTCTATCTGTTTTGATGAGATAATAAAATGCATTTTATTTAAAAATATCTCCATTTCCACCCCCCCCAAAGGAATTTAAATGGTCAGTTAATCTTTCTGCTTCAGAAACAACCCACTGAGTAAATAAAAGAGGGCTCAAGATTATATAAACCAAGATTTTTTCCTATTCTAACACTGGTCTCAAAGACTGAAATACAGATGTACCTGGGCATTGGCTGTGTGCCTTTTTAGTATAAATCAGTTTAACTTTTAGCCTGGGAAAGGGAAAAAAATGGAAACAAGATGATAGTTATCTCCAGCCTTCTGTGATTCTTGAGTCAATAGTAAATGGGGGGACTCGTTAGTGCCATAGTGATCCAATCAGGATGAAATTATGCAGTCATGTAAGAAATAATATCTATTAGGCTAATTTAATCAACGAATACTTTACAGATGAATTAGAATGCAGAATCCAATTATTTCAAACATTTGGACTGTCAGCCGCTGTGTTTTTGAAGCGGTGAAGGGGGAGAAAGGGAAGGCTTAAGGAGCCTTTCAAGACCAGGGTGGCTGGGCTCTGTTTGTAGCAGGAGAGCTGAAAACAGCAGAGAAGCTGACAACCACAGTCAGCACCTTCCCTGGCTCCTGGGGCACCTTCCTCTGGGATATTGGCACGGACAGCTTGATCTGCTCTTCTCATAATGACTGTCTCGAGCCTTGGTGATTTCCCCTGGCCAGCCACCCTTGAAAAGGAAGGTTTACACTCTAATGTCAAGGGGTGTTTTGTTACTGGGGAGGGAAGACGTGCCCCTGGTTGGTGCACAACACCCTGGTGCTGCCCAGCTCCATGGATTACACGGGGCATTTATTCCCTTGGAAAACCAAGGTGCTGCTTTATGGCACCGTGCAAAGAGAAATGGCACAGACAGAACTGCTACCAGATGGGGAAATTGGTTTAAAACAGCACTTGACTCAAAAAGGAGGGGACAAAACTGGGGGCTGTGAGTACACAAACCATGATCCAGCCTGACTCAACATCTGCTCTGCCGATGCTCTGTCAAACCATGAAAGGACCATGAAGCTTGCCAGAAAACCATCACTGCTCCACCAGGGAGACTCAGGGATTGGCTCCTTGCTATAGAAAAATGGCATATCCCACCCTCTCTGTGGAGAATTTTGTCCCCAGTCCACTGGAATTGCTGTTTCATAAAGAAACAAGAGCAGCCACCCTCTGCATTTTGAATTTCAGAATGGCCTGGGCTGGAAGGGACCTTCAGGACCATCTCATCCCAACCCCTCTGCCATGGGCAGGGACACCTCCCACTATCCCAGGGTGCTCAGAGCCTCGTGGAACATCTCACACACACAGGCCTGCCCATCCCATTTACCATCAGAGCAGTTATTTCAAGACCTGAAGATGGCAAAGGTGCATGTTTTTGTGCTCAAGTCTACAGCACAAAGTGACATTTTCCCCCTTCTCTCATTATTAATAGAAGTTACTTGTTTGTACAGAGAAAAACAAGAAAGTGATGGATACTTTAACCATGTGGAATATCTTTTACAAAGAGCTGAAAAAACTTCACAACTGAGCTTAAACTGAAAAAATTCATTTCACTCTCTGGGCCCCAGCACTTCTTTTGACTATTTGAGTGATACCATGAAGAACAGAGCAAACCTGGTGCCTGCTGCAGAGTGTGGATGCCCCACTGCTCTGTAAGCTCTGCGATTCCCAACCTACTTGTGATCCAAACATTTTTCTGCCCTGTCATCTGGAGTGGTAAATGGACTCTCTTGCTTATTTAAACATTTAATGCTCTTCTGATGCCCAAATTATGCCTGTTTCCCATGATGGATTAGCACAGAATACAGCAGTGACAATTTTCTGCAATCTGCGGAATATCAAATTTTGATTACTTCAGGAGGAAAAAGTAAAGTTATAAGCAAACTGATTGATAAGGAGCAGAGGAATACTTCATGTGGTGGCTCATTGGGAGCCTTGATGAATGCCTGGCAGGACTGTGATGAGTCCCCACAGAAGACATGCAATAACTCTAAAGAGATTTAAGGTATTTATTGCTCAAATAAAACAAAACCAAGTGACACGAGTAGGTGAAGTAGCATGGGGTGATTACAAGCTGCTGATCAACACCAAGTGCAATTCCAGTTTATTTGCAGAGCAAAAAAACAAACTAATTCTCCAGCTTGCCTACAGAACACTGATGGTTATTTTGGGAATTTTGGACGCTGGCTTTCTTCAACAGGAAATGGGGTTGTTTCAGTGCCAGGTCTTTATGGAGGATTATCTTCCAGTTAATGCTGGCAGTTGTTCTGCTTCTGGGTGTCAAATTATTTAGCAGTACCTTCTTAAGAAAAAATGATAATATATATTTCTATCTATCAATTATCTATGTTTCTATGTTTCTATGTTCCTATGTTCCTATGTATGTATGTATGTATCTATCTCTCTATCTATCTATCTATCTATCTATCTATCTATCTATCTATCTATCTATCTATCCCACAAAGCTGTAACACATATAAAATATATAAGGTGTGACTTGGTGATCTTGGAGGTTCTTCCCAGCCTTAATGATTCTATGATTTTCTCTCTTGCTACATGCACACATTCCCTGGGCCCCACCCCCTTCCAGCAGCAGCTTTTCCAGCTGTGAGACTGAGGAATTCCCAAAGGAGCATCCCTAACACGGTGCAGGCACTGCCTTTTGCTCCACAGCAAGGTGCAGAGAGAGCTCCTCTGAAGGGAAGAACTGCTCTCTCCTCAGTTACAGATCTCTCTTGTCCAGGGCTTCCATGGCAGCAAGCTGTCAACAATCCCCCTGTGCTGGCAGAGGCAGATGTGACCCTTCACTCTGAAACAGCTGCTGAGCCGTGCCTCTGTGACAATCCCTAAAGCTCTCCCTGAGCGTGAAGGGACTTTGTACTAAAAGCATCTTCCCCAAAACAGTTCAGACTGAGGGAACCTTCTGAGAGATACAAGGGAGGAAAAAAGCCACCAGAGAAGAGCATGATGCATTTGAGTGGAAGGTTGTATCAGCAGCACCTTCTCCTTCAGAGAGGGGAGCTCACTTGAGCCCACAGTGCTGCTCTGCTATTAAAAAAGGCACTTGCAGTTAAGCGGTGAAGAGAACAGATTTTATTTTCAGTTTGCTATTTCTGGGCGGGGTTGATGGATGTTTTGGACAGAAGAGGCTGAAAGGAGGCTTTGTGAGCCAGGATGATTAAAACAGTTGTCTTGAGCTGAGTTTGTCTATTGTGAGAAGAAGTGGGGGAGACTATCTATCTATCATCAGCAATCCACCGCTGGCAGACGCCGGCGCTGATTAGACACGACAGCTTTGCAACAGGTTTGAAATCCAAGTGCAGTAAAATAGCCTGGCTGTCTGTGTGAGTTTGGGAAAGCTGCCCAGGAGCTACAAGGATCCTGAAGATTTTCAGCTTTTCCAACTTCAAGAGTCAGCATGGGAACACCAGGGGCTTTGGTGGCACTCCAAGGAGGAGAAAGAAGATCCTGGTGGTAAAACAAAGGATGCTTAGAACTCTCAGTCTGAGAACATGATGGATTTGGAAGGTTCTTTGATGTGGTATTTCGGGATCGGGCAGTGCTGGGTCAAGGGTTGCACTCGATGATCTTGGAGGACTTTCCCAACTCTACCCATTCCACGAATCCATGATATTTTAGATGCAAAGCACAACCCAAAGGCAGGGTGTGTATTCCCAGCTATCCAAACAGACCATGCCAGAGCAAAGACCAAGGACCTACTGCCTTCCCTGCAAAATTCTTGGACTTTCCAGGGCCATCACATATCCCCAATCACTTGCCCTCTGCTGATAATGCTTAGGATGAGACTCCTAAGCTGTATCAACCCATTTTGTTTACTGTAAAATATTCTTCCACCCTGAAGGAAAAGGAATTAGTGATTATTCTGAGATCTAAACAATGTGACAGCCTTAGCTGGGTATTTTGAACAGCTTTCATAGGTGAAAAAAAATTACTATTGCTGATGTGATCTGGCAATTAAAATATTTTCCACCTGAGAAACACCAGGCAGCTCCCACCAACAGTTAGAAGGAGCTCTATTGAATTCCTGAGCATTTGTTTTTTAGCTCCTGGATGAGACCAGAATGGATGGAGCACTGAGAACTGCTGGGTGAGATGCTAAATTACATCTTGGTGGGCATCTGATCCCAGTCCCTGTGAGCTGAGTGCCAGCAGTCCCAGCAATCCTGACGTTTGCTTATGGTCTGTCTTTTGGGAACGGCTTCCGAGGGATCCAGCAACCTGGCAGCTACCTCCAATCCTGCCTGGATGCTTGGAAAAAAAGCTACAGCTCCCTCAGAGATCAAGTGGGCAGCAGCCCCTTAACAGGAACTGGTCTATGAGCTACCACCACATGTCTAATTAATGACCCTGCCGGTCGCAGCTGGAAGAGCTGAGCTGGGGGTGATTAATTAAATTAGCTGGCAGAGGAAATTACAGTGGAAAAGCCAAAGTTTGATTGCTCCATAATTAACCACAGTGCAAATAATATCTGCATCTATAACTTCCAGCGATGAGATCAGAAGCCAATTGAATTTGGCACTGATTGAAGCTGTAAATATCCTGTGGTGAAAAATGATAGGTTTGTTCTGAAGGGAAAACTTACAGAAATGGACATCCAGCGGATGCAGGAGGGGAGCAGGGGACAGGGAGCAAAGAGCACTGGAATTAGATCTTGATCTCAGCTGATTTCTGCAGTTTTCTGCAGTGCTAAAAGGACTCAAGGTGAAACAGGAAGAAATATTTTAAAATTGGAATGCTGTGAGATTCCTCACCAGAGCTTTGGTGCATCTAGAAAGCAAAAGCCACTGAGATCATTCCAACCCAGCCTGTGGTGGGAATCACTGCTTTCCTTGGGAAAAGACTGCACAGCTGAAGAAATACCCAGTCCAAACACCTCCTCCCTGTTCCTGCATCCTCCATCCCCCACTCCTGCTCTCAGGAGCACTTTGTTGAACTACAAGAGCCCATTTTTCCAAGGAGATCACCTCCAAATGCCTGCAAACCCCTCCATCCCCCTCTAAATCATTATCATTTCTTTAACCCCCTTAAGCATCTCCTGCTACTCACTGAAGACTTGAAATATTTCTTACCACTCTTCACCAAAATTCTCTATTTTGACAAGTTCTGTACCCACCTCATTCTTGCATGATGTTGGATTACTGTGAGTCTTATCCCTCTTCCACTGCAGCTGAGTTCTGGCTTAAAGAAAGCTCAGATTTTTTAACTGTGTCCTGAAATGCAACCCCTCAAATCCCCAAATGAGCCAAGGTTTATTTCCATGCTTCTCAAACTGCTATCCAATCTACTCTTTCACAAAAACTGCATGATCCAGGAAATATTTAATTTTAATTTTTTTAAAGCAGTGAAACCAATTTTCCTGAGTGTTGAGTAAAGTGCGCTATAAACACATATAAAATAGTATTTCATATTTTGTGTATTTTATTTATATTTTTATACATTAGCTTGAATTTATCAAGGATAATATACATATTCTTGATAAATGTGCTTTATAAAATATATGCTTGACCATATTGCATTTACCTGATAATTATATTTCTCCAAAGGGAATCCACTTTGTGTGGACCAGAATCATCCCATGAACTAAATCTGTGCCTTCTCCTGCTCCAGATCAAAACACTCCTGTGGATATTGGCACCTACTTGGCCATCAAACCCTCCTCACCAGGGCACCCCAGTACAAAAAAAATTTACAATTCCACAAAAAAACCAGCACAATATTGAATTGTGAACACACAAAGTCCCGCTCTGCTTCACCATTTCTTTCTGAAAATCTGGGGAATCACAAAACCAGCTCATTTTTTATGTGCTTCATTACTCCTGGCTGACAACACAACTTTTTTGGGCTGCCCTGAGGGCCTTCCCTGTAAGCTGGGTTGGTTCCTGAATGTCCCATTATTGGTGTGGCTGTAAAAAGTGCAAACCAAACCTCTCCCCCCACGATGCCAAATGCACTTTGCTCTCACAAAATGCCACATTTGATGTTGGAGGCTATTCTCCTTCTACTTCTGAGGCATCCCATGTTCTCCTCTGCCTCTTGTTCCATATCTTAACACACACATTGGTATCAAACGAGCTGTGTGACTCCCCTAAAATGCAAATATGGCAACAAACACACCTAAAAATCAGCTTTGGATATGCATTAATTTCAGGAGCCCCAAAACTTTGTCAGAAGAGCCATTCTCATCTCTCATTTCACTTGGAGTATTCCCACCATGCATCCTGCACATCCCTAAACCTTGTCTACTCCTTCACACCTCCCAAACATCCCAAGACCCCTTGTAAAACACACCTTGACCTTAAAAAAACATTCAAAATGTTGGTGACTGATTTTTAACAGACAAAACTCTGCATTTCAAAGGGTCCTTTGGCTGCTGAGTTTATCCAGCCTCCAAAGACATTTTGTGTGATGGTGTCCACAGCTGAAACCAGAGCTGGGAGCACCTGCACCTACCCAAACTGGAGTTCCACCACTCAAAATTGCAATTGCAGCAGTATTTAAAATAATACCATTTATTTTAAACACTATTTTAAATAATAATATAGTTTTAAATAATACTATTTTGACTGTTCTCCTTGACCAGAAGTCTGAACAAGTAATCCTGATTATTTTCTGCAGCTGTTTTTTTATTTTCCACCTTTTTGCCTGGATGCAACAGGTGAACCCAAGCAAACTCAGGAATCTATTTAGGACTGGTCTGAGCTGTGGGAGGACAAGTGGCCAAAGCAGATCTGGTCTGGCAAGGCTCAGACAGGAGCACACACACGTCACTAGCAAAGGATTAGAGCTGTAAATTTTGGCTTCTTGAGATGATCAAGCAAAAAAGTCAACTTCTGAATAGCATCTTTTCTTAAGGCAGCCTTCAGTTTCAGCACACAGTGACAAATCTTGTTCCTTCCACTTGCAGAGGAACCTCAGAAGCATTCCTGGGCTTGTGATTTAATCCTGTGTGCACCTCAGCCTCCCAAGCCTGGCTGGTGCTGTACAGACAAGTGAAAATACAATCAGAACATCCCTTTGGAAATTCTGACCCGGATGAAACCAGGGAAATGTAAATCTTTTGGAGGAAAAGCAAAGTTAGCAGGAAGATTTCTAGGCCATGACATAACCATCTGTGCAGCATGAAGGCTTTCTGAAGCTGGGCCCAGGCACACCTTTTGAGGCTCACCAATTACCAAGACACGGCTTCTCCTCTCTCCCCAAATTCTCACACAAGAAATTCCTCAGCCACAGGGCTTTGCTCTGGCTGCACAATCTGCTTAACAGGCACAGGGAGGGATTCCATCTCCTCTAATTCCTGCCTGCCCCCCTCACCTGTGCTCCCCTCAGCACATTCCCACCTGCTCTTTAATTACTCGAGAGCTGCTCGGATTTCTTCTGGTCACTCATTTCTGCTGGGGCTGTGGTGCTGTCCCCCACTCCAGCACCCACACATGGAAAAATCCAGCTGGAAGAGCATTATCCCAGACGAAGAGAGAATATCTGAGAGCTGTGGGGAACCTGCATTTGGGCTGCTGTGTATATCAAGTTTCAGTCCAGTCAAAAGCCGGCACCATCTTTTCACTGCTGCCCTTTTCATTTAGTTATCTTACTGAAGTCTTATCTCCCCAGTCCCTTGCCATAGGCTACCAGCTTCCTGCAGAGCCAGAAACAAAGCTCAGTCTTAAACAAAGGGGGGAAAAAAGGGAAAAAAGCACAAAAGAAAGTTGGTCACAGTTACTGCTAGGGAGCCCTGCGGGTTCTGTAGGCAGGACCAAAGCGAGGGGATGCTGCTGCCTCTGTGCCTCGTGTCACCGGCCAGCAGAGCCACCAGGAGCAGGAGAGGCACTGCCTGCCTTCAAAGCATCCCACCACTGCCTTCAGGCACGCTCTGCTGGCCCAGGAGCTGCAACACATCCATCCAAATGGCTGGAAGGGGCAAAAAGCACAGGAGGAACACAAGCACCATCACCGGTGACAACCGCCAAGAGCTTGCGGTCACAGCCTTCCTGTGACATCCCACTCATGGAAAACATCATCCTGGGGAGCACCTCCCACCCCCCTCTCCTCAGATTGAACCACAATCAGTTCATGTATCTCTTCAACAGCAGAAAATGCAGAAACAGCAGAAGGAATTCACACAGCAAAGCTCCCCCAGCACAAACCAGGACTAAAGTGGCTTTGCAGCCACGCTCAGAAAGCAATTTGAATTTTGTTTGGTTCAACTGCCTGGGGGAGACCTCAGAGTGTGCAGAGAGGCAGATGTGACCTCAGGGCAGGAGGAATGAAAGGAACAGGTTAAACATCAACTACGCAGAAAAGCTGCAAATAGAAGGAAAATATTTTGCATAAGATTTCTTTCTAACAGAATAGGTGTTTTCCAATCTTCTGGGTGTTTCCCCGAGTGCTTGACTCACAGTACTTCCCAAAATACTCCCAGATGAGCCTTTGGATCTGACCTGGGCACCTCATAATAGCTGATGCTTGGCACTGGGCATTTTTTAACTCAATGGCTTTACTATTATTACATGTTTTTTATTAATATGTTTTTTAACTCAATGGCTTTACTATTATTACTTGTTTTCTACTAACATGTTTTTTATTATTACATGTTTTTTATTATTAAATGTTTTACTATTATTACCAGTTTCAGCCTTGCAAACAGCTGAATTTCCAGAACAAACAAGTCCAATGCTTTTGCTTTAAGAAGTAACTGATGAATAATTGGTGAAAAAGCACCTTGGTAAGGCTGCCCAATGCTTTAGACAGCAAACTTCATTTTCCAGTTGCTTGTAGCTTGCCATATTTAAGATGAAACTCTCCATATGTACTCCTCAGGTGCTGTGGAGTAGCAGATATGTGCATCCACACATGTGGTGTGCACTTTAATTCCAGTGTTAATGATACCAAGGAATTTTCTGAGGAAAAACTAACCCACAGTGGTTTCCATCTGACTCCTTTTCAGTGATCCTGGCCTTTGGCCATCAACCTGATGTAAGCCATGTTTCCCCTCAAGTTATAAATTCACCATCCATTCTTTTCCCATCTGAAATTAAAATTTTTGCTCTAATTAGCCCTTCCATTCCTCTGTTGTAGTTCCACACTGGCCTGAGCAGTTTCTAATAAACACAGTGATGGTTTTCTCTCTGTTAGTGAGCTCTGAGTTGACCTTTTCAAGTGGCTTTTGGTCAAGCAGATGTGAAGTCCACTGAAAACACATTGGTCTTCAAATCTTTCTAGCTCTGGTAGGTGTTTGGGAGAGAACTGATACAAAAAGAGAAATAATCAGTCTGTATCTAAACAGAAAATTAAGCCTGAAGCCAAGATCCTACATGGTTTTGAGACCTTCAGGACAGGCATTCACCCACCCACCAGATGGGTTCTTATTCCAGCAAACAAAAAAACCAAACCAAACCAAAAAACACAAAAACCAAAAAAAAACAACAACAAAAATAACCCCATACAAAACAAAACAAAACACCCAAAAAACAAAACAAAACAAAAAAACCCCAAAAAACCAACAAACCCACTTTTTCTATTGCTGATTATCAACTTATAGACACTCTTTTCCCCCAAAAAATCTCCCTTGTATGAGTCCTGAACTCAAATCCTAGATTTCTCCAAGTTTAACAGCTCATCAGCTTCTTTTTCTAGGGAATTTCAGCTTAACTTGATACTTTTCAGCATGGCAGCCAAACCCACAAAGAAGGAGAACCCAAATTTGTTTAGAATAAAGGTACCTGGAGCTGACTGCTGCTCCAAGCCCTGTCCACGCTGGTCTTAGACACTTCCAGGGATTCAGTGAAGTGGTACTGATGCTATTTAGATTGAAAAGAAGAGCAGTGGCTTTTTAATAAATGCCTTCCTAACCTGCAGAATGAGACAGAAGCCTTTCTTTTTCAGGTTTCTCTTTTACCACCAGCACCAAGGAGGAAAATACCAATTGTAATAATTATTGCAAACCAGGCTCCTGTTTACTGAGAGCCTGAGCTTTATCAGAGGCAGCTCTGCACACAGGAAAGGTGCAGCTGAGCCGGGGAGCATTTCATCTAAAGCACTCATTAACTTGGACAAGCGGGGTCGAGGGTGTTGTGGTTGTTTTGTTTTGATTTTTAATCATCCAGGCATCTCCCAGGCTGCCGTGCAGGCACCGGTGTTTCACCGGATCAGCTCCTGGGTGACAAGGGCTGCCAAGCAGCTGCAAGGACAATAAAACAGAATATTACTACTACTGCTACCTCCTTTCATCTTTGGAGTATTGCATTTGAGCTTCCAAGGCCTCCAAAAGGCCCAAGTCTGACCAGCAGCCACCCGAGCTGATGTTCACTCACCTCACTTAGCTCTTGCTGTCAGATGCATTTCCTGGAAGCTACCGGTGAGTGACAATTTTATTTTTTTGTTTAAATTTAATTGCAAACCAGCCCAATGTGGAAGCACACGAAGGGTTCACTCCTCCAGCTGTATCCCAGAGTTTACTGGCAGCAGTGAATCAGTCTCTTTATTTACGTCTGCGTTTGAGGACGCGATGCCGCCGTAACTAATAATTTATCCATTTTCCTCATTATCTCCATGAAGTATCTGCTGTCCAAAACAGAGCTAATAGAACTCCAGCTCGCTGGGAGTTGTGCTGCTCAGTGCAGTTCAGCCACCAGGAAGAGCAGGAGCGAGTTTTTATCGATCCCCAAGTCCAAGCTGGAAACCTTAAGCCAAACCTTCAGCCTAACCTGCGCTCCCCGAGCAGCTGCTGGGCCGGCAGCAGCCCAGCTGTCTAAACTTTATTGGCAGCAAATGTCATTCTTGCACACGAGCTGCCTGCCTGGAAGAGCCAAAGGCACATCTTGGGCTATCACATCCCATCACGTTCCCCGACGAGATGTGAAAACCGGAATGGGAAACGTCAACAGAGTCCGGCCGCGGCGAGGAGCGGGGCACGGCCGCTGACAGGCACGCCGTGACGGAGATGGGCTTGGAGTTGCAATTAGTGGCACTGTCATTTTCGGGCGCTCCTGCCAATTAATTAAGCCTGTCAAATGGAAAAACAGCGGCATTCACATGATAATTTATATCGGGGGAGACTGGCCCGGCAAAGCCGCTGCTGCCGCCAACAAAATCCCCTCCGAGCGCTTCAGAAAAAAAAAAGAAAATATATATATATATAAAAAGAAGTGGAAAGGGGAGGGGGGGAAGAAAGAAAGAAAGTTAAACTGTCCTTGTTATAATTGTTAACTCTGATCGCTCAAGTAGAAGACGGGCTGATTAAAACTCCAAACGAGCCCCCAGCTCGCTTAAATCTCAGAGTCCGGAATGATAGAATCAGAGGAGTTTATTCATACCATTAAGCCCCAGAGAACTTAATTGAAAGAAGAGCATAGCCTGGACCTTGACAAGCGGGAGGTCACAGTAATTGCTGCCGGACATATTTAACATTAAGATAATCAGGCCATTAATTACCCTTTGGATCATTAAATCAGCCAGTTGCAAAATGAAATTTCTGCCTCTATTACTCACTTGAGAGACCACAGGGGTGGCTTTTAATTTATCAGTGAGCTTGAGATACAAAGGACCAGGCTTGGGGAGGAAGGAAAAGGGGGAGAAAGGAGGGGGTTTGCTTCAGCAGAGGCAGGAATATCAATCCGCCATGCTTGGTGATCGTGGCAAATTAACTAGGTAAGATAACCTCAGCTTCTAAAGGCAGAAGCTGGGGGTATGTAAATAGATGAGGGCAGACAGGGAGATCAGAGCCTGCACACCACTTAGCAGGATAATAAAGGAAATCATCCTTGATTATCAGTGCTAATTTGGACACTGCCGGTAGCTTGTTATGCGTGTTCTGAGTAGCATTTAATTAATTCAATTGCTTGTTAATGAGGGAAGTGACATGTGGGGAGCAGATGCCACCCAACTGCAGATGGGTTCTGGTCAGCCCTTCACAATAAAATCTTTTTTTTTTTTTTTCCTTCTTCTTTCTTTTTTTTTTTTTTTTTTTTTTTTTTTTTTAAAAACCCCCTTCCCCCAGCCCTGGAACGGGCAAGGTGTCAGGCGTGGAGGAGCACTGAAAAGGCACAAAACACTGACCTCATCAGGCCAAGATCTGCCACGGAGCCAGAGCTGATCATCACGGACAGAGAGGTACCCGTGCTCCCCCAGGCCCCATTCATTCCCTCTGCCAGGAATCCGGGAGCAGCAGCACCACAAACTGCTGGCAAAAGGAGCAAGGGCTGAGGGAGGGATGGAACACAGCAGCCCTACAAGATCCAGGATGCGAGAGCAGGATCTGAAGTGCTCCATTTCCCAGGGCTCACCCTTTATCTATGATGAAGGATTAATGATTTTTACAAAGGAAAGGATGAATATTTTCATGGAAGGCACGGTGTGGTATTCTTCACCCAGTGACCAGCTCAGCGTCACGGCCGCTCTCCTTGGAGCAGCACAAGCCAGGCTCTGGTGCAGGACTGTAAAACTCAGCTCAATGCAGTGCAGCTGCAAAATGTTGTCCCTGACACCATTAAACTGAGTTCATTAGTGAGCAAGGATCAAACTGGGTCTTCCCTTGGAAGGTGAGAGTCAATTCCCGGCACTGCCGGCTCCCAGCTCGCGGCTGCTCAGCCACTGTTGGATCTTCCTGTAACCTTTGGTACCCAGAATAAACAGAGAGACTGCTGAGCAAACAGACCTGAGCACAACTGCTGCCCGTGCTCCAAGCCCCAGTTCAAGAGCTTAAAATTGTGCCTGAACGTCTGCAATCCATTCAGCCCTCAATTCAAAACCACAGTTTTAATGGAGCTGGACACTCCACCTGCTTGGGAATATTCTCAAAAAGATGCTGGAACGGTGGAGTCCTATCTGTGTGTAGCTAATGCAGATATTTGGCATTGTCTGAGCAGCAGAACAAGAAGTGTGGCTGGGATGGTGCCTGGATATGAGCCTGCCTTCCCTCAGCTTGCCTGGCAAGTTCCAGCTGGTGGAGGTGGCACATCCATCCCAACAGTCCCAGGCAGACAGAGGTGGAGTCCTTGGGAGCTCAGGGAAGGAGGGTGAGGGAGCACATAAATAACCATCTCCTGGAGTGGGCAGAGGGATGGGGGCGGCTTGTCTCCTTTGGAAAAGGCCAACACCACCTTGGGAAGTCAACGGTGGCAGATAAATCTGCAAACCAGAAGCCACATGAGCATGAGGACAAAGCAAAACAATGAGGTGTGTCCAGAAAAAGCCAAATATCTGGTAGGAGATGGACACACCAGTGCAATAGGTGAAGAATTCCCAAGCTGGCCTCCCCACATCTCCAACATTCCTCCACGGAGCTGCTCAGCCCCACAGGGCTCCTCCAGTGCTGCAGCACTCCAAAGCAGCGCTGTGAGAGCGTGCTTAAACAGTATCAATAGCAATTAGAGGGAAAATCCTGATCCCATCCCCAGCCCCAGTTAATTGTCGCAACATTGATTTACTCTAATTTGACTTCTCACTCCAAATTAAACCCGCATTACCCACGGAGGGACTGCAGGCAAGCTCCCCCTGCTTGCCCCCTCCCCTCAGAGACAATAAATTTCATATTGAATGCACTTGGAAAAAAAACCTGGCAGTTGTTGCAGGATCCATACTGAAAGATCTTCTTCCTCTTTTCGCTCTTTTTCTTTTTTTTCTCCCTGCGAGTAATTAAAAGATGCTTTTCTTGACTAATGATCCCCCAGTTTAGGAATGGGAAGTCGATACTCCTTCAGCAGCAGTCAGCTTCAATTTGTCACAGGCCTCCCGAAGTTTGAGCAGCGTTCTCGGGGCTGCTGGTAATTGCTGGAACCAATTACCAGCTCTCCAGAGCTGACCTAATCAGGGACCCACGGACAGCACAGCTCAGGGGCCAGCTGCTCCCTGCTCCCTTTCACACTCAGGTGTTTGGCTTTTCCGCTGCTTCCCCAACTCTCCGTGCTCACCAGAGCTTGTGCTCATTCCTCCTTCCTCCCAAAATCCCAGAACCACCCTCAGCCCTGCCTCGTGCCACTTCCTTGGGGATCCCACCACACCTGTGCTCCCAAAACCTTCCACTTCAGTGCCAGAGGCCATCCTGGGTGCTGCTTCTCACTTACAGGGGCACTGAACCACCTGGAGATCTGCCTGAAGAATTCCAGGATGGTTTGGGTTGGAATGGGCCTCAAATTCCACCTCATCCCACCCCCTGCCATGGGACACCTTCCACTAGACCAGGCTGCTTGACTCTCCAGATGGATGTGACCTGGAATATATCAGCGTTAGAGGATATAGCTGGGCAATAGATCCCTGACCAATGCAGGAGGGATAATACCTCCTGTTAAAGAGATCCCAGGCTTTGATTTTCCACATCCTCCAATCTCAGAACCTTTCTGGCCTTCAAAGTAAGTGTCCAGGTTGATCTTTTCCCATTATTTGCTTGGATGAAGGATTTGAAGTGCATTTGAGTAGGCTAGAAAAGGACAGCAGTATTTCATGTGGTTTAATCACAGAATCTCCTGAGCTGGAAGGGACCCATGAGGATCATGGAGTCCAACCCCTGGCCCTGCACAGACCCCCCAGCAATCCCACCCTGGGCATCCCTGGAGCATTGTCCAAACCCTCCTTGGCCTCTGGCAGCCTGGGGCTCTGCCCATTCCCTGGGGAGCCTGGGCAGTGCCCAGCACCCTCTGGGAGAAGAAGCTTTTCCCAAAATCCAACCTAAACATCCCCTGGCACAGCTCCAGCCATTCCCTGGGTTCTGTCCCTGCCACAGAGAGCAGAGGTTGGAGCTGCCCCTCATGAGGAAGGTGCAGGCCATGATAAGGTCTTGAATTTGATATCTTATTTTTGAGTGTGCAAAATTACTAAAGGGAAGTTGTACTCACAGCTCTGTTTCCAGAAATACTAGTGATGTTTTTCTGGGTTTAAGATTCCTTAATTATGCCATGACCTAGAGCAGCCATTTGGCAACTCCTCCTGTCAAAAACCATCTCCATGAATCCCTCCACCCTTTCCTCTACTCCACAGAAAGACACAGGATGCCACTGCAAGCACACAGTGATCAGTGCCAACCTCTCCCAGGCTGAAGGGCCTGCTTTGAAAGCCACATCAAGACTTTCAGGTTCCTCTTAGTCCAGCCTGTGAACACTCCTTGAGCCTCCCAGCCCAACAATTCAGTATTTGTGGAGCAGCTCATTACTTTGTTTTTGTGTGTCCCTAGAAATCTGTGGGTTTCCCCTGATGGCTTCATCTCCCATAGAAAGACACAGCACAAAAAGGTGAAACCCACCTGGTCCCCTCTGAAAGTGTCTATTAAGGGCCCATCACAGAATCAGATTCCCAGAATGGTTTGGGCTGGAAGGGACCTTCAGGACCATCCAGTTCCACCCCCTGCCANCCTCTGGCAGTGGGAAGCCATTCCCTGTGTCCTGTCATTCCATGCCCTTGTCCAAAGTCCCTCTCCAGCTCTCTTGGAGTTGTCTCTTCCCCCTTCAGTCCCTCCACAACAACAAAAGGAAGGTTTGTTTAACCCTCCTTTCAGGGCCATTTTAGCTGCTTCCAATAGAATTCCTCATGCAAAACTCCAAGCAGCAGTGAGAACATGGAAAGCAGAGCCTCTGCCTGAAGAACTTGAATTTATTTTCTCACCACAGCTTGGACAGAAGGATTGTGATGCTGGCAGAGACCAAAGGGAAGCACAAAAGCAGTGGAAAAAGCAGAACTCTCTGGTATTTATGTAAAAAATTGCATTTCAGTCCCTGCTGGAAACAGCAGAGGAATGGGAGCAGCAAAGCAAGATTGCAATTGCTTTGTGGGAAAATTTCCACATCATGCTAATTCTGCTTTTTCTAGCACCTCTTCTATCACATAAGCGTGAACCTGGACACAGAGCTAGAAAATCCTATCTGTAAAATGAATCTTTTAGTCCAAAAATGTTGCAGTGCAGGAGAGAAAGTGCAGTGATATCAGTGACAATCAGAATCAGCTGAATATAACCATGAAGATGCACAGAAACAAAGTGGGAGAATTAAAATAAGCCCTGTGTATGAAATACTAAGAAAAAAAGTTGATTTTCTAGAAGTAAAATTCAGTCCTGAGTGAATTATTAATTGAAATAGATGGTGCTCTTTTCATCACAGTCACATGGATTTTAGATTTTTCATGATGATTATTATATGACTACTGAAATAATGTGATTTTCCTTTTTTTTTAATAGAATTCCAATTGAGTGCAAGCATTTTCCTTTCAGCTGTTTAGAACTACTCACCTCAGCAGTAAGGAGCAACATATATTTGTGAGGTGCAAGAATATAAAATCTCTGTATTAAAGTGATAGCAATGACTGAAAGTTCACTTCGATCTGCTTGATGAAATCATTGTGCCTAATAATCCACAGGTATAGAGCAGACATCCCATTTCTGCCTGCACAAAACCTCTCTTTGGGGCTCCCTGAGCACTTTCAGATGCACAGCCATTCATCTAAGTAGCCTGATTAATGTAGTGGCTTCATTCTCGAAGATGAACCAAAGGTGGCACCACAAATTCATTTTTCAGGGCTAACGAAATAATGCAGTAAGAAACAAGTTGACTTTATTACACACAACAGCACAAAGCCAGCCCTCTGCTGCAGGAGCTGGCCCAGGCACAGTGATCCTTCCACCTGATCCAAAACTGGGAAAAGGATTCTCAAAACATCTGCCTTTGACACCGATCAGATTAATTCAGCATAAAACCCCCCCCAGTTTTAGGTAGGACAACAGCTCACAGGAAGCAGTGTGTGGAGCTATGAGAGGCAGGTAAAAAGCTGTTCTCAAAGGAGACACAACCCCCCAGCAGCTCATGGTTTCACATAAATCACACACAAAAAAAGTAATCAAATCCATGGTGAGCAGGACTTTGAACATCCCTGAGCAGAACCAAAGACCTGACAGCCAGGTACAAATTCCCTGAAACTCTGAAGGGAGATTGTTAATGACACACTGGTAGTCCAAGAGGCAGGAACTTGGTGGCCCACTGAGACAAAGGAGCACATGGCAGGATAATTTAGATGGAGGAAGAAGCAGGTGGGAGGTTTCCATCTCCCACTGAACAGAAAACTGCAGAGCTGCTGAGGAAACCTTCACAAGAGAGAGAAAGTAACGAGGTCACTCAACTTTTGCCACCTCCCACTTTGACACACATTCTTCCTGGGCACCCAGTGAGGTTATAAATCATGTGAGGCTATAAATCATGTGAGGCTATAAATCACGTGAGGTTACAAATCATGATTTTCCCACAAGGGAGAACTCAAAAGTGGCGGCGTCAGGCGCCGGACGAGGCGCGGCGAGCACAAACCCACCTGGTGGAGTCTGAGGAAGGCTTCACGTGGCCTTGGCTGTTCTCCTCCCACACACTGTTGGCCAGCTCGTTGCCAATGGATGACATCACCTTGATGAGCTCGATGGGCCAATCGTCCAGGTCCAGGGAGCGCACCCGGGACAGGTGCGTGCCGAGGTTGCGGTGGATACCTGAGCATTCGATGCAGATGAGGGCTCCCAGGTTGAGGCTGGCCCAGTCTGGGTCTGCAGGACAAGGGACACAGCAATTAGGACAAGGGAACACCCCACAGAACTTTCCAGCTGGTGTTTGTGCACGAAGGTTTTGGCTCGGGGGGTGTTTTGTCCTAATGCGTGGCCGGGAGGTCTTCCAGGGTCAGTGGAGATGCCAACCCTTCAAGGAGTGAAGAAAAATAAAATGTGGTGTCTCAAAAGATGTATCACTCCACATCCAGTCAAAAAACCCCAATGAATTAGAGGGGAGAGGAGAAACAAAGGCAAAATAACCACGGTGAGGGGTAAAGGATGATGAAGCAGTGAAGAAAGCCCCTCCCTGGGAAGCCAGAGCTGCTCGTGGTCAGCTGAAAGGGAAAAAGGAGGAAAAAAACCAGAGCCTAGAAACAATTATCCCGTGCTAACTCCATCAGCTCCCTCAATAACCAGCAGCTACGTGTGGCTCTTCCACCTGACTCTTCTTCCATCCTCAAAATCAGGGAGATAAACACCCAAGTGGAAATGTCCCGCTTGGAACAACCCCAGTTCCAGGGCACGAGCCAGAAGGATTCCACCCACCCAAAACAACCCCACAAGGAGTGACACTGGGAGAAACCTGACACAAGATGGGAAATTCCATTTCCCAACATGGTTCAAAGCTCTTTTGCCACTGTCCTGTGTAATTTAAATCTAGATTTGTATGGATTACCTCCTCTCCAACATTCACCTTAACAAATGCAACTGAAGGCACATGAGAGGAATTTTGGATGGTTTTTTCTAACCCCCTGCTGTCAGATCTTTTCTTCGTGCCTCACTCTGTGCATCCCAAAGAACTACCCCAAATGCCATGCAGGAAAATGGGGATAAATTAAGAGGGCAGGCAATTCTTGTTCCTATCTAAACAAAATTTGGAGCTGACAGAAAATGAATTTCCAGTGTTTCCTTCTGTTCTGAAAAATTCATCCAAAGACTCATCTCGACTTTGTGTAACCCACAATTGAAAAGTTACTTCTGGCAGCCAAAATATGTGGAAACAAAACATTTTCTAATCCTTTCCCATGTCATGTTTGGACAAAAAATAGGAAAGGAAAGCTCACAATTTTAATTGTGAAGTCCCACATTTCACTGAAGGCATTGACTGACATTTTTCAACCAGTCCATTGAAATCTAAAAATGCAACCGAGAAGAAAAATCCCCCACTTATTCCACTTGAGCAGAAAAGCTCATCTTTTGTTTAAAAGTTCCTGTCCATACCAATTCTTACATTATACATAATTTAATATCTACATTATAGATATACAGCATTTCAGATCTCCAAAAAATCAGGTGAGACAAAACTCCTGCCATGCTTTCCAAGCTTTTGGTACAACAACTACAACAAACTCCTTCAATTCCATAATTTCTCAGATACCTCCACTGTTGTTTTGCCAGTGGGGGAACCACTGGTGTATCTGAAACACACTAAAACCCCCCCAAAATCTCAATTTGTTGGTATAAATTTGAAGACAGCAAGAAATAATTTGAAATTTGCAAACTGTGACTCGGATGAAACCCCTGACCTGCAAAGGCCAGGGTTATCCTCACAGAAATCCAAAGTGCAATGAGCTCTAAGAGGCATGAACTCAGAATGAAGCAGGAGAATGGAATACCAACTTACATTATTCTAATTATTCTGACAGAACTGGAGGTAAGGACCTGACCTCCCTCCCAAACACCCCTCTCCCTGAAGCACATGCAGTGCATCTGGTACTGAAAAAAATTCTTTAAATGTTCCCCTGCTTCAGAGCATCACAGAGTGGTTTGGGTTGGAAGAGCCTCTCCAGCACTGCTAGGACTGAAGGAGTCCCCCAAAACAACAACTGGGAAGTTCCATGAAATTTTAGCAAGATATTATTTTCAATTTCAGCAATCTGACAACACACAGATGAGTGGGAAAGTGGCAAACCAGGAAAGGCAAAGGCTGAGCTCATTACAGAAATGGAAATTGTTATGACCAATTCACACCACAAGTGGTTAGAAAGCTGTAACTATTCAAGGCTGGGCTTTTTTACTTTAAAGATGATACAAACCCAGCTCCCTTCTCCTGCTATTGGTGAGAGTAACTCTGAACTGGGGGATGTTCACAAGCACATGGCAGGTGTGCCAAGGGCATCAAGGTTTGACAGCAAAAGGAAGAAAAAGCCCACTCAGTGCGGCTGGAGGTGCTTTACCTAAAATTGGTCAAACAAAAAATGAGCTTTTCAGCACCACTGAATATATCCAGATGACAATTTTCAGCTGTTCATAGTCTCAAAAACACTTGGCTCACTCCTTCCCTGAAAAACTCTTCCCCACTCTGACTCTCACCTCAGTCAGCTTCACCATTTGGAGGTGAAAACTCTCTTAGGAGAATAACCCCTCCCCACTGTCTCCTTCATCCCTGTGGATCCAAGGAGGCTGATGAAGGCTGAACCTTCCTGAGGGCAGCAGCTGTAAGATATCCCTGGGCTGAGCAGAAGGAATTGCTGGAAGGAGGAGCAGAAGAGGCAGGGAAAGAAGAAGCAGGGGTGAAGGCACCTCGAGTTGCAGCAGTAGGGGAGAAAAGTTTGCAACTCTCCTATTCAGCATGAAAAACTGAATTTTGTGATGGGTAGGACAAGACTGTCCCAATTATTATCTCAGTGTTTGGCTTTCAAATACAAAATGCACCAGAGTATGTGATCAGACTCCTGGGATGGAAAACTCATTATGAGAATCCATGGTTTTAAACACTCCTTGTTTTCTTCTACAACAGCAAAGACCTGATGTTCCATGTTTTCCAGGTATCTTGGAAGAGGTGACTCATATTTATCCTCTGGTGAGCCAAAATCCAGAAATTCAGCTGGGTTTGCCTAAACAACTGGATCACCTTGGGTGGCTTTTCCAGACAAAGTCAGCACAGGGACTCTGCTGCTTTGGGAAAAGGCAACACCAGTTTCCTTTTCAAACATGAAATCAGATCCTGGGCACAAACTCCAGCTCCTGAAGAGCACTTTGCCTCTTCTCCTGCTCTGGGATGGGAATGTTGACAGGAGAATATTGAATAACTTGAGCTGGAGGCTGCCAAAGGGCCGGGATGCCGGTGGCACACAGCTGCTGGATCAACACCCAACAAGGCAGAATCCCCTGGTGAAACAAAGTGCTGCATCCAGTGCTCAAAAGGCAAAGAGCTCCAGAAAGAGCAAGAATGAGACTTCTGAAGTGGAAGATTGATGGCTCCTGAATAGAGCTGAGGGATGGCAACATCTCACACTCCTGTGCTCCCAAAGATCTGGCTCTGTGGAGATGCAAACAACGTGAGACTTCCACGGAGCGCTGGGGTTTGTGATGTTAAGTGCTCTGGGGGTAAGGACCTGCCCAGGCAAGGCAGCAAGGGAGGCAAGGGAATAAAGCAAAGCCCTGCAGAAAAAGCAGCAGGCTGAGGTTCACCTCCTCTGTGTGTGTGTTTACATTTTAAAATCCATGGCTTTGGAAATATCTCACATTTTTCCAAAGGAACGACAGTGGCCTTAAAATCAGGAAGGTCAAACAGCAAGAGGAGTCAAAGAGGGTAGAAATCATCTCTGAGAATACAAACAACTCCAGCTGAGATTCCAAAATCATCCCCTCATAAAAGCCACATGACAGAGTGTGGCCCAAATGGGCTGTCCCACTCTGCCCTCTCCCAGCAACGAGCTCCTGGCACATCCCCACTGCTGGCACCAGGCACGGGGGCCAGCTTGACCCATGAGCAATCTGGCTGAGAACCAGATTGGTTGGGGGAGGAAGAAAAAAACCCAAAAAAGATAAAAAAAAGAGCACTGCTTTCTTGCACAAGCATTTTCCTGGTGAAGCATCCATCCTGGCTGCATAAATCCTGGGATATGTGCATGGCTGGGGACAAAAACACGAGCCTTGGGGACAGTCTGGGTAGGGCTGAGGTGGGTCAGAAGGATGCTGTGGAAGTTGTCTGCACTGAAGGGATTGCATCTTATAGATACACAATATAACCTCCCATAAATATAGATATAAAAGTAGAATATGTTTGTATATTTTACAAATAAATATCTCGTTAGCAAGGCTAGGAGTGCAGAGTCTGGGTAGGGCTGAGGTGGATCAGAAGGGTGCTGTGGAAGTTGTCTGCACTGAAGGGATTGCATCTTATGGATATATAATATAACCTCCCATAAATATATATATTTATAATAGAATATGTTTGCACATTTTATAAATAAATATCTAGTTAGGAAGGCTAGGAAAATCCCACCTACAGTGGAGGAGGACTCAGCAACACTCCCACCATGGGCTGCTCAGAGGCAGCAGTGATACTTCCTTCAAATGAGCTAAATATCCCTGTAGGTCACTCCCAGACCCCCTCCTCCTCATCCACAGCACACCACCCTTCCTGCCTTCCTCCTGAGCTGCATCAAAGCTTTGGGGGAAATCTCAATGACTGCCAGGTCACTGTGAAAGCACACTAATAAATAAGACTTGCTTTGGGCTCCAGGTGCTAAAATACCACTCAAACCAAGCTTTTCCCTGGTTCAGCACGTGCTGGCTCACTTAGAGTGAAAGCAGAGACCAAATTCTTGGTGCAAAAGCATGTGCACTTGTGTACAAATGTTCTTTTTACACTGGGGTGTCAGAATGGCTTGGACCAGGAGTCAGAATCCCAAGCAGCCAATCTTTAAAAATAAAAATCACACCTGAAGAAAAGTAAGCGAATATTTTTCCATTTTAAGCATGTGTAAAAATCACAAGGAAAGTTCTGACTTCCAAATATCAAAGAAATAAAAATGCACAAGTTCTCAGTCCTTTAGCTCCTACAACTAATTGCTTTAGAGCAAGAGAACTTCCTTTCTGTGGCTTTGTTGCAAACCCCTGGAACTAAAGGGCACCAGAATAATGGCCTCAGTCGGGGTTAGTGAGGTGAAGCACAGCTCAAAGTATAACTGAGAACACTCTTCTGAACACTAAGCATATGTTTCAAAAAATAAAAAAAAAAAGGGGGGAAAGAAACACAAAGGGGAAGGAAAAAAAAATAATCCAAAATCAGTTTTCTAGTATCCAGATATAATGAGCAATGACTTTGGTTTCTTCTGACAAGCAAGCCTGAAAAACCAAACCAAAAAACCGGCAATCAAGCTCTACCTCTTTGAAAATATTACCACGGCATGTGTGCTCTCACCACGCAAAACAGGAGGGAAATGGGAGGGACTGATGTCAAACAGCAAACTTTTTGCCTTTTCTTTGAAGGGAAGTACAGAAATGCTGACATTCAACGTGAAACAACGAGGGGGAAAAAATCAGGATGCACTTGATGTGGCAGATATTGAGCATAAATTAAGATCCAACAAGTCAGGTTAAGCGAAGTCCTCCACGGAGCAGAAAGGTGCAAACAACAGAGGGGAGGCCAGGGCTGGGTGTGCCCAGGGCCTGGCCAAGGGAAGGGGTCAGAGCTGCAGGCAGGTGGCTGTACTCACTCTGTGCCTCGCAGTCCACGCAGTGGGAATTGCCGCGGATGTTCCGGATGGACTGCAGGGCCATGGCCTCGTTCTGACTGGTCAGGCGCGACTGCGGGGAGCCAAAGACACCAATGAGCAAGAGCCCAAAAATCCCAAATGCCACAGCTGTCAGCTGAATGAGCAGCAAACCCCACAGCTCAGACCTGGGCTGAATGAACATGGGCAAGGAACCTCAAGTCTTGATCTGCCTCTCAAGGAACACTGATCCTTTGGCACCTCCAAGGCTTTTGGGGTCTCCAGCCTGGATTCTAACAGAGGGAAATGGAGCTTGAGAACAAACCCTGCCCTTCCCAAGAGCAGCAGCCACACTGCAGGTTTGCTTCTTGAGATAAATGAGATAAGAATATTATTGTACAAGATCAATTTCTTTTATTGATGTGTGCACTTGTGCTAATGAAGACTAAGGGATGGTTTGCAGAAGCAGCTGGAACTTTTTCATCATCCAAAGGTCAGATTTCACCCAGTGGCTCCCCTTTAAATGCTCCCCATGATGACCTGCCCATGACCTCTGCTGGGGGAGACTCTCCTGATGTACAGGCAGCTCAGCTCTACCCGACTGTCTTAGGCTGGAAATGCAAGATGTGCCTGGGGGTGTGTATTCTACTGCCATCTGTCAGAGGTGGGGCAGTTATCTTCTGTTAACTGGGCAGTTTTCTTTATCTCTTCCACAACCAATCCTCCCTCTGGGGAGGTATCTTCTGTTAATGGGCCAGTGAGTGTCACTGATAAAATTCCAACATCCCTTTGGGAGATGCTCCGCCCANTTTTCAAACCAAGACACCAACTAAACTGCCTTGAGGGCTACCCAAGGTGTGATTTAAGTAGGATTTGTGGATATCTACCTGGAGACACAACTTCCATGGGACACCTGCTAAACCTGTCTAGCCATCTGCCCTTTGCTGCTCCAGCCAGTTCTTCTGACATGCTTTGGGAACCCAGTGAGAAAAACCTCTCTGAGCCATTGCCCAGTCACTCTTTATCCTTTTGTATTCATATTTTAATGTAGGTGTTAATGTACAAACTTCCCCTTCTGCGCTCTGATAACACACACATTTCACAATGTGTGAACCCATGCAAAGCAAGACACATGTAGGCTGTGACTTTCCTCCATCTCAGGAATAGATGTTGGAAAAACCCCATTTTTAAAGACAAAATGAGAAGTAAATTGTGTTATGATGATGGTAATTACTGGTGTTTGATCTAGTCTGGCACACCAGGGCAATGGAAGCAGGCATTCATTTAAAAATATGAGTCTCTTCCTTGCAGTATAAAATCATGATAGACAACTGTTAGGTGGGTAATATTAAAGGATCTACAGTTCTGGACAATTTTTGGCCATTTCTCTCCCTCAATCACCACTCAGCACCTTGCTCTCTCCTGTGAAGTGTTTATAGACACCTGCACTCAAGACACAGAAGTTCTCCCAAAATGAACATTGGCTGAAGACATCTCAGATTTTAAACATCTGTTTTGACAGGAAAGGCGAGCAAATTCCTTCTGTCATCAAAGGAAAGCATTCCAAGGGGGAAAGCTGCTCCTCCCAGGCCATGTTCCTCCCTCAGAGAGCTCCAACCCTGCTCAGCTGTGGGGGGAACGCACCCATCTCGAGGAGGAAGGGCTTAAAATCCAGAATTTGCTGTCATCCTAATGATCACCTGCCCCATGGCTTGTTGCCAGTATTCCTCTGTGCCCCATACCTTGTTCTTGCTGCTCTCACAGGACTGTAAACTGGCCAGGATCTGGCTCTCTATGGCTTGGACCCACGCGTCCCTCTCTTCGTAGGTGGTTGCTTCAAAGTGCCAAGTCTGGCCCGTGAGAGAGACGATGATAAACTCAAAGTTTTCTTCTTGTTCTGGAAAAGAAAAAAAAAGAAAAAAGAAATGCAATAGGAAGAAAAGATTAAGTTAAGCAAAAAGCAGCTGAAACAACCTTGGTTGATAAGAACTTCTGTTACACAATGGCTTTAAGCTGCAGGAGGGTAGATTTAGATGGGATACTGGGGAGGAATTCTTCACTGTGAGGGTGGGCAGGCCTGGCACAGGGTGCCCAGAGCAGCTGTGGCTGCCCCTGGATCCCTGGAAGTGTCCAAGGCCAGGCTGGACAGGCTTTGGAGCAGCCTGGGACAGTGGGAGGTGTCCCTGCCCATGGCAGGGGTGGCACTGGATAATCTTGAAGATCTTGAAGGTCCCTTCCAATCCAAACAATTCTGGGATTGTGCAAATCCCGTAACCTGACACAAGGTTTGAGGCTGGATCCTGCCCCGCACAGTGCACCAGGAAACAACCAGGATCCTCTGTTTTTCCTCTCCAAATGCTATGCAGATAAAGCACTGGTCTGGGTAAATACTCAGTCCCTGTGTTTGTGAGCTTGGAATCAAGTCTGTACTTTAATCAAACATAAAGCGGCCAACAAGCATCATTTAGATTTAAACCTCAGGTGCTAAAAGCTGCATAATGTAAAAATCAAAAGGTGCCACAAAATAAAAGATGAATGGACCACGGAGAGCTGACAATACAGAAAATGTAACAATTTACCCTCTTCTTTCAAGCAGTTTTTACAAGCACAGATATATTAAAGCAGATGTGGACATTTTATCCTACACAGCATAAATACTGGGATGATAATGATAATAATAATAATTACTGGGCTATAATACAGGATTAAAATCAGTTCAACCTATTCAACATCCACGTCCGACATGGGAGATGAGAAAATGATCTGAGAAGCCAGGAGAGAGGGTCAGTGAAATATCCTTAGGGCTACTGGAGGAGAAGGACAAGTATTCAGGCCAAGGAGCAGCACATGGAAATACTAGCAGAACTGAAATAAATGGACACACACCCCACCTACACATGGGACACCAATGCCAAATTAAAAAAATCAAGGAAGCTGAAGCAGAGTAAAGTGCAATTGGGACGGGCTGGCACAAAGCATGAAAGGAAAAGAATAATAGAGCACAAAATTCTGGTGAACATCAGCCATAACGAGCTTCAGAAAGAACATTTTGTCCTATAATGACTTATTATATATTCAGAGCCATGACACTACTGTGTTCCCTCATCATCCATAAACATGCAAAGATCAGGGACAAATGCAGCAGCAGATTTAAGGCCAGCACTGCTGCCCACTGGCAGCTGTGTTCCCAAGCTGTGGGACAGGGGCTTTTCTTGGATAAGCTCCACGTCAGCAAGGCCAGCGCCTGCACTGCTGTAAGGATGCCTCAAAAGCAGCAGGAGGTGACTTGGCACCCTGAGGTGGGGATAAACACAGAGCTGAATGTCACTCTCAGGGGCAGGAAGGTACCTGAAGCAGCAGTTTTACTGGAAAACAGTGCATGGGATAAGTGGGAAAAGAAATCGTGGAATGTCCAGAGTTGGAAGGGATCCAGAAGGATCGAAGTCCAGCCCCTGGCCCTGCACAGACACCCCAACAATCCCACCCTGGGCATCCCTGGGAGTGGTGTCCAAACCCTCCTGGAGCTCTGGCAGCCTCGGGGCTGTGCCCATTCCCTGTGGAGCCTGGGCAGTGCCAGCACCCTCTGTGGGAAGAACCTTTTCCTAAAATCCAACCTAAACATCCCTAACACAGCTCCATGTCATTCACCTGGGTCAAAGATGAATGATGCACAGCTACAAGTGTTCCAGTTTAGCAACACGGTGTTCCAAACAACCAGGTAGGAACATTACCCAAAAGGCCAGGAATAAATCATGGCCAAAGCCTCGTTTATCAAGCAGAGCTTTCAGGGTTTCGTGAGGAAGATCCAAGAGGAACTACTCCACAATAAATGAAGTTACATTCAGTCCTGTGCACTGTCTCCTGTAGGACAGCACACTTAAGGTCTCTGCAGCACCACTGACTCCTCTGATCTCCTCTTTAATAATGCTGATCACACACACATGGAGCTGCTTTGCCCAGGAGAAATAAGCCCAGAAGAGCTGCAGCACTTTTTCAGGTGGGGCTGGAAGGACATCTTGAGGTCCAGAGAAGAAAACAGAGCTGGGAAGGGGCTGAGCCTGGAGCAAAGGAGGCTCAGGGGGGACCCTGTGGCTCTGCACAGCTCCTGACAGGAGGGGACAGCCGGGGGGGTTGGGCTCTGCTCCAGGGAACAGGGACAGGAGGAGAGGGAACGGCCTCAGGCTGGGCCAGGGCAGGCTCAGGTTGGACATCAGCAGGAATTTCTCCATGGAAAGGGGGCTCAGGGATTGGAGGGGCTGCCCAGGGGGGTGTGGATCTCCATCCCTGGAGGGCTTTAAAAGATTTGTAAATGTGACACGTGGGGACATGGATTAGTGGTGAATGTGGCAGTGCTGGATTCAGTGCTGCACTGGATGATCTTGTAGGTCTTTTCTAACCTTACTAATTCCATGATTCTATATCCACTGAAGCTTCAGATTTACTCCCCAAAAAGCTGGTTGAAGGCATCTTCCGTCATTTTTTCTGCTTAAACACACCAATATATTTTTTTTTCCCCCCAAGCCCAACTGTGAGACAAAGCAGCAGTGCCTGCTCCACGTCACCCCCAGGGCAATTCCTTCAGAAGACAAGGAACAAACCTGTTCCTGTATGTCCTTAAGCACAGCAGGCAGGAACAGGAAAATCCAGGGAGGATGAAGTTGTTCACTTTTACTCTTCAGCCAAATTATAGCTTGTGCTATTTAAATCCCTGTGAGCCCAATCACAAAATTTTATTAAACAGTTTTCCATGTTTAACAGTTATTCATGGAAAGGTCCACTATAATAGTATTTTAGCACCATCAACCTGTCGAAATCAACCTGCCCAATTACTCCAAACTACATTAATAACACCGGATATTACACTAATTGTGTCCAGTTTCTATGCAGACGAGGTCCCACGGGGCTAATTTTGCATCCTCAGGGGCAAGCAACTCAGCCATCAGCCTGATTTCACCAGGAATCCCTCCTCATTACACAAGTCCAGGCTGTCAAACTTTTTTTTTTTTAAGAAAAAAAAGGTTAATGGGCCAATCAGTCATCAATTATTTCCTGGAAGGGCAGCAGAGGAAGGGTTAAAGTGTGAAGAACCAGCTGCCACTGACTTCCATTTGGAAGTTATTATCAACAGGAGATGTCTAAAATGCTGCTGTTGTTTGTTTTGCCTTTTTTTTTTTTTTGGGAGAGGGAATGGTGGCTGGGATGGGAAATGAGCCAAAACTGTGAGATTGTGATGATATGGAAGGAGAAGCACAAGAGGTTTTTTCTTACAATGGAAGCAGGCAGGGATCAGTGAATTTTAGGGTGCCCAGCTGTGGCTGCCCCATCCTTGGAAATGTTCCAGGCCAGGCTGGACAGGGCTTGGAGCAACCTGGGATAGTGGAAGGTGTCCCTGCCCATGGCAGGGGTGGAATGGGATGGGCTTTGAGGTCCCTTCCAACACAAATCACTCTGGGATCCCAGGGACACTTCTCACCATCATCTTTCCACAGCCAACTGCATTTAACCCAAGTTCACATTCATTTTGCTCTGCCAAAAACCAGCCCACCCACTTCTGGAAAACAAAGAGATAAAATTTCTTAGGAGCAATGGATTGTGGAAGAAAAAACAAACGTTCAGGGCACGGTCTCCCTTCCTCCCCCTACCCACGTGTTTGTGATGTGGGACTGAGATCAGGTTTAGAACACCACACTGAAAATTACCACAGGATACAATTAGTCCATAACTTGTTCCAGAGAACTCCAGTCTATGGAATGTAGGGAAAACACATGTCCAGAAGCACTCACACCTCCTGGTATCTCTCAGGAGTGGTTCTAAATAATGTGCACACCTCAGCTTGTTCTCCATTTCCACTTCCCTCCTATTTTACTCTCACTATTAAGAACCGCACAAATAACCACTGACACCTTGCACCAGTGAGGGGCACAATTCCAAGTCACAAAATCCTGGAAGATCAGGCTGGGAGGGACCTCAAGGATCACCTGGTCCAACCTTCCAGCAAGGCAAGTCAGCAGGAGGCAAGGGCTCCTTTCTGCCATGCACAAATCACACCCTGAAATCCTCAAAGGTGGCTTTTAAACAAATAAATATGAAGGTGTTTCGAAGAGGCATTTAGGAGTATTTCGCCAGATTAAGAGTGGATTTTGTGGCTTCCAGGCCAGCCAGGCTGTGCATTTGTATCTCTGCCCCACACAGCTGTCTGCTATCAGAGGATGCTGCTGCTGCTGCTAATTAACAGTAACTCATCATGCACATCTGGAGGGTGGTGCCACTCACACAGGAAACACTTGCCAGGAACAAGAAGTCAAGTGCAGCACCAAAACCCACCCGAGGGCGTGTTTCAAATGCTCCTGAAGCACCTTCAAGAGCTGAGGTTACAGCCTGAATCCCAGCCAAGCCTGCCTCAAGTAACACCCAGACCTATTTAAGCTCCTTTTTCATCGCCTCCTCCTCCCTCTCTTGAAAATCTCTTCTGCTCAAGCACCATAACCCTTCATCCTTTCAAAAGGAGGAGATGGAAGAGCTGCTGGGGTGCCCTGGGAAGCAACAGGAGTTGTTTACAACCACAATTTGTTTACAACAATCCTGTTATTTACGTCCCACGCGTGTTAGGTCGCGTTACCTTTGCCACTGGGTGAGAATTACCCCCCTCACTTGGCAGATAAGTATGTTTATTAGCAGCCTCAATTAAGGAAATATTTGTGCCATGTCCCACTGGGCATGGCTATGCTAATACTTCTCTCCCCTTTCCAAACCCAGTGTCTAAATCTAATTAGTTTTGAAAATCAACCCCATCAGGACAAGGGAGCTCTGCTGTCACTTGCCCACAGCTCTTGGTAAAGGTTGTGTTCCACTGGAAGAGTTTTATTCTGGTTTATAGCACATTTCTCTGAGGCCTGGCGAAAGGCTGAAGGCACTGAAGCCCTCTGCCTCATGGGCTCCATGTTTTATTTGGGTGCCAAGACAACTCAAGTTGAAAAATTTTAAAACATTCAGTTTAGACAGAAAAATTTTTAAAAATTCAGTTCAGATTCATGGGCACAGCACCATGGCAGCAACAGCATCATTTTGGAACCAAAGTCAGCTTGGACTTCAAGAGTATCCAAACAAAAAACTTCTCCCTCAGTGCCCAGCAAATCCAACCAAAATCACACATGCAATGGTGAGGAGGGGGGAAATCAGGATTTAATATCTTTAGCCATGCAGAGTACAGGTTTTTAATTCTTTAAAGATAATCCTTCCTGCTGTGCTGCAAAGTCATAGAATCACAGAATGGTTTGGGCTGGAATGGACCATAAAGATCATCCAGCTCCACCCCTGCCATGGGCAGGGACACCTTCCACTATCCCAGGTTGCTCCAAGCCCTGTCCAACCTGGCCTGAAATCTGTTGGTATAGGAGAAATTATTCTGTATTTTAATAATACTGCCATGATAACAGGTAAAAGGTATCCTTAAAACCAGAGTGGGGTTTGTTTTAGGCAAAACTCACTGCTGCTACCTATTTTTCCCCTAAAGAAGCAAAGGATTGCTTCAAGCCTGGCTGCCTGCAATAGGGAGCATGTGGGACTTTCTCCTTTGTCATGGAAAACCACCCAAAATCTGACAACTGAAGAGTTCAGGCAAACTCTAAAACAAATGAAAATAAGATTTCTTGTAAGGAGACAGATCTGATGAAGGAGGTAACTCTGCAATTTTGGGGCAAGGCAGGGGTCGGGCTCTGCTCCAGGGGACAGGGACAGGAGGAGAGGGAACGGCCTCAGGCTGGGCCAGGGCAGGCTCAGGGCGGACATCAGCAAGAATTTCTGCATGGAAAGGCTGGTCAGGGATTGGAGTATAGTCCCCATCCCTGGAGGTGTCCAAGGAAGGCCTGGAGGTGGCGCTCAGTGCTCTGGGCTGGGGACAAGGTGGGCACCAGGCACAGCTGGGACTCGATGGGCTGGGAGGGCTTTTCCAGCCTCAGGGATTCTGTAACACCCTCAGAAGGCTGAGTCCTTCAGCTGGGACCCCACAGCTGGTGAAAATCCCACCCAAAACCTTCTTTTTGCTGTGAAACAGCCAGGAGAGAGCAGCCCCTCTGATGGGGAAGCTCAAGCACAGAGTCCCCCCACGCTGGGGACCATTGAGGCCTCGGGATTTCAGCTTGTACATTTTCCATCTATTTGTACTCCTGCAATTCTTTAGTGTAGAACTCCAAACTCCACACACAGTGTGAGCTGCTGCTGTCCCATTTTGGGCAGACACAACAATTCCTCTCCAGGCCTGGGGATCAAGGACACCTCACTGCCTCAGGCCAGAGAGATGGAAACAAAAGTGAGCTGGGGGGAACAAACTTGGGGTAAATGACTTCATTAGCTGAAGCTGTAATTGGGGCATGAACCCCCAATATGCAAATGGACCAAACTTATAAATAAGTGTAACATTGTCCATTTTTTGGGTGTAGCCCCTGGGGGGCCTTTGTCTGCCCAAAATGTACCTGAAGGCCCTTCAATAAACAGAACTGCTTTTATTCCCTTAATTTTGTCTGGCCTCTGTTTTTAGGCAGCCCAAAAAGGCATCACCATCACCTACCCACAGCACAACTGCAGCACCTGGGCTGCACTTTCCCCCAACTCCAGCTGAGATCTGCCCACCTGGCAGCACATCCAGAACACCTGAAAACACCAGGAGGGAGTTCAAAATGATCAGAGAGCTTTTCAAACCAGGGCTGAACCTGAGGGAAATTTTTTTTGGTGTGTAAATAGGTGTGAGTGCCACTGAGCAAACGTGTGCCAAGGACCAAAGCAGATTTGTTATTCTGAACTGTCATTTCCCATCATCGTTCTCTTTTTTTGAAGGCATAATTATCCAAACGTGGTTTTTAATACTTACAATGCTCATTAACTCCACATTTGCATGTCTCACCATTCCAGCTCTCACACAAAGGCTCACGGTACCAGCTCACAGCTAAGAACACTGAACCTCCAGCTTTTGGGGGGGATAAAACATCCAAAAAATGATACATTTGCCCAATTTTAGAATTTCATTTTGATGCTGCGTCTCAAAACTTTTTGGGCTGTGGCCAGCAGGACTGTGTTTCCATACCAAGGTGCCTTCAGTACTTAGTTTGATCAATAAGATAAAAGATTCCTCAAATTAGACAGGCCCTACAAAAACTTGATCTGTAAAACACCAGGGAATTCCATGTATTTGTTCTTCTCCTGCAGTTTATGAACAGGTAAATAAAAACTCACAAGCTTCTCAAGCACTAAGCCTGTAGCAACAAACATACCTGATCAGAGGAAAAACGGGGCTGGGAGGTACAAACAACAAATAGAAAACTGAAAATTATTAAAGTGTCTTTGTGGAAAAAAGACAAGCCCAAGACTTATGAATATTTGACAGTCACTCTCTGTCTTTTCATATTTTTCACTTCATATTTGAGAAGACAACGAAGGGATCAAACCAGCCAGTTTAGCAGCTCTGAAAGGCAATAATTTTACATTTAGGCTGAGAAATGAAATAAAATNGCCTTGGGTGGGGGAAAAAAAAGCAATGTAAGTCAATTTGTGAACTTTGGCACCGGGTGACCTTTAGAAATACAACAATATCCAGAATTTACAAGCAAGAGTAGCACATGCAAATGACCCGGCACTGTCTCGCCTCTGGATTAGAGCTGCAAAGAGCATTATGGAGAAGGCTTGCACAAAACAAATTAAGATTGTTACTTAAATGTCATGGCACACTATTGTATTTGGCTACAGATCATTACACCTGATACTAACACTTTTAAAAACCGTAATAACTTGGGAAATATTACATTGAGTGCCCACATGGAGAAAGGGAAAATATATATATGTATCTCTTAAAAAAAAAATAAAGAAAAGGAGAAAATGGGTTCCTGAAGTAATTTAAACATCACCACTCCACGACTAGAGGGAAAGGTCAAAATTTAAGTAAGCTGAAAGGAACATGAATGGCAAAATAAAAGGCAGGAACAGAAAGA
>VXBC01009465.1:322435-337262 GCA_013399945.1 Ploceus nigricollis | reverse complement strand
GGGCTGGGAGGTACAAACAACAAATAGAAAACTGAAAATTATTAAAGTGTCTTTGTGGAAAAAAGACAAGCCCAAGACTTATGAATATTTGACAGTCACTCTCTGTCTTTTCATATTTTTCACTTCATATTTGAGAAGACAACGAAGGGATCAAACCAGCCAGTTTAGCAGCTCTGAAAGGCAATAATTTTACATTTAGGCTGAGAAATGAAATAAAATTATACTTTAAAAAAAAAAAAAAAAGCTGCCTTAACAAGCTGGAATAAAACCCCACTTTTGTTTCCTGTGCACACTTTGGCAGGGAGAGCCAGGCCCCCGCCAGCAGCCTGGGCTGTAATTGTGCAAAAAAAGGACGGTGATATAAATCACCAAAGGTTAATGATCAGGATGTGAACAGAGGGACTTGTTTACAGAAATAGCATGCAATTTAAAATTTACAAGAGATTTAATGCCACCGCTTGGCAATCACTAAAATCAACAGCCCAGAAAACAGTGACATTAAGAAAAATATTACAGTTATAATCATTCCAAAATAAGTCAATTAGTGTTAGGGCATGCGCTCGCGATTACTTGACCCATTTGGTTTGCACTTAAGTGAAGAGAAAAAAAAAATCCCCCTCCCTTATAGCGAGATTACTGAGTTGTGACCTATTTTGCATTCCCTATTCCTTACACCATCCCTCTTCCATGCTGCTGGAGATGGTGCTGGTGGGGTTTTTTTCTTCCCCCACTCCTCCTTGCTTGGTTTCCGAGTNAAAAAAAAAATAAAGAAAAGGAGAAAATGGGTTCCTGAAGTAATTTAAACATCACCACTCCACGACTAGAGGGAAAGGTCAAAATTTAAGTAAGCTGAAAGGAACATGAATGGCAAAATAAAAGGCAGGAACAGAAAGATGAAAAGACCAAGTGGAATGACTCTGCAAACACGGGGTGGAAACAAACACGCATGCTTGGGGCAAATCTCATTTCCAGGGGGGAAGGGAGAGAGAGGCAAGGAGGGCAAAATTCTGGAGAAGTGGGTTAAAAAAAGGGGGGGAGAGAGGAGGTGTTTGTCTGGGATGGGTGGGTTTGTTACCTTCGGTGTTGGTGCTGCTGCTGCTGTAAATATTTCGCAGGCTACCAACACGGTTTAGTTTCCAAGCTTTGCGTTTGGCTGCGTCCAGAGAGCAGGAGGGGAAGAGAGAAAAACAAAAAAAAAAAGAGAATAAAAATAAAGAAAAAAAGAAGGGGGAAGAAGAAAAAAAATTTTTTTTTCAATGAAAAAGGGGAGAAAAGAAACATCAAAAAGCATGTGAAGTAAAATACAAGCACGAGCCTGTTCACACGTGAAGAGCTACACACAGAAAATGCACACAAGGACCACTCAGTCCCTGCAATCCATGGCCAATGTGGAAAACCTCATATTCAGAGTGATTCTTCTTTCAGTCACCACAACATGACACAATTTGACAAGATTAAATGGATCTGCTATTGCAATAGACAGAACAGACCAGTAGAAGTTAAAAAAAAAAGAAAAAAAAAAGAAAAAAAAAGGCAAGAAGTATTTGTGCAGAAGATACAGGACTGGACAAAACAGCTACTGTAAAATGTGATTTACTTCATGACAAAACACAGCCAGATGAGCTCCTTTTCCTCCAAAAGCCTGTGGGGATCACTTGGTGCCTGGAGTTCACCCTTAAACCTCCTTTTTACATCATCCCCTTCAGAAACGGAGGTGATGATGTAATGACCTTAAATCCTCATCCCAACAAATGTTCTTTGTAGCACTGAGCTCAAAGGAAGTAGAATCATAAAATCCCAGAATGGTTTGGGTTGGAAGGGACCTCAAAGCCCATCTTGTTCCACCCCCTGCCATGGGCAGGGATACTTTTCACTATCGCAGGCTGCTCCAAAATTCCTTCCTCCACTGCAAAATCCAAGTGTTTATTTGGAAAGGAGGAAAAATAAAAAAGAACTCTATTCTTTACAGAGAATAGCAACATCCTTGTTTTATTAGAATTAACCCAAACTTTGAGATCCTCTGAGCTGCTGCTTCACAATGAGCAGAAAATCTGGCTCAGGAGCACTCTGCTCCCAGGCTCCTTAGAGCACAGTTTCACCTTCTTTAGAATCTTTAAAACACTTTGCTTAGGCTGGGTTTCCTCACACAGGAACCAGATGAAACATCTGAGTAGACCAGGACACCCAAGAGCCACAGGAAGAACAGGGAACTGCTGGAAGTCCCATGTCTGGAAGTGTGTAAATGGCATTTGGATGTGGGACAGGGTTTAGTGGTGAACATGATGGTGCTGAGCTGATGGTTGGACTCAAGAAGTCTTCTAAGGAACCTCAGAGCCTCCTCCCTCCCACCACAGATGTCCCTCATTCTTTAGGACATCATCCACACCCCACAACACAGCCAGTACCAGGATACAATAATTAAAAACATTTCCTTCAATATTTACGAGGGAATTTCTGTAATGCCCCACGGAACTCAGACCAAACAGCTGCTCACAGGGAAAAGGAACAGTGACAGGAAGTCATTCCAGGCTTTAACAAAAAGCTTCATTTTCAGCTGAAGAATTAAAGCTGGAAGAGCAATGCCTGAACCCCCCTGACTATTAAAGCAGGTATGATTTGAATAAAGCCATCTGCAGGCTTTAATGCTCCATACTGAAAAGCTGGACTGCATTCTGAGTGACATCATCAAACCTGAAAGTGTTTCCATTGGGTGCATCCTTCAAGCTGGAAAAACCCTTCCATTTAAAGACCTGTTTAAGAAGTCTCTGCACTAGAGAGGCACAATTGCCCTGCAGAAAACTTGTTTTTCCTCTGAAACATTTACATATAAATAGGCAAAATCGAGGTTTGGCACCCCTCTGAAAGGGAAGATGGTCTCCAGTGCACAGAGACCCTTTCCCAGTGCCTTTCCCATTTTTCACACTGTAATGGCACATTTTGCGTGCAGGACTGAACCTGCAGCCTGCTTTTCTATTAACCTATTGATGAAATAATCCATTTTAATGTGTTAACTGTCAGGCCTTTCCCTTCCCTTCAAACAAATGGACTTTTTCCACAGAGATGCTGAGGTCCTGATACATCCCCATGCATCCTTTGGCATCGATGAGGCTCTTGCCTGCTTCCTCCAGGTGCTCTCCTGCCTGTAAGGATTCAATAAGGGTTTGGGCACTGCCAAGCAAAGCCTCTGCAGGGTGATTGATGTGCCAGGCAGAGCAGAGCCATCCTACCCTGCCTGCCTCTGGAATTACACACTGCTGTTAGCCACAGCCAGGCTGGAACAGGCCCTGCAGGTCATTATCTGCCTGCTTGGTCTCTGAGTTATTTCCCAGGATATTCAGTTTGTCTGCTCTGCCTTCACTTCCTGGTCCCCAAAGTAAACCCAACAAAAGCTCTTGTTGCCAGCTCCAGAGATATCTATATCTATATCTATATCTATATCTATATCTATATCTATAGCTATATCATCTATCATCTATATCAAATCTATATCTATATCATCTATATAATCTATATATCTATATCCCTTTATCCATATCATCCATATAATCTATCTATATATATCTATTATCCAAATCAATTTTCTATATCATATATATATGATTGGGGTTGGAAACCAGTTGGGGTTTCTTTGATTAAGCATATATCATATATATGGTTATAAATTCATAAAATGCTATAAGAAATACTTAATTATCTAACAGGAAAACTCCCAAATTAAAAAAAAAAAAAAAAAAGATCTTTAAGGCAGATTGATTTTTGAATTTCTGGAAGTGTGTTTTCTTCCAAAAATGCCACCAAGAGGTGTTTCTAACTAAAGATTCCAGGAAAAAAAGACAACTTTCTCAAACCTCAAACATCTGGAATGAAGTTAACCACTTCCCAGTATTTAATTTACCTTTTACTGAAGTGGCAAGCAGTGTTGGTGCTGGGATATTGAGGACCCAGGGAAGCTGTGGCTGCCCCACCAAGATCAAGGCCAACATCTGAACAAACGCCACCATGGCCACTGAGGCACACCACAAAGTGCCACCATTTACCCACATTTTGAACACTCCAGGGATGGTGACTCCACCACTGCCCTGGGCAGCCTGCTCTGATGCCTGAGCACCCTTTCAGTGGACAAACTGTCCTTGTCCCTGCCCAGGGGGTGGTGGCAGCAGCTGCAGCTGTGGCAGGACATCCAGCAGGGTCTGGGGACACAGATCATCCCTTTGCTGGTGCTTCTGAGTGCTCCCTGTGAGCTGAGCCACCCCCACTGGTGCAGAAGAAGTTTTACACCTGCACATCTCAGAGTGAGAAGCTTTGGAGGAGTTTTAAACTCGGAACAAACCCCCAGCTCCCTGTTGGTACAGGAAGGAGGACACCAGGCTGCAGGACAGCCTTTTGTTAAGATATGGAGGAACTGGGACTCAATTAAACTTAATCACTCCCAATTAGCACCTCTCTTTGTATTTGCTCAGGCAATAACTTTATAATTTCTGTGTTTGCCTTTTTAATGGGGCTGCTGTTTATTCTCTGCTGATGCAGCTGCTTGTCCTGCCCAGTTTTGTCAGTCAGGTTCTGCAGGACACTGTTTACTGCCACCATCACCAGGCAGCATTGCTTCCAGAAGCAGGAGGGGACTCTAGGAAGGCTTTAAACCCACGTGTGATCTGAGGACACATCTGTTTGTTACCTGGGAAGTTCTCTGCAGATGCTCAGGATACTAGAGCCAACAAAACCCTGTGTTAACCCTTTCCAACCTGCTCCAACTCAGCTCTTTTTCCATTCTAATAAGCAGAAACACGCTTTTATTCCTGGCAGAGTGTTCACATGCACACCTCCCTCCAGTGCTGCAGCGAGGCATTCCAGATGTGCTAATGTCACCTCTGGTCTGGCTGTGACAGAGCTCTTGGCTGATTAGATAAACAGCCTGTGTGTCCGAGCCTGGCCAGCCATGTTGGAGGTGGAATTCCATGAATTACATCCCTGGAGTGTGCTGAGCAGGGCTGATTAAATGAGGCACGCCACAGCCCTCAGCATCAATTATCAGAAATAATAGGATCTCTGCACCCAGGCTGGGGGAAGGGGGCTGCTGTGTCATGTGCTTCCCAGAGCATCTTCCCAGTGCCCAGTGCCAGGAATAAAAGCAGCCAGGCACCCCAGCAGTGCTGGGCTGTGCAGCAACTGAACACTGGGCAGGTGCTGAGGAAAACCCTCCTCCCCAGCCCAGGCCAGGGCAGCTTCCCCAGGTAACACCTGCCCAGGAAAATGGATTTCTGAGAGGCAAAGCTGAATGTTTAGGGATAAACTTCAGCCCTCCCCCTGCTCTTCCTGAGTTTTCCTGCACCACACGTGCTTACATCAGGGGCAGGCTGGGGAGTTTCCTCTCTTCTGGGTTAGCAACTTGTCCAACAAGAGCCCACTCTCTGGTCAGAGGATTGAAATGATTTCATTGAGAGGCAGCTCAGGAGATTCTCACATCATGCAGATTTGTCTCTGCAGCTGTGAAGGGGCTTGACATTGTCTTATCCTATGTGAAAGCAGAAATGACAAAAAATTCCTCAAAAAAGGGTTAAAAAACCCCCAAAACAAACCCCAGGCCTATCTAGTATAGAACTATACATAAATATGTATATATATAGATATGTATCTATATCTATCTATATATATCAAAATACATCTATAGATCTAAGTAAAATGAACTGGATACATTGCACTTCAAGATCTGTCCAACACTACATTTTAAAATAAAAAAATGCCACAAAGTGCATGGATCTCATAGAAAACACACACTCATAAAATGGTTTGGGTTGGAAGGGACCTTAAAGACCATCTGGTTCCAACCCCTGCCATGGCAAGGGGTGATAAGTATGTTCACTGTTTTTCTGTTTATTAAACCAGATTTCCACAATGAACCAATTTTAAACACCTGAACGTGACTCTGAAGTTTCCCAAGATTTCTGTTTGGAGCAGGAGGGATTATCAGGGCATATGTCCCAAAAGACAAAAAAAATTGGGAGAAAGAAGATATTTCATGTGGCAACAGCCCTGAATATGCCCTTTTTGGACTCCAGAACACCCAGGAAAAACAAGCTGATGTGAAGTAAATTAATAAAAGTGCTGAGTTACAGAAATTTCCCCAAATACAACTCAAACTGCATGGTAGGAAAAACCCCAACTCTTTCCTCTGCAACTGAAATCCTTTCCCATGCTCTACTTTAAACCCACAAAACACTCTAAAAGTAATACTTCAAATCATATTAATAGTTAATTACGTTTGGCTTCTCTTCAGCTTTGCACATTTCAAATGAAGGGGGAAAAAAATGAAAACACATTCATACTTCTGCTGGTGACAGGGGAAAAAAGTTACTCTCATTAAACATTTCTAAAAAATGTTTTTAGTTCTTTTTTTTTTTCCCCCCCTTGCAATATTTCTCCATCCAAATTTCTGCAGTAGGTAAAGGACCCACTAAATGATTTCAGTGCCTTTCCAATACACTATAAACATACAAGATTCCAATTGACAAAAAGGAAATGGTAATTGGAAACATTTTTCTCAGTTTTTCATTATCTGAAGCAGAAAATTATGGCTCTTTTCTACACACACACAAAAAAAAATCCTTTTCAACCACCTAGAAAAATTGTCTTTTAATAAAAGCTTTAAATTATACTATCATATTTCAAAGGCAATGAACAGTTAAAGCAGCTAATCAAAGGTATAATTATTTAATGACTCTGACTCCTGCTATGTAACAGGGCTGGGATGGCTTGGCTGTGATCAGCAGACCCCCAGCTCCAGCTCTGCAAAACAAGCTGGGAGCATTCCAGCCCCCCTTCCCAAGGTTAGCTCCTCCAGTCTGGGGTGGCTTCACCAGGCCAGCTGAGCTAGTATGGAATTGAGGGAATCAGTTTGGCACTGCTTTTTTTTGTACACATCTGGACAAAAAAAAAAACCCCACAAAACGACCATAAGAGGTTTTCCTGCAGAGGAAATGAAAATATTTCCCTGACAAAATGGGATTTGTCAAGATCATAACTGGTTTTTTTTTTTTTTTCACTTTTAATGCTACATGGCAGTTTTCTGTAAAGCCCAGCTGCCCCACTCTAGCAATTCAAATGTAAAAAACCCCCCCTCCAAAATGTGCTTATTGAAAATCTGTCTTAAATGCATTTTAGTATTTGTATTGAAAGGCATCTTTATTAATTTACTCCAGGTGAGTGAAGCAGTGGGCAAGCAGAGCTTCTGACTCCATTCCATTGCTTTTCTCATGTCTTTTACAACTGGAAATATGACTGGAGTAACATGTACTCATCAGGCATTAATTACCAGAGCTATCCAGGAGTGTACAGTGCACCTTGGCTAATTTTTGATTTATAACACAGCAGTTTGTGCCACGACATCTGAGCCTCAACCCTAAACATGAACTTCTGTTGTACTTTTTTTGTTGTACTAAATTCCTTTTTGTTTTTGGCTACACAATTAGATTTCACAGAATCACAAAGGTTGAAAAAGACCTCCAAGATTACAGAGTCTTGACTAAATGTCACAAAGCCCAACAGCAGCGTGCCACAAATATTCATTTTTTGAGCACTTCCAGGGATGGTGACTCCACCACTCCCCTGGGCAGCCTGTTCCATCTGATGCAAGATATTGGACCCTCTGGAATTTCAAAGATATTCACATTTCTACCCAATTATCTTGATCCTGGGGTCAGTGTCATGCTTGTCACCAGGATCATGGGAGCTCAGGTGACACCAGCACTGGGGTGGCACTGGAAACCAGACACGGCGGGGGAGCCTCCCCTCCCAGCTCTGCACCCTGGGGGACTCCAGGATCAAAAGGGACACCCAGGGACACTACACCTGTGGCACCTGTGACAACAAACCCTGCTGGATGGGACATGAAAACCAGCTGGGCTTTGAGAGTCCTCCTGGCAAAGCTGCCCCTGCCATGGGATGGCTCGAGTTGGCAGGGTCCCCCAGGCCAAGCTCCCTGCAAGAGCAATCCTGTGACACAAAATGCACCTTCACTAAAGCCCTCTCAGTGCACTTGGAAGGAGACCAGGAAAAAAGGCTGAAGAGGAAGCAGAATTTGGGGGAAGAATCCAGGGAACTTCTGCCAAGGTGTCTTCCAGGAAGCAAGTCAAGACTGACCCAGGGAGCACCAATATTTATGAAATTCTTCCAGCTCTCCTTTCCTGGAGATTATTGGAAGATACAAGTGATGAAGAATTTGATTTTCCCAATGCCCAGGTTAGGCATCAGTGTCACTTTGATGTTCCAGCTGTGACTTACTCTGAAATGTAAACTACTGAAAAGAAATCAGAATTGACCATCTCCCATTTTGCTCACCTTTAATCCACATCATCCAGAAGGGAAGTTCAAACTAGGTAAATAAAGACTGAGGCACACAACAACACACAAAGCCCATATTTGTGTATATCTAACATAAACATGAGCTCTTTGTGACTTTCCACCACTTGGGAAAATGAGCAGGAGCCAAGCTGCCAGTGCTGGGTGTTGATTGTTCAGCATGTCACCCTGCTTGTGGTGCAACCTCTCATGTGAGAGTGGGGGTTCCTCACTGCAAAAATCCTCTTGGAGACATTGACTGTGTTCACTTTCCCCACACAGTGCTCAGCCACCTGTGATGGTTATTTCTCTATAAACCTGAATGATCATGCTAAGACAAGGGAATCATTTAGGCTGGAAAAGACCTTCTGATCATCTCCCTTTTTGCCTGAGCTTCTACATCACCCTGCACTGACAGAGCAGGAGACTTCCAGTTCCCTGCCTTGGCTAAACTGGAAAACACAGATCTGCAGAGGTTGGGTCCTTCAGTACAAGGAGGACAACCTGAGCATGGAGGGTTCACTGGAACTCTGGGTTGGGCAGAAGTTCCTACCCAGGAGTGCACCCACAACACCCACAGACTTCCTGTGTTAGCAGGAAACAGGACAGGACATGGGGGAATGGTTTAAAACCACCAGAGGGAAATTGGGATATTGGGAAGAAATCCTTCCCTGGGAGGGTGGGCAGGCCCTGGCACAGGGTGCCCAGAGCAGCTGTGGCTGCCCCTGGATCCCTGGAAGTGTCCAAGGTCAGGTTGGATGAGGCTTGGAGCAGCCTGGGACAGTGGGAGGTGTCCCTGCCATGGCAGGGGTGGCACTGGATGGGCTTTAAAGTCCCTTCCAAACCAAACCAAACCAAACCATTTTAAGAGAAATCCATTAATTTGCATTTTAGAACTCCTCAGAGCCTGCACAATTAAACAGCCACTTCAAATGGGACAAAGCAATGTCCCAGCAATGGGACAAAGCAGCATGGAATTCTCCCAAGGAGTTTACAAACTTCCAGTTTCTCTTCCCAAATCACTGCTCAAGCAGTGCTCACTGCACAACCTCTTTGGGGAAGCAGTCTTAACCCAGCCCTCTTCTTAGGGAGAAATTAGGCACTAAGACACCCAGTGGGAACAGAAAAATTCTTTCCAAGGCCAGAGACAAGATCTTGTCTCCTCTCCATAGATTGCATTTCCAAGGGCTTCACCCACAGGAAGTTGCTATCACCTATGGCTGTCTTGGGTGGGGCTCCTCAGATTTGATATTAATTTGCACAATACCAGTGAATAACATAAAAACCATGGAGTTGAAGATGTTTGTGAATTGCTGTTACCCAGCACCTGCCCAGATCTTTGCACAAATCCATCCAGCTCAGGGTTGTGGCTGCTCTTACACCAAGGTTGTCATCCCTGTAATTTGACTTTTGTAATTTGACTTTTTTCCCAAAAGCTGTGGTTGCTGGCAATCCCTGGGGAGCTGCTGTGGTTAGCTCTGGAATGAAGCTGAGAAAAGGAGGCTGGGATTTGCTATTTGGATATTTTGAACATTAGGCAGGGGCCACACAAACACCACATGGCTGAAGGACCAAGCCGTGAATTAAGAGACTTGTGCCAAAGTCGTGCTGCCTTTCACCTTTCCAGCAAAACACTGAGTAACAACTCAGATAAATATTAAAGATAAATACTAAATCCTGAATTTACATCAGCTGCTGGTGTCACAGGCTCCCTCCCAAGCCACAGCTCTGAGTTGTTAACCACTAACTGGCTCAACCACAACGCTGCTACTAATCGCTTATTGAATAATGGAAGTGACACAACTGATAAAAGGTTTCAATCCTGGAAAAAATGATTTATAGTATTTCACTCCACTGGCACTGTTATTTGTGTGACAAATGGTTGGACAGACACCAGTTAATCTCTACACACCTCCAACTTGGATGTGGCAGCTCCTGCTGGAGCATCCAAATAATCAGGTCCAGCTAACGACGCAGCCATGCTGGTGTGAGGGGCTGAATGCTGGCATTGCCTCAAGGCTGAGCCCCAGATCAATTCACCCCTGGATTTTATTTATTGGGGTGGTGGGGGCAGGCAGAGCATGGCTGGGGAGAGGAGTGTCCTACCAAAGCAGGGAGGTGCAGCTCGGGAGATCAGCCCCGCTCCTCCAGTGCAGAGATGGAATCACCAACACCAGAGAGGCACCCATGGGCTCAGAAGGCTCCAAATCCTTCATGGATTTTTCCTGATGGCCCAAGCTGAGCTGCAGCATCACCCACAGCTGTCAAGGCTGTTATCTTGCAGTGTAATATCACTGTGAGCTGCAAATCCCACCTTGCCCTCAGCTGGGAGAGAGGGATGGGGCTGCTTTTGAGGCAGAATAGGCCAGAATTTCCCTCCTTTGAGAAATGAATGGAGTTTAAAATTTACAAGCAGCACATCAACAGCAGCTTTATCTCACTGGTTGTATCAGCAGCATCCTGCTGCCTGTAGAAGTTAAAGCTATTTCATCAAGCCACTCCTTCAAAAGCAGCAAACCCCTCAGAGTGCTGAGCTGCCAGGAGGCTGCATTATTCTCTTGGGTTACTTTTCAGCTTTGCACCCAAAATCTGCCATTTTTCTCATTCAAAAAATCATTTCCATGTCTATAAAAATAATAAAAATAATAAAAATCATAAAAATCATGCCACCCTGCCATGGGCAGGGACACCTTCCACTATCCCAGGCTGCTCCAAGCCCCAATGTCCAGCCTGGCCTTGGACACTTCCAGGGATCCAGGGGCAGCCACAGCTGCTCTGGGCACCCCGTGCCAGGACCTGCCCACCCTTACAGGGAGGATTTCTTCCCAAAATTTCATCTAAACCTGGGTAGAGAACACTAAGCCCCAGCAGATGAATCTCTGCTTGGCCACAGGAAGACAAGAGCTCAGTTTGCACACAGGAGGACATTCAACAGAGGGGGATAAGAGGACCTGAGAAAGAAGAAGCAGCAAGAATTTTCTTCAGAAGGCCTAAAAGATCCCTGGAGTGGTAAAAACCTCACAGGCTGCACTCTCAGTAGCAGGAGGAATGCAGATGGAGTATGAAGATGACTGATACCATGGGAAGCAAGGAAAAAAATCCCCATTCACAAGTGCTTCCTGTGATCTCAGGTCTAACTCAGTGCATTTGCTCTTGAAAGATACTTGTGATAACGTGGCATTAAAAATTGCCCAGCTTTTTATCCAGCTGACAATCTCCTGTGAGAGACCTGGACAACTCTGTTACTTTGCCAATAGAAATTACTTTCCAAGCAGACCACACACCAGCCTTCCCAGGATTTCACATGAGATCAGTGTGAGGTTAAATAACACACAGATTCTTCAGGATCCCTTCCCTCTTCTCAACCACAACATAATATCCTTTTTTGATTTTCCCAGTCCTCTGCAACATTCCCACTGCTACGAGATGCCTTCAAAATTATGTGACCTTTCCACACGGAGTTAACTTGCAGGTACAGAAATGGCACCAAAAAAAATCCCCACAACACACCAGTACAAAACTACTGCCAAAACACTGTGCAATCAAATCTAATAAAGGTTGATACAGATTATTTCCTTTAGTGGGCAGATCTGGACTTGCTTGGTGGGCAAGAACAAATGGGTTTGGTAAAGAAACTGAGCATGAAAAACCAGGTAAAACAAGGGGCAATCAAAAGAGAATTTTCAGGAGAAAATCAGAGCTATCAGCCAGACTCTGCACTCCCCAGTGTGACAGAACTTTGTCCCCAGGTGAGCTGTAATGTCACTGAGAGGATAAAACCCCCTTAAAAATGCTGTGCCAGATACAGTCAGCTTTTCCTGCTTGGGATGGGAATAAGCTGGATGTGCTGAAAAACTGTGAGTAATCAATTTATGCTCTGAAGTTATTGTGAGTGGTAGAGAGGAGAACCTCACCTTATTGATGGGTGCAGCACAGGGAAGCAAAATTCACCCCAAAAATGGAGGAGAAATCATGAAACCTGTCCCCAGAGATGTACAGCTGGGATAGAAACAGGCACCTGGAGGGAATTTCTTCTACTTCATCTCTCAGCATTCCCACAGTTCTCATTTCAGCCTAGTCCATCCCTCCCACCCCCTTGCAGAAGCGGCTGCACTTCTGACTAAAATTACCATCATGGAGGAGTCTGGCAGTACCTTTTACCTGCAGATTAAAATCTCCATCATGCCTTTCCACAAAGCTTTTTAGGAGGGGAAAAAAAATTATATATGTATATATTCACTTTGAATTTGTCCATCAAACTGGAGTTGATGTGTTAGGACAGACCCACCAAAAATGAGCACCCAGTAGAGACTAAGAGCTAGGAGGTGACAATTCCTGCATGTAGGAGTGTGGCATTGCCTTGAAATGACAAAACCCTTTGTGTTTCACAGGGTGTCCACGATCTACTTCTCTCTGGAAGGATAACTGGAATGAACAAGAATCCTCTTAATGTTCCTTGTGTATTCAACATCCTCCTCCAAGCAGGAGCAAAGCCCAGCACAATTCTGACAAGCAGAGACTCAAAGAGATTCAACGTGCTGCCTCCTTTGCTGCTCAAAAAACCATCTTGGATTTTATTCTGGCTCTGGGGGACAGTTTGTGTCAATCTTTTCTTCTTCTTTTTTTTTTTTTTCTTCCCCACAAGTGTGGCAGGTTAAACTTTGTGCCTAACAACCCTGCCAGTGTCCCTTTACATTTTTTAGACGAGCTATTGAGTAGCATTATGACAAATTATGGGGCCTGATGATATGGAAAAGGAACATCTCCTCCACTCAGAGGCTGTGGAGGAAATAAAAAGACTGAAAGAAGTATTCCTGGCCAAAAAAAAAAAGAAAAAAAGAAAGAAAAAAAAAAAGAGGCATGTGGGGAAGCAGCAAGGTTCATTATGGATAGATTATTCATGATTCAGGAGTTCATTATTAATGGATTATTTACAAGTATNTGTATAAGATCACATCATAAATTGAAGCCCAGGCAGGTCTCCTCTTCCACAGAGGGAAACCCATCATTCCAGTACAGCCTATTCCTCCAAGGGTTACCAAAGCTCAGCTTCTCATTTCACACCTGGGATCCAAAGTTTAACCATAAGCAGTGGTGATCTAATTATTAATGAGATTGCCTGGACAAACCAGTGTCTAATTGTACACAGAGAGACTGAGAAATAAAGATTACAGCTGACAAATCACTAAAAATTAATCAATTTTCACATTCTCCTTATAATCACTATGGATCCTCACACCAGAGTCTTGAGGTAATCTGGTGAGCATTAACTTACATTTTACCTTATTATTAAAAACATTAAGCACATATTAATCTATGATTTATTACAATTAGGTTTGTTCTAATTTAATTAAACACTGAGGCCTCCTAAGTATTCTATGAAACTCAGGTATGTTGCCTGGCAAGTGGGGTGTTTCTGAAAATAATTTTTCAGGAATCCTCAGTGATATTTCAGAGATCTCCAAATGGGAACTATTAGCGTGGATGAGAGCTTAGTTTTAGGATGGAAATGTACATTAGTCACTGGGTAAGTATTGCCAGACTTCCTTCCCTACATCCACCTTTCCAGGCTCAGATTGCTGGGTCATTCCTGTGTGACAAACACCAGGTCTCACCATAAAATGGTGTTTATTTACAATAAAAAAAGCAAGCAGTTGTTTCTGACTGCCCATTCAGAGCCGCGCACTGAACGGTGGCCAGCCAACCAAAAAGTGATTATGTGTGTGACAATGCTGATGCTGAGCCCAAAGTAATAATATTGCTTCCAATTTTAAGGTTAAGTAAACCATGAACTGCCCTTTTATGTATAAATATGTTGGTTAAAGCATTCAAGTTGTCTGGAAAGGGGCTGGATCCCTTTGGTGTTTTGTTTACCAGCCCTGCGTTTATGATCGTCACAAACCAGCCGGCATCACCAACAGCTTTGAAATGAGGATTTAAATAGTAAAATATCCTTCTTTAAAAATATATTTTTTTTAAAAAATATCCTTCTTTAAAAAGTATTTGCCCCTTGAAAAGCTTGCAGGACCACTGCACACTGTGCACTGAAGTCCCAAAGGGAGGAGCTGAAAGAAGAGGGAGCCAAAAGAGTCTTGGAGCTGCCAACTCCTTGTCAAAGGAAGCAGAGGCAGAACCACTCCAGCCTGGCTGTGTCATCCATCCCCAGGCAGTGCAGCTGCTCCTGCCTGGGTTCAGGACATGGACTGGGAGCAGTGGGGAANAATGATGAGCTGTATTGATATTTTTATTACTAAAGGCAGCAGGCAATCATCAATATGTTTAAGAGAAAAGCAAAGACCTATTTCCAACCTCCTCCACAGTTATTTTTTCAAGTCATAACAGCTCTGGGCATATCCTGTACTCTTTAGTTAGTAATAAATGACAGTGCTGCACTTAAAACCTTGTGTATATGGAACTCTGTAGAAGCAGATCCTGATGTTCTGTGACTCTGGGATTCTATGCAGATCTGCTCTGTTAGTCCACCCTTAAAAAA
>VXBC01009465.1:306331-322109 GCA_013399945.1 Ploceus nigricollis | reverse complement strand
TTTTAAGGTTAAGTAAACCATGAACTGCCCTTTTATGTATAAATATGTTGGTTAAAGCATTCAAGTTGTCTGGAAAGGGGCTGGATCCCTTTGGTGTTTTGTTTACCAGCCCTGCGTTTATGATCGTCACAAACCAGCCGGCATCACCAACAGCTTTGAAATGAGGATTTAAATAGTAAAATATCCTTCTTTAAAAATATATTTTTTTTAAAAAATATCCTTCTTTAAAAAGTATTTGCCCCTTGAAAAGCTTGCAGGACCACTGCACACTGTGCACTGAAGTCCCAAAGGGAGGAGCTGAAAGAAGAGGGAGCCAAAAGAGTCTTGGAGCTGCCAACTCCTTGTCAAAGGAAGCAGAGGCAGAACCACTCCAGCCTGGCTGTGTCATCCATCCCCAGGCAGTGCAGCTGCTCCTGCCTGGGTTCAGGACATGGACTGGGAGCAGTGGGGAAGGAACCAAAGCCATGGCAGTGCCTGGAAGGCCCAGGGGGGCTGTGGGGCCAGCAGAGCCACAGCAGCTCTCGTGGGATGAGCCCTGCCTGCTGCAGCCTCCCAGGGGACAACCCAAACCTAAAACATCCTTTCTGTAAAAAGCCCACAGGTGCCTCCCACATCCCACACCCCACACCCCACATCCCTCATCCCACAAGAGATTTGCTGGGATTCACAGAGCGGGCCATGTCCCTGCCATGTCCCTGTTGAGCAGGGGGTGTCACCATGGAATCTGTTCCATGACTGCCTCTTCCCAGCCCTCAGGTGAGCAAAACCATGGATTCCCACAGGCAACAGGCTCCAACAACAGGGCCCACGCTGCAACAGAGTCAACAGAACCAACAAGGAAGAATTCCTCCCCTCGAAAAGTTGACCTTTCCAAGGGTTTTACCCCCCTGATGGAGACCAAGATGGAAAATTTAGAGCTGCCCTCCAGGTTTGTTATGACTTGGGCACCAAAGATGCACCAAGAGGCTCCAGAGTGAAACCTCCCCTCTCTCAGGGTGGGCAAACCCTGGCTGCTGGCACAAGGATGAGCACACACAGCTCAGCAAATACAGACTCACAGGAGCTTCTCTTCCAAAGGAAGGGGAAAGAAGATCATAGCTCTTCCAGGCTGCCTGGAAGTAGTAAAATGTTACCACAAAATAGGCACAGATCCCCCCAAAACCGGGACTGGAATTTCAGACAACAGCTGAACCCAAATTCATTGGAACAAAGCCCAACAGCTCCGTTTTGAAAGCAAAAACCCACCAAGATGACATTTTTCTTCAGTGAATTCTGGTCTGGCCCCTATGTGGAAGGTGAGAACTGATTTAAAGAAGACAAAAAATTAAAAAAAAAAATTAAAGCTGCTTTTTTAGGAGTGGGACTGGTCAATTTGAGCTTAGTTTTAGGGAAAAAACTGAACCAAAAAAACAATCCAAATAAAAGGGAAGCAGCAGAAGGGGGCAGTACCATGAGGGGGGCATTTAGTGGCAGAAATACCTTCAGGAATGGCTGGGAGCCAACAGAGCTGCAAGAATTTCAGGCAGGTGGAGAAAAATTCTACTGATTAATGGCAATAAAAATTTGGGGTGATACCAGAGCGTTTTAATTGCGTTTTTCCACCCCCTGGCACATTCCAAACATAAGCTCTTCATTTGATGCACGGATAATACAGCACTGTACTCCAGCTTGCTATAAAGCCCTACTCTCATCTCTTTGAACCACACATGCATCCAAAAATTAGGAATTGCAGGATATTCAGATGTGAGAAAGCAGAGTGGCACTGAACAAGAAGCATCACTGACAATTCAGTATTCCCTCCTCTGGCACCTGGAGCTCCACAGGCATGGAAAATAAATGATTCCATTTTCATTTGAAGGGGTCTGAATGAAGGAAAATATGACATTTTCATAGGGGAGAAATAAACAGCAGCCTAATCAGCCTCTGAGACACGAGGATCTAAATGAAGGAGCTGGCCAGTGACCCTTTGCCTGTTTTAAAGCACAGGGATTTATCCTCATTTAGGGATAAAACCAGCCCTGGCTGTGCTCGGGAACGGCGGCTTCGCACCTCTCGCGGACAATCCCGACGTCTCCTGGCATGGGTGCCAAAACAGACATGTTCTGGCAGCCTGGAGGTTAAACTGGATTAATTCCTAAAACCTGAATGCTGATCTGCTGTCATTTAGCATGTGCTCAACATGTGTGCTCAGCAGCAACTGGAAATGAAATATCTTAAATATTATCAAACGGTACATCATTAAATATAAATTAGATGGAAACAGGGGAAAGCTAAAAATTGACTAGGAGTTCAGCTACTCTAAATGGCTAATACGGCCATTTTTCACCTGAAGCCCTCTCCAATACAGTTTTGCCATTAAGCAAAAACCTAAAGAAAGGTAATCAATTCCAACTAAAAAGCACTTCTCCCGGAATGACTGCACTTCAAACCCCTGGCTGGCTGCCAGCCTCCCCCCGCCCAGCCCCAGACAACAGCCATCAATGTTTCTGACTATCACAGGAGCACGAGGGGCCATGCATAATTGACTGGAAGATGGGCTAAAACTGTGCCCAATCAGTGTGTGATCAGAACCGCGTGGAATATTCAGCGCCACTTGATTACACGGAGCCTCGTCCTGCCGCTCTCCTCATGAAATCTCTTCAAGGTCCAGAGTACTGTAATAAGATCATTACTGTCAAGCGCTACGAATCGCAGGCAATGAGTCTTGGGATAGGAAGTCATACTTCACAAGCCCCTCTGGTCTTCCTTTTTTTTTTTTTTTCCCCCCTCTCTCTCTCCCTCTCCCTCTTTTTTTTTTTTTTTTTTGTATTTTACTGCGTGTTGAGGCAGCAAGGCGACGAGGTGACAGATAATGATCACATCACTGTGTGGCAACTAGAAAGGCACTTTTAAGAAAGAGCACAGAGAAATCAGCTTAAGAGAAACTCAAACAAATTTTTTTTTTTAAGGGCTTTTTCTTTTCCCCCCTCAAAAATTAAATAGAATTAAACTGTGCAGTATTCTCCTTTCATGAATTGTGATTTAATGTCATTGAATTTAATCATTTGATAGATTTTCATATTATCCCAAAGCCTATTACCTCACAGACAAATGGCCAATTTTCTCCAGCTCATGCTCACAAAAGAAACCTTTATTAATTTTTTTTTTTTTCCTTTTTTAGAGTCGGGGGGAGAACTGGTGGAAAATGTCAATGATGAGGCCTGTTCAAGTTTCCCTTTTTACCTACTGCTTCCTGGAGTTACACACCACATATGATGCATAACATCTATCACAAGTAACTGGTCTGTAAAGAGAAAGGTGGAGGGACAGAAAACAGGAGATTAAAGCACAGGGTATAAAATAAACATAACAGCAAGCTCAGCACTGAAACCTCACACAGGGCACGTAGATCTACAGCGGGGACTTCAGCTGATCTGAGGCTTAAAACTTGACAAAACAACATGGGTTTGAAATGACTGACTGGCCAGGGCTGGAAATAAAGAGCTCAGCATTACTGTTACAGGGATGACATCAATACCACAAAGCATGGGAACTGGAGTGGCTCCAGTTGTGGCTTTTAACTGGAGAAGGCTCCAGTGATGGGACAACTGCTTAAGGGGAAGGGAAAGTCCACCTTGCCCTCATCTCCAGCAACTCCCACCTACAGCACCTCCATCACCTCCTCCAGGCCTGACACCTCCCATCATCTCCAGCAGCTCCATCTCCAGCAGATTAAATCCCACACCACAGCATTCTCCACTTGCTGTTCCTATGGAGAACCCCATCCTCATGGATTTGTTGCCTTCCAAACACATTCCACTGGGACACTGCTCCTCCAACCTACCCTTTGAACATCATCATTGCATGAAAAGACTCCATTTCCACAGAATCCCAGAATGGTTTGGGTTGGAAGGGACCTCAAAGCCCATCTTGTCCTACCCCTGCCATGGCAGGGACACCTTCCACTAGCCCAGGGTGCTCCAAGCCCTGTCCAGCCTGGCCTTGGACACTTCCAGGGATCCAGGGGCAGCCACAGCTGCTCTGGGCACCCTGTGCCAGGACCTCAGCACCCTCAGAGGGGAGAATTCCTTCCCAACATCTGACCTGAACTTACTCTTTCAGACTGCAGCCAATATATGCATATTCAGCCATATATTTTGTACAATTGCTCATATTCATCACTACTCTCCTCGGTTTTGGACATGTTTTTTAAAAGGTGCCACAAACACTTTGACAAAGAATCAAAACAATAAGGGGCACAAATATTTCTTGATCTACAGGTTGTTATAAAATCCATAATTGACTAAAATGTAGGGGTTTGCAACTAAAAAGGAATTAATGACCTGTTATTGTTCTGTGTGTACCTCTGGATTATGAGCTCTTATCGGCTAAGAGCTGATATGTTTGATAAGCCTTGGGCAGATCAGACCTGACACAATCACCCTTAAATTCCAGGACTGAGCTACCCATGGCAAACCTCCACAACCAGGGCTTCTGAAGGGAATTATTTAGGACTTCCACCCCTTAAAGAAGGCTGTTTTCCACTGGTAGGTCAGTTCCAACAAGCTGGTGAGTCCAAGTGCACAGGCATCCTTCAAAAACTAGATCTTCCTTCTACACCCAAATACCCTGTTTATTGAAATTGTGACACTTTGCCTCGAGAGGTGAACAGGAGGACAAAGTTACACTGAGCACAGTTAGCTGATTTTAGCCTTTTCACTGGCTGTAGCTTTATCATACATAATCACCTAATTTTATGGTATTTTAATTTAGGTATATAGGTTCATAACGAAATGAAATTGCCCTACACTCCAGAAAAACTGGAAGGCACTTGTAGAACAGACATTCTTATTTAAGGAACAGAACTACCAACCTCTCTAGCAGGATTAACATCTTACAAACACTCATTGCTACCTTTGCAAACATCACCTTGTGCACATCAGCAACCGTTCTCATAACCAAGGTCTCTGTGTCAAGCTGGCAGCACATTGCTGAGGACACTAATCACCCAAAACCAGTGAAATGCTAAGGTGTCACTTGTTTTCATTCAGTTACAAAGCTACTCAAAACTTCTTCCTCCCCCCTAAAATCAGGCCAGATCCCAGCGTGGCACTGGATACCCAGCGAGCCCTTCTGCTGTCGCAGTGCTCAAACCGGGATTAATTTTCAGGGGAACGTAGAAAATAAAATAAAATAAAGTGCTGTCACTCTCTCCTTCTCCAGATGTGCCAGTGTGTGCAACCACCACCAATTCATCCCAGGCCTCATCCTCTCCAGAATCCCTTTTCCTGCTGACCACCACTGTGACACTTTTCCTTTCAACCAGGTGGGCGGAACGGCCGCCTCTCCCGACCCCGGCTTCTGAAGGGAAGCAGGAATCTTTCAACTTGTTTAGCCTGCAATGAAGTAGGTTAAAACAATAGATGAGCTTCACCTCCCTTGTCTTTCACTCCTCAGCATCAACATAAGTGCCTTGCAGCAGCAGCCCTTTCATGTCAGGGAGGCTGTGGCAGCCGAGGCTCGAGGATTCCCAACGAGTGACCTTTCTGCCTTGGTTGAAAGCCAGGCTCTGAAGATTCGGGCTGGTTTTATTAATTTCTGCCCTCCTGCTTCCTGGGTGCACAGCCCTCTGCCAGGACTGAGCTTCCTGTGGATGAAGTCCCAGCTGATGAGTGGAATTAGAGCCCAGGAGTGTTTTGACAGGGGGAGGTGATAAACTCACAGATGCCCAAACGAGCATCTGGCATTCCGGACAACAGGTATGGGCACACACTGCTGGGTTTTCTTTTGGAAGTTCTCTTGCAGGCAGGAAAAACACAGCTAGGCATGTTGCTCATTTTTAATGCCAACTAAACCCTAAGACCTGCTTTGTTTTGGGAGGTATTTAAAGAAATTGTTTCCTAAAAAGCAGCTAGAGCAGAGAATGGTTGGTCAGGGGAGGCTTAGGACTCTTCCGAGGTAATCTACAAAATAAGGATGCAAATACTTAAACACTCTCCTAAAATCTCACTGAAAGCAAACTCATTAAACTCCAGGTTTGGGAAGTGGGGTTTTTTTTGGTGTCCAGTATGAAATTCAGCAAAATGTTATTTGCTGCAGTTCCTGAAATGTTTCATGTACAGGAAAACCACACAAATGACACGACAACCAACAAACTGTAGACAAAGAGAATTCAGCAGTAACCCTAAATGTATTACAAACCTACTTAAAACCCTCAAACCTCCCGAGGAATCTGCTTATCCTGCCAACCCCTCCAGCTCCAAATAGATGCTTCTTTCCTTCATTCAGCATTGCAGTCAAAATGCCACTTTTGTATCCCTCTCTCTTTAAGCCCTGAATATCTTTTAAAACTCTGAACATTTACTTCCTAAAACTTCAGGCACTTAAAGGGACCAGGAATAGAAGCAAAACCTGCTGTCACTAAACCCTTTATTGAAGATGCACAGAAATACTGCACGACAGGATGGGAACATACTCCTCTTCCGTGTGATTTGGGTCTGCATTTGGGATTTTAAATTTTACATTTATGTCTTTATTTTTTAGAGGGGAAAAGCTTAAGACACCTCTTATTTTAAGGAGAGTATAACTGGGAAAAAAAAAAAAAAACAAACCCCAGGATATTATTAAAGAATTACTGTTTTCCCCTCCTGATTCATCCCCAGACTTTGTGTTGTTGCTGTACCCCAATACCATTACACAGCAGGCTATAAAATTATTGATAGCTGATTTATAGGGACCAGCTAAAATAATTAGGATGGCAATATCACCAGGAATAACTTTTGTGGCACTCCTTCATGGGCAACACCTGTTTGCTGTACACTTAATTATCCTCTAATGGACTGCAAACAGGCTTTCCTTGGAGAAGTTTTGGTGGGAGCTCAGTTCTGGGCATCACTTCAAGCAACACAATCCATCTAAGGACATCCAATGGATTGGATTCCAAAGGTTACAAACTCTTTAATAGGTGAGTGGTTTTGCCCTTGCTGCAGCTGCAGGTCAAGATATTACATTTCAGAGAAAAGGCAGTGACGACGCTGTGGCTTTTTGTGCTGGAAAGGTTTGTGAACATGCTGTCCTCTGACAATGTCAGAAGGTTTCTTCCAGACCATAAAAAGCCAAAAAAAAAAAAATTAAATATATATCTAAGAGCAGCAAGTAAAAATACCCTCCTTCATCACGGTGCTTAATTCAGTGTATGCTAAGTCAGTATTAGCATTAACAATGTCAGGTCCATCTGTCAGAGGAAGAATTTGCTCTCCCACTTCTGCTCCTTGAGTTGTTTCCAGTGAACTTCCAAAAATCCCAAATGACTTTTTTTTTTAACATGCATAGAGAAATACAATTTTTTTAGTTTACTGTGGCCACCACACTGCCTAAACACTGCAGCCAAGGAAATGTATGTTAAATTGTGTGGAGGACACCACAATGTGGGACCAAGAACATTCAAATCACCTCAGGGTATGATGCCAGCAGGTAAATCACCAGGATGCTCAGGAAAGCTTAGGGTGGAAAATGCCCACAGCTTTTCCACGAATTTCAGTGACCCCACTGTATTCCTTCTGATTTTTTCACTTAAAAAAAGCAAAATTTCAGGTGTTATACAGAGAACTGCATTTCTCTAATTCACCTTGTCATTCTGGTTGTGGGGTGGCTGAAAGGGACACAGGGACACACCAGCTGAAAGCACTGATGGTTTTGCTCATTGCTAAAAGAACAAATGAGAGATGTCACTAAACCTTGTTCTTCCATCCACAGAAAACAAACGAACATATTTTAATTTCCTGCTTAACTAGGGCTCATTTTCAACACACAGTGACACAAAACACATGTGCTTTTAAAAAACAAGGGTTTTTAAAATACCTTTACCAGTTTACTCCAGGAAAATTAAAAAAAAAAATAGGATTTCTCAATAAAGTGGGGTTCATCCTTTAGCTAAAAGCCAGAAAGTGTAAACCTGGAGTTGGGTCTGGGCTGCACAGAGCAGCAAAGCACCAGGAAAAGCAATTACTGCACAAGGGGCAGAGAACAAACACCTTTGTGTTAAGAAAACAGTTCTGAGAAGAAACATAAAAGGTCCTTCTGTGTCCTTCAAAACCTCTTTGGAAACAAATGATGAAGAAGAACATGGATTTCAGAGAGTTTGGAAAGTCTTCCTGAAGCTGCTGATCACACTTGCTGCTCCTCAAGCGCTGCTTCCCGGCTCCACCCGCGCGCACGGACGCGGAGCTGGGGGGGTTTGCCCCAGGATGCTGAGAGAGGAGATGGATTCTCTCCCCTGGGAGGGTGGGGAGAGGCTGGCACAGGGAGCCCAGAGCCAGCTGGGGCTGCCCCTGGATCCCTGGCAGTGTCCAAGGCCAGGTTGGATGGGGCTTGGAGCAGCCTGGGACAGTGGAAGGTGTCCCTGACCCTGTAAGGTCCCTTCCAACCCAGCCCAGTCCATGATCCCATGGTGTCCCCAAGGGAAGGAGTGGATGTTGGATGTACCCATCCCACTGGGATGTGGTTGTGCTGGCCCTACAGCACACACTGGCTGGATCTCCTGTTAATGAAAACCGTGGAGAGCAGGGATGGTCCCAGTGCTGAAAGGCAGCCTGGGGCTTTCCTAAAATCCCAGAGATGGATGGAGGGGAGGCAGGCTCAGGCTGGCACAGCCATGAAGCTTTAAAACTAACAAGAGTGAGAAAAATAAACACTGGGAAAGATCCTTCTGTGAAGAGTATTTCCAAGAAAGCTTTTTAATTTTTCTGCTTGTTTTCCAGCTGAAAAGCCTTCCTATTATCCCTGGCTGTTCCAGGAATTGCAGCAGCACAAGGGGACCCAATCAGATGAGGCTCTGAGCAGCCATTCCTCTTTGAAACACAGCTCTGTCTAATCCTGCTCCGAGCAACTTCAGGCAGCATGGTGGGAAAAAACTGCTGGTTGCTGGCACCTTGCCTAATGTAAGCATTCCTGCTGCTACCCTCAAAAACACCGAGGGATTTTTTTTCAGTGACAAGTTCTGCACAGAGAACTGAAAAACTTCTCCCTGGGTTTCATCGCACTGGAAAAAAAAATTTTTCACAAGAATCTGATTTTTCTGAAACAGGAATGGAATTTTAATTTTCGTCCAAGTGCAGCGCAGGTGCTTTAGCATTTGTGTTGCTGTGAGCATTGTCTCAGAAAAGCTGCAGAAAGATAAACCAAGTGAGATGAAAGAACCCATCCCAGAAAGAGAGGGCTGTGCATGTGCAGATAGTGTGGAGAGAGAAGAATCAGCATGACCTTTATGGAAGGGCATAAAAGGGATGAGCATCAGGCCTTGGAATTGGTGAACCACCCTGAGCTCAGTGTCCATCATCGTGATGTCTGAATACTTGGGCACAGGTCAATGATCAAAGCAGGCACGTTCAAGGAGGGAAAAAAAGCCCTGCAAAGTGCAGTAAAAATGCTCGAGTTTGCTGAAGACCAGATTTAAACCTCATTGAACACTTCAGCTTTGGTGCAGACGAAAATGAAGGAACTCAGAATTCCTGTTTGAAAGCTGACACTTGAAACGTGCCTGGAGCCAAAGGAAGGCAACACAAAATCTAGAATTACCCACACCATTTAACTCTGATCCATTGTACCTGCCTGAGAACAGCGACTGCAGGAGGATCCTCTTCCTCCTCCTCTGCACATGGAGCCCAGGATTTCCAGAAGGAAGGAAGGAAAACATGATCCTCCCACAGTTATCACCACAGGCTTCTGGAGCCCATTTGCAGCATCTCAAACACTTTGATCAAAGTGCTTGCATCTCCCAGAACACCTCTGATGGCCTGTTTTGGATTTGTGGTCTTCAAAAGTGCAGCAATCCTCTGAGGGTGCAAATCTATGTTATGGTGGGGGAAGAAAAATCCCCAAGGGAATCTTTTAGGTCACTGGACAGATTTGTAGCCTAGCACTGGAGAACAGGGAAATAACTGGAACTGAAAACTGCTTTGAAGTGCAAGATAGATGTGGAAATCATGGGATATCCAGAGTTGCAAAGCACCCACAAGGATCACTGATCCAACTCTTGTCCCTGCACAGACATCCTAACAATCTCACCCTGGGCATCCCTGGGAGTGGTACCCAAACCCTCCTGGAGCTCTGGCAGCCTGGGGCTGGGGCAAAAACCTTTCCCTATGTCCAGCCTTAACCCCTCTGACATTCAGCTGCTTGGAGAAAACACCCAGAACAGCCTGAACCTGGCTGGACTCGAGGATCCTTGAGGCCTTTCCCAACCACAACGATTCGGTGATTCTGCCTCGCACCAGCACAAGTCCCAGAAAATCCAAAGGCTGCCAGCATTTGGGAAAGAGCAGCCCCCCAGCCTTTGTGAGTCTTGCTAGGATGTCCTTAATGGCAATCTCCAGGCACTATCACTCTTTGTGAGACGCCCTTCTCCTCAAAGGACAGGGAGCTGGAGCACGCCTCATTGCCTTCTCCTTCAGCTCCCGCTGACGGACGCGGCTGCCCGTCCTCGCTGTCAGCCATCCCCTCCCAGCCCCGCCAAGGATTCAAGGACCAGCAAGATTAGCTGTCTGCTGAAGGATGCCCAGAGCTCTGGGATGCCCAGAGCCCTGCCTGGAAACTCCTCATTCTGCTCCTGTGGCCAAAGTGCTGCTTTTCAATGGCAGGGCTGTGCTTTAAAGAGATGGTGTCAAATTAAAGCACTGAACAACCACTGAGGCCCTCCTGAGACACAACTGGCAAGTCCCAAACAGAACAGGGTGCCCAGCTCAGAAGACATGTGAGAAGAGGCAGGTCAAAGGAAGGTGATGGGCTCATGCAGAGGTACAAACACTGTAAAAGGAGGGGTTGGCACTGATGGAACTTGTCCAGGGCAAGGAACGGAGCTGAGAAGGGGCTGGAGCAGGAGGAGCAGCTGAGGGAGCTGGAAAGGGGCTCAGCCTGGAGAAAAGGAGGCTCAGGGGGGACCTTGTGGCTCTGCACAACTCCTGACAGGAGGGGGCAGTCGGGGGGGTCAGGCTCTGCTCCAGGGAACAGGGACAGGAGGAGAGGGGACGGCCTCAGGCTGGGCCAGAGCAGGCTCAGGGTGGAAACTGGGGGATATTTCTTCACAGAAAGGGCTGTCCAGCCCTGGCACAGCTGCCCAGGCAGTGGTGGAGTCCCCATCCTGGGAGGGATTTAGAAGATGTGTGGATGTGGCACCTGGGGACAGGGATTAGTGGTGGGGGAACAGTTGGACTCGATGGTCTCAGAGGCCTTTTCCACCCTAAATGATTCTACTCCCTTTAAGGCTCCCTGTGTGTTACTGAGCTGCTGCTTGCCAACAACTTCCTGCCTTTCTGGAAGCACACTGATCCCATTTCCATGAGAGGGGACAATTTTGTTGAGTTACTGCAAGAGGATTTCAGATAACACAGTGTGATGAGGCGAGATGAGGAGAAGAGGAAGAGGAAACAGAGGAGGATGAAGGATGGACTCTGCAATCAGAACAGGGACACCAGGGACAAGAGACCCAAGTGCAAACCCCCACCGCTCCCTCTGGGTCTGTGCCTGCAGCCCAGGACCACACAGGCTCCAGCTCCAGTGCCTTGTGAAAACAATCTCCCCAGGAGAAAGAAAACATACACCTATTAACTGCTCAGAAAGAGATTTTTCAAAGGCTCTTGATATCCAGCTGGTCTTGATTCATATTGACTTCAACAAAATATTCTTGGGCCAATGGTGAACGCTCTGAAAAATCTCCTCTGTAATTTGCCATTGAGGTTTGAAAATAAGTGGTGTAAAAGGGCTTCTTTAAAAGAAAAATAAAAAAAAAGGACAAATTAAAAATGAAAGGTTGAACTAAAATTTGGCTTCGGGCCATAAACTAGGGGGAAACGAACAGCAAAGATAGTTAAATGACTGGAAAGAGAACACAACAGGAGCTGTTATGAAAAAAAGCTGATGGCTTTTTAAAAAAGGATTTGTATAGATAGCTGGGGAAATAAATTCCGGATGTGATAGAAGTGCAATTGAGAAATTAAATAAATGGAAAATAAGGATGACTAAGTAGTAGTTAACATGCCCCTTCTCAGTTGTATACTATTATCACATCTATTTTTAATGTCTCTTCAGCTGTCTGCAATTGTCATCCTTTTTTCAGAACTTGTTCCAACATTCTTTGATACCGAATTAGCTGTTTTTTACTCTCCCATGCTTACAACCACATCTTTTTCTTACTCAACACTCCCCTTTTCCCACAATGTTATTCCATTGTCTCCCTTTTTCATCTCTCCTTATGTGTTGACTCCCCAGTTTCTGAGCCCTCCAACCACCCTTGTTCATCTTTCTTTTTCTGGAGCTCTTTTGGTTGAATCCTAGCATGTTTCTTTTCTTCTTTTCTAAAGCTGCAAGCATGTTTTATATCATACCTGGCTCCTGTACACATTGTTACCCCTTCAGAAGGGCATTGAACAGCTACAGCAGTGTGGAAATAGCAAGCTAAACTAAGGGAGAAAAAGAAGTTCTTTTTGGCTTTTGCTTTCTGGCTCGTAAAAAAAAGAACCCAAACATTTAAACTCTCCCCTTTTCCCTTTTATCCTCAAATAACACAAGCTTTCCACAAGCAGCTGAATATTCAAACAACGAGAGGCATCAGAAGTGTTGGCCATTCTAGAGCTCAGGATGTGCCTGAGGAGATGTGATAACACAAGATTTAATAATACTGAAAAAAATACACAAGTTCTGACGTGATCTGCGGCCTATGGAGTGAACCTGAATTTTTCCTCCTTCTTAACCTTCCAAGCCTGCCTCTTCCTTACCTCAGCACCTAATGATGCTCCATATTAACTTGGGGACCCTGATTTATTAAAAAAAAAAAAAGGCTTCTAAACACATTCCAGGCAGCTGAAGTCACCACTGCGACGCCTCAGACGGTTCAGCTCCATCATTACAAGCTCACACTTCAATTTCTCCCAATTCCCTTTCCCTCGTGCATTCAGAGCCAAGGCTGCAGCTGAGCTAACAACACTCTTTGGAGTGGCATTTTCAAAATTCAGGCTTGGATTCTGGTTTGAAACCTACCCTCAGCCGTGCCCGAGATGCCATCAGCTTTGAAGTTGCTTGTGCTTTTCTTCCGGCGGTGCTTCTTTCTGTTGGCGTGGGGGGAAGGAGGAGGGTCCAGTTTGGGGCTGGTGGTGCTGGATATGCTGGGGCTGGAGCACACTGAATCCCCCAGGCCCGTGTCTGCAGTTGGGTGGGGGGGGAAAAAAAAGGGGAGAAAAGATCAAAACGCTGTGAGATTGACGTAATTTGATTGTTAAATCCAAGCTTACAACCCCTGGCTGTTGGCAGATACGTGCTTGAGCTCCTCCAGGAGATTCTCCAAACAATATCCATGTTTTTTTTCAAAAAGGTACCAAAAAAACCCCAACTTGGCTGAAGTGCTGATTCAAGTCCTGTTAGATTAACAGGACTCAGCAGGAATTTTAGGAGCAGGCCAGCTGGAATGCACAAAAACAATGGAAAAGCACTTCATTGCTACCAGTTGCCCTTCCTCTAAACATCTTCTCTAGCCTCAAATTAATTTGTGTAACACTTGGGCATTTTAATACATGAACAGAGATACCCCTACATCCTCTGGATGTTCTCTGCTGTCATTAATATCAGACAGGCACCCACTGAAAAGGTGGTGATGGCAATAAAGGTGGGAAAATAAGGTAAGTAATGTACACCTGGTACAGGTAATAATTGTGTGACAAAGGGTCACTTCCTACCTGCTCCCAAGGAAAAGAAATAATCCCACCTTACTCTGTTCAGTTCCCTGCTTTATTAACTCCAACAATTTTAAGAACTGGGTCCTTCCACATAGTAAATATTCAAGTAACCTTAATCCAGGATTTGCCCCAAGGTTGGTAATATGATTTTTGTTTAATTACTGGCTTGGTTTGGATTTTAATTATAAAATTCCACATAAAACCTATACTTAAAGGAAAGCGCTTGCGATTATGGAAAGTGAAGCCATTTCCAGAACCTTGCTTAAATACCATATTGCACCTTAGTGCAGTATCAGGACTGCATTTATGTGCCATATCCTTAAAATCTCCCAGACAGATATTCAGCAAATACATTCCCATGATTGCCTTTTGGGGTTAAATACTTGATGATTGGTTTCAGAATAGCAGACACAGGGAAAAAGAATAAAAATCCTTATTATAAGTAATAACAGGAGTGCATTTAACTTAATATGTCAGAAAAATATCAAGCCAAAGATTATTAAAAAATAGCTTTTGATTTTTTTTGCATAGTTAATTTCCCACAGAACTGCCTATTTGACAAAAGCCAACTTATTTTGGTTTCTTTTTCCTCCTAATAAAGTTTATTTACTAATTACCCCCTAAGCACAGTAGTCCTCTAAGTTATTAGTGGGGGATAAATTATGTAGCTAATTGCCTGGCAAGAGAGACCAAACCAAACATTAATCTTTATAGTAAGGATTTTTGTTCTTTTCCCTACATCCACTAGCTTGAAACCAGTTCCCAAGAGTTTAACCCCAAAAAGGAATCACGGGAATGTATTTACTCTGTATCAGTGTAGGAGATTTTAAGGATTTGACCCATAACCGGTGCAAGTGGCTCTCCTGGCAGAGTTTGCTGTCTCTCCAGGAGAGCAGGAAGGCAAACCCAGGTGAAAATCCTGGTGGGAATTCTCTCAGCCAAGGGGACAGAGATCCCTTTGGATCCATGGCAGGGAAAGAAGATACAAAAGAGGCTGCCAGAAACATAAAGGCACGAGCACAGATGCAATGGGGTTACTGCCAGTCCCAAGTATTGACCTCCAGCTCGACTCTGGAGGTTTCCAATGGTGATACTCCAAAAGAAGGAAAAACCCTCAGGCTGCCCAGAGAAACCGTGGCTGCCCCATCCCTGGGAGTGCCCAAAGCCAGGCTGGATGGGGCTTGGAGCAGCCTGGGCTAGTGGAAGGTGTCCCTTTCTGAGGTGTTAGAACTAGGTGATGTTTAATATTCCTTCCAACCCAAACCTTTCTGGGATTCTATGATTCAAAATGCTTCACTTTCCCCCCCCCCACCATTCCCAAGCTTTCACTTTCGAAACAATTAAACCCATCCGAGCTCATCCCCTCCTGCACCTGCAGCATCAACCACCATGCCCTGCACCCATCAAACGGTGAAAAAACCCCACAACCCCGAGGCAACACCACAGAATACATCCCGTTAAAAACCATCAGGCTACATCCACACACTGGTGGCAGCTCTGTCCAATTTCCAGGCCGTAAATCCCCCCAACAAAACCTGCTCGAGAGCTCTGAAAAATGAGGGACGTACGGGGTTGATGCCTGGCGTCGCAGAGCTGACGAATTAACCTCCCGTGGTAAATCCTCGTCATCCACAGCCCCTGCCAGGTAATAACCTGCTGTCCTTGGGTCAAACTGCTCTCAAGTGGGAGCCTGGAGCTCTCCCTCCCCCTCAACCAGCAGGGAAAGGTTGGTCCCTCATAAACGGAGCCGAGCCGGTGTCGCCGGCGCGTTGCTGGCCCGGATTCCCGGTTTCCGAGCCCACCCTTTGAAGATGGGAGTTATTTAACATTCCCCTGGTTTAAAATATGAGCAATCAAAAGGCGCCGGGCTTCCACGCTGTGCTCTCCCATTTCCCACTCCTTCTCTTGCCTGACAAGGTATTCTTCAAATTGAAAAGAGGGCTCCTGAAAGCTCGGGCTTGGGGAAACTGTAAATGAGTTCAGGCTTCAGCCCGCTGAATGCAATTTCATCCTCCTGACTGAATACAAATAATGCATTTTATTTGGTATCAATTACCACGCCTGAGAACAGACGA
>VXBC01009465.1:205799-306251 GCA_013399945.1 Ploceus nigricollis | reverse complement strand
AAGGAGAGGAGAGGAGGAAAAAAAAAAAGGCAAGGAAAAAGGCATGGCAAATTAAAAAAGCAAGCGCCTCATTACTCCCCATCTCAACCAGCTTTGACAGAGGCACTGGAACTCATAAGCTGCGTTCCACTGGGCTGGGATGGGCTGTTTTCCAGCCATCCCGCACGTTCAATGTCAGCCATTAGTTCTTCCCAATCGGGCATCAATGTTCAACACACACCCGAAAAAATATATAATACTGGTAATAATAATAACAATCTGCAGCCTCTCCGAGCTTCAATACTTGAAGTATGAGTCAAAGCAGCAGTTTCACTTTTCACTCGGGAAGCTGACAAGCATGACTAGAGGGGGAATAAAATAACATTCAGTTCGCATAAATATCAAGCGGGCTGCTTGAGACTGATGGGCCAGGAATGTATTCTTAGCCATCATTCTGGCAGACAGGCCCAAGGACACTCATAACTTATTTTACAATCATTTAGTTTCAGCTCAAGTGGAAAACGTGACAACTTATCTCTGCTGACAAGATGCCATATCGAACCTTACAATTAACTCTCCCCCGATTATCTGCCCAGCCCATCATTAGCTCTGCGGCTCTTGATGGACCGCAGGGGCACAGCTTCCCCTGATGATGGTCATCATTTGCAGGGCGCACAGCTCCATTACACGACACCGAGGACAAAACTCTCCCCTTGCCACGGAGCTGGGGTTGTCCTGACCCAGGCACAGCCTCGTTTTTGCAACTGTTTTGGAAGTGATGAGCAGCAAAACGCTGCTGGAAAATGTCTTCTCCCCCAAAACGGAGCATCCTCGTGTCTCAGCCCACGCCTGCTGCTGCTGCAGCCTCCAGGAGTGAGCCAGAGATGCCCACGCTCTGTCCCAGCTGCCAGGAGCCTTCCTCCCCCTGCCCTCCATCCCTCCCCAGTGCCATTATGAACTCCTACAGCTGGAAGGGAGAGCTGACACAGCCACATTGCGGAATTATTTGACTTTGGAAGAGACCTTAAACCCCAACTCCTGCCATAGGACACCTTCCCCTGTCCCATGTTGCTCCAAGCCCTGTCCAGCCTAGCCTTGGACACTTCCAGGGTCATGGCAGCCCTGTGTAAGTATGTGCAGTATCTCACTCCACGCCCAAAAGCAACAAGTGACACTCAGTGACCACTCACCCCTTGAGTTATGCAGAGATGGGACATAAAAACCCCACCCCTCTGCTCTTCACATGGTGATTTTTCTCTCCAGGTGCAGGACACATGGATTAAGACAGAGACTGTTCTGCTTGTGCAAGTCTAACCCTCATTGGAGAGAATTTACCAAACAAAACAAAAAAGCCAATGCAGCTTTTACTCCACAAGGCAAGTGCCATGTCTGCCTCTCTCCAAGATCCATTTTGCAATTATGGTCATGAGAGAAATTCCTTTCAAATATGACAAACTGTGGTAGAAGAAAGGAAGGGTGGAGCAGAAGAAACACTTTGTCTACAGCTACAACCCAGAGTCAAGAGACAAAACATTAAATGAAAACCAATCCTCAGAAGAGTCTCAAGAGCTGTGCTGTTGTACTGGGCTTTATTTGCTGTTTGAAACAATTTCATATCCTCTCCCAGTGTTACACAGATTTTGTAAAAGGTAACAATTCCCACTTCCTATCTTTTCTATTATTTTGCTATTTGGAAGCTGCATGTGCTCAACAAATGGATCTCAAAGACAACTCTATTTGTGCCCCCTAAGGACTTTGTGAGTGTCCTCCTGGATTTGGAAAGGGTGGAAAATTAACAGAATCATCACTGAAACACAGGACTGGAAGTGACCCAAAAGATCATCCAGTCCCACCCCTGCCATGGGCAGGGACACCTTCCACTGTCCCAGGTTGCTCCAAGCCCTGTCCAGCTTGGCCTTGGGCACTGCCAGGGATCCAGGGGCAGCCACAGCTCCTCTGGGCACCCTGTGCCAGGGCCTGCCCACCCTCCCAGGGAACAATTCCTTCCCAATATCCCATCCATCCCTGCCCTCTGGCAGTGGAAGCCATTCCCTGTGTCCTGTCCCTCCATCCCTTGTCCCCAGTCCCTCTCCAGCTCTCCTGGAGCCCCTTTAGGCTCTGAGCTCTCCCCCGAGCATTCTCTTCTCCAGATGAACACCCCATACTCTGAGCTGTCTGAAACTCAATCCAAACCCAGATTGTGCTTCCTGGTGCCCCTAGAACAGAAAAACAACTACCTGGCATCCCAAATTCCCAAGCCCCCGCAGCAAACCTGTCCGAGATACGACTCCTTCGGCACCTGCAGCAGAGGTGCAGGAGATGCCAGCACAGGAACCAAGGAGGCCAAGGAAAGAGGGACAATAAGCCAGGATGAGCACCCCAGGCCAGGGTAAAGGAGCTGGGGGTGGAAAAAGCAGGAAAAGAGGCAACGTGTGAGGTACGGGAATAGCACAGCACAAAGGCTGGGACACAAAAGTCCAAGAGCGGAGCTTCGTCGTTGGCCCACGGTTCCTATTCTCTCTGGCACGCACACAACCCTCTCTCCTGTGTAACCATCTGCAGCGGAACCAAGGATATTCTGACCCCTTCTATCCCCGTGTCTTTTGATTTATTTCATATTTTTGTCAAATCACCTATTTACAAAAACTTGAAACAAACTCAACAGGTGACGCTATTCTCCACAGACCAAAGTCGAGCTTGATCTGGTTTACATTTTTCTTGCATCTTCTTGTTAAAATTTTCCAACAGGCTTTCAAAGTGAAATTAGACTTTTTTGTCAAGCCCAGCTCCCCAACACGGCCTTATTCTCAAGTGGCTGGAGATTGATTAATTTGGGTTTTTGATTTGCCGAAGTGACAAGAAGTCAGACGTTACAAAAGCGGGAGCGGTGAATGGGATCAATTAAAGAGCAGGAGCAGCAACACAATTAATAGCACCGGGTTCAAGAGCAGAGAGAAAGCGCTGATGACGAAAACAACAGCAACAGCTCTGCCTGCAGCAGGAATCTTTGCTGCGACCCAAGGAAGGCTGAATCCAAAGAGGGTGTTTCAGAACTTTCACTATGCCATTAGTGCTGAAATGAAATAAGGCAAAGATGTCGGCAGCTGGTGGACTGAATAATAAAAAAATAGCTGGACACTTTCATCTCCCACACACGTGTTTTAAATAAAGGTGAGAAAAGCAATCCTTTTATTTAAACAGGGGAAGCAAGAGACTATAACTATCTGTAGTTTGTATTTCAGACCCATTTCCCTGGGCTGAGATTTTTCTGGCTGTGAAATCCACTGCTCTCCAGCTTCCCTTTACAGCTATTACCATAAATGTTCTATCAAGTTCTTTATCTTCCTCCTCTGCCTCAGACTGAAGTGAAAGGGATGCTGCAATCGCACAGATGTACAGGACTGACATTAAAATCCTGTCAGAACTGCAGCTTGGCACAAGTCCGTGGATGTAATAAACACTTGGGAGTGGGGGACAAGGGGTGGCACGAGATTGCAGCATCCAGGATGACAAAAAAGGGCAAATATTTGTCAGGTACAGAGAGCTCACACCTTTGGAGGAATTAGGTGCATCTGGTCATCGCTGAGCTGAGCTCAGCTCGGCCACTCAAGCCATGGAGGGCTTGAATTAACCTGCTGCACTGAAGGAAATCAAAGGGAGCTCTGAGCAGAGCTGGGGGATGGACATCAAAGAGCCTCGGGAGCCCTCCCTTCCCACGGCATCTCCCATTTTTGCAGCCTTGTGCCCAGAGCCTGCAAATCTCAAAGCTGCCCTGTCATCCTCAGGAAGCCCCACAGAACGACTCCTTTCCTCTAAGAGCAACTTCAATTAAACAAGAAAACAAAGCCTCCTTCTAGGCAGCAGAAGAGGGATCTCCCTGCTTTTGGAGGGTCTGCCTCTTGCTGCATGGCAGCACCTCCAGACCCCAGGGCATGAGCATCCCTTCCACTTTGTGACAAGGGAGGGACATTGTCCACAGCCTTGCGAGGGACAATCAGCCTCAAGATGCTTAGGCACAGATATTGGAAGGCTTCAGTAATAGATATTGGAGGGCTGCAGTAATTTTGGAAAGCCCCTCATTACCATCTCCCTTATCTAAAGGGAAGACACATCACCTCTAGCTCATTCCTTACCAATGCACAATGTTGGGCCATCATAAAGGAAGCATGAGAACAGAAATGCAACAATAGAGCTTTAAAAAACCCCACAAAAGTACATTTTCCCTCCTAAGGAGCAACACATTACAGTGCTGGCAAAACAGCATCCTGCTCCCTGGAACTTGAAGGATGGCTAGGAAGAAAAGAAGCTCCCTTTCAAAGGAAGCTCCTCGTTTCCAGGAGGAATTCATCAGCTCCCACGAGGAGAGGACACAACTATTCCTACACAACTCTCTCCTGTGCTGCCAGGATGATGACAAGCAAAGCAAAGATTGTGTTTTAGAGGACCTGTAACCTCAGAAAATGAACTGGGGATGAGATCCTAATCTTCCTCCCTCCACACATCTTGCCTGCAGCAGGTTTAGGTCAGGGGCAGGGATGATCCAAACTACTCCCTGAGCCAGCAGGGTTTGTTAATTTATCTCATCCCCCATTACACAGACCCATCCCTGCACTCCCCTCCTCTGCTCTGGATGTGAACATGCCCTGTGGAAAGATCAAGCCTGACAAGTTGTTTGAACACATAAGGACAACAAACCAGGAAAGAGAAGCCAGCCTGGGATGCTGCCGGATGCCACCACATCCCAAGGCAAAGTAACTTGGTGGCTCCTGCTGAACAGACCTGCAGTCGAGATGTACAGGGAACATCCCTAATTCTTCTGGCAGAACCTTTTCACTGGCAGCAGCAGCCCTGTGAGCCTTTCCTGGTGTCACCCTGAATTGCTGCCACGTGGGTGCACGATGCTGTGGGCGTCGCTGCGATGGGGAACAGGGAGGGGAAAGCAGCACGGATCTGGGGATTCACTGCAGGTAACTTGCTCGTTTCAGGGAATTTGTTCCCTCCTCACGAGGGACAAAGGAGATGGATGGTCCTTTTGAAGACACATCTCAGGGCAGAAGCTCCTGGCTCAATTCCAGGTCACGTGTTGGTCTGTCTGGGCCAGTCTGGATGGGGCTCGGAGCAGCCTGTCCAAGGGGGAGGTTGGACAGGAGGGTCTTTAGGGCCCTTCCAACCCAAACCATTTTGTGATTCTATTATTCACGCTCTAACTGGTTTCTATCTCCCCCTTCTGAAGCCAGGTAGATCATCAGGCACCTCAAGAACAGCTGCCAACTGCAGCACCCTGGACGTGGCAAATCCACCAGGACCATCCCCAGGATTGGTGACGTGGGAACAAACAGACCCTTGGAGCACACTAAAAGAACACACTTTGGGTGAACAAGCTCCATCATGGCCAGGTATGTACAAGTGTGTGACAAATTCTATTTTAGATCAAAATGAGATGCATAATAAATTCACCTTAACTACACAGAGGGGGCCAGAGCTCCACCCTGATCTAACCATCAGCGCTGTCTTCTCATTGCATTAAAAAATCCTCATTTAACAACATTTTGCTTTGAAATAGAGCCTGCAGGTCAGCAGGCACTTGGAAAATAATGAATCCATGGCTTACTGAATCACTTCCTACTAAAATATTTACCTTGTGTTTCAAGATAGGCAAAGTAAGACAGAGAGGAAGAACTGACTCTCTTCAAAGGATGCTCAGAGCCAGAAAGATGTCTCGTCTCTACTCCTGTACTTTAACCTTCTGTCTGTATAACCTGTGGATAACTTCAAGCTTCAAACCCACTCTGTGGTAATTGAGAAGAGGTTAGGAAACTCTCCACTGTCAGTCCACGAGACTTCAGTGACAAGCCCTAATATCAGTGTTTTGGAAGGGGGGGAAAAAAAATCAAGAGACTTTCACTATTAACATTTTCCAATTAAAGATGAATAATTGCTGTATAGCAAATTGGCTGTTAATTGCACCATGCTAGGCAGGAAAAAGCTAAGGCTTTCCTAGTAATGCATGCCATGAGCAGCACTGTCAGAAAGGAAGAGAAATAATGGCAGCAACACCAAGACTGCTCTTAATCAAAGGCAAAATCAAACATTTTCCTATCGCAGACACCCAGAGCTGAAAAGCAAAGCTCTCAAAACACAAAGCTCTGCCTTTCAGAGGTGTCAGGTGGAGTAACTGCCATCGACAAACTTTTTTTTTTAAATTAAATTTCCAATTTTAATCAAGCCCTGTTTCTGTCTCTTGGATAAATAAGCCAGGGGCCCTTCATCAGAGAAGCCCCCGGGGCACTGGATGCTCCCCACGCCCCGGCCCGTGGGTGGCTGCAGGAAGGGATGAGATCAACTGTGACAAATGAAGGGCCCGGGCACTTGAAAGGGGAAGCTCTCCCACCTGCAGGAAGGGAAGCTCTGAGCTCCAGCTGGCCCCCAACAATCCCCAGGTTGTGGCCAGGGCCCGGCACAGAGGCTTCTTTCACTCCCTGAGCCGAGTGTGCTGTGAGATGGCTTTGAAGTGTTGGGTTCCATAGGTAAGGAATACACAGCATCCCTAAAAACCCACTCTGGGAGCTGGGCTGGGCAGAAACCCAGCCTGCCAGCAGCCACGCTTGAGGAGGCAACTGCTCTGCCCTTAATTGGAACAGAAACTTCATTAAGCCCCAGAAGGGATAAAAGCACTGAGTGTGTTTCTTGCACACTCTTCCTCCAGACCCTACAAAACAAAGCACAGCACTCCTGGCTGCACATTCAACAAGAATGTAACATTAAACAAGAATGTAACATTAAACATTAAACAAGAATTAACTATTACAATCATCTATTGGAACTTAAGTGTGGATGTGTAAAGAAGAAATCCTCCCATCAGGAATTGCTCCCATGGGACATGAACATTTTGCTTTCTCAACTTTGCATTTAAACCTTTACAAAACTTAAAATAAATTTAGAATTTCCATTATTAGATAAACTTAGCTTATTTACAGCAAGATAAAACAATTAAGAAAATAGAAAAGCTCACTGATTTGGGAAGCTTATTTATTTCCCTCCTTAAGTCTTCCTTATAAAGCCCTTAAATACAGAATTCACTGGGCTTATGAAATTTGTAAGCCACACTACTTGAATCAGAGAGTCTATAAAATGTCACATTCTGCTCTTGCAGTATTATGTCTTTCCTCTATGTTTACTTGAGAGTGTGTATCTCGATTTACAATGTTCTCTGCAAACATGATTTTATTTTCAAAGAAGTCCATAACCTCCTGCAGGATATTGTGTGAATCCAGCTCATTTATTTAATTCCTTGCAATTACTGCAAACATTTCAGATTAAAGCAACCTTAAACTGCAAACATGCAAAATAAAAACCTTTAAAACTTACACTCTTCTAAATACAAATGAGATTACAGGACAGAGGTGTGATCATCTCCAGTATTATACCTTACATTAAAATGTTTTTATTTAATAATTGAAAATAACGGTTCTAATATAAAACCAGAGAAGACAATACATTTTGCAGACTTCTAAGAGCTGTATCTGTCAAATGTCAAATGTCTGAGCCACACAGAACCATGCTGGGTATCCAGCTTCCTTCCTGGAGAAGCCTTGACTTTTGGAAGGTGTTTCTTGGACAGGAGCTTGAAGAGCTGATGAAGACAACATTGACTCTCCTCACTATTCTGTCAGGTTAAAGACTAACTCCAAGAATAAAAGTAAAATGCTTTGGCTTGAGGGCTTTTCCCTCTTTTTTTCTCCTGAGTGGGGATAACAGAGAAGGTGTGACAACCAAGCCCAGCTACAGGCAGAAAAAGCACAGATTTACTGAACCCTGCCAGACAATCAAATCAGATTAATCAACATCAGTAACCAGAAATAAATCACCTTTTCCCCTGTTATAAAGAACATGCTACTTGCATTTTTACTTCAGTGTTAATCCTAAGCCAAACTAAATGCAAAATCTGTATTTAAACATACATAAGTAAATGCTGGGAAAACCCAGAGCTTTATAGTTCAGTCAAGAAGTTAATTTAGTCCCATGAACAATTTACTGACAGACATTTGGCACTCCAGGCTGTGAGCAACATTAAGACCACCATCAGGCTGCCAACATCAAATTACCTGAGGATGCAAACTCATGTTTCTTGGAATCAAGGGCAGGATTTAATTGCTGAATGCAACAATTCTTTGTGTTTTAATCAGGGGGAGAGCAGAAAGAAGAAGATCTTCAACAAGAAAAGCAGATGGAGAACTGCAAAAATGTAGCTCGGGATTTAAGCAGCAGCACTGGATAAACAGAGGGGCAGCTGAAACTCAGCCAAGCTGTGCAGAAATGCCCAAAGTCCTCCCTAAACCAACATCACGGCAGAGTTTAAACCTCAGAGGGCTCTTGGTGCCACCAGAGACACAAAGTAAAGAGCTGCTTTCAGACCTTCCACTCTTTGATGTCACCTCTCTGCTGGACACAAGGCCCAGTGGGAGCAGACGGCAACAGCTCATCTCCAGTTTGGTGGTCACTGAGCTGCCACCCATGGCCTGGATGGGCAGGAGAAAGGCACAGACCCACAGCTTAATTTAGGTTGGAAAAGCCCTCTGAGGGCCTTGGGTCCAACCCCTAACCCAGCACTAAAACATGTTCCTCAGTGCCACACAGTTTTTAACACTTCCAGGGATGGTGACCCCACAGTTTCCCATCAAGCTGAGATTTCCCGTGGTCTGCAGAACAGGAGGGGAAGCACTGAGTCCTGCTGCTTCCAGAGGCTAACACATTCCCAAAAACCCCAGGCAGGCAGCACCAGCTGGATTAATGCTCCAAGCCCCTTTTCAGAGCACTTATTTATCATCACTGCCCTCCAGGCCTTACACTACTTTGGGGAACCACAGGTTGCACGACCCCATCATCCCCTGCCTGAATTAAAACCAGTTTGAAACCTCAAGTCCTGCAGGATCAGCAAATCCAAAAAATTACCAGTTTCCTAGGACACTGCTACACAGAGTTTTTTAATATTTCTGGTTGATTGGGCTATTTCAGGTGAGAGCTTGTCAAGAATGCCAGGTAAATTTAAATACTGGAAGTTTCTCAGTACACAACCTCATGCTGAAAGGGGATGGCTTTCCAGAAATTGTTAGAAAGTAGTGCTTTATAACCCACATTTCCTCAAGGTATGCTGAGAAAACAAAGGAAATAATAAGTTGTTGCTAGCAGAGTTTACCCTGCTGAACTGCAATAGTTTCCCTCTGGAAGTATTTTGCCAAAAGCAATTTGTGGATCACAAAAAGGTATGAAAAGTAGAAGAGTGTTCCCTTTCCTGTCCTATGTAAGATAATGTAAACTATGTGCACATATTATGCACGGTGAATTTTATTATATTAAGTAGTAAGAACTACAGAAAATCCCAGAGTAGCTCTAAAGCAGCTAGAAAAAAAGAGGAGAAAATAAATCTATATTTGCTTTTTGGTCACAATTTCCATATTTAAAAAGGAGGAAAAAGCTCTTCTGACCTAAACCATCTGTATACAGATGACCAAAAACAATTCTGAAATTCTGTAAGTCTATTTGAAATTATATCATTGATCCTGCTCAAGAACTTGCCTATGGAATTCCAGCAGCTCTAAATGGTATTTTCTGATGTCAGATGCAGGTTGAACCATTTCCTTTCCCAAGGCAGAGCAGGAGGTTCCATCATTTAATCATTCCCAGCACTTAGGATCAGACAAGTCAGGCAAGTTGCAAGGTCTGCATTAATATCAACACTCCAGCGACCTCTCACACCCCATGGCACAGTGAGAACTCAATTTTACATTAATAAACCCTAACACCAAACTGTTAGGAGCTCAGAAGACACCAGGTATTACAACTTCCATAAATTACAGGCGAGCTCAAATGGCCCGTACCAGCAATTGTACAGTGATAAAGCCTAAGTGGCTGATATTTAAACAGATATTTGATTTACGGCAGAATTTTACATCATGCTGGAATTCAAATGACAATTTACAAGTCCAGAGACCAGAAATCCCTGTCCCGTGCCAAGTGCTGTTTGCAGTGCTCTGTCAGAAGAGCTGAGTGCTGAATCCTTCCCTCTGATGGTCTCAGGGCACAGAAGCCAAAAGATAAAACAGGACATTTAAAAAGAGAATGAACCAAGCTGCTGCTTCATCCCCAGGTAGGAAATTACATCCTTGGTCTTCTCACAGTGATGGCTCACAAATCTCACTGCTGCAAGGCAGCTGCCTTGGTTCCTGGCACCACAAAAACTTCTGCTGGCAAACTGGGGCTCTGTCTGTCTGTCAGGTTCTTCAGAGACTGGAGAGCACACAGACCCATCTCTCTAGTGGCATCAGCACCACTAAAATCATGGAACTGGAAAAACCCTCCCAGACCACTGAGCCCAACCTGTCACTGTCCCCAGCCCAGAGCACTGAGTGCCATGTCCAGGAGATCCTTGGACACCTCCAGGATGGGGACTCCAACACCTCCCTGGGCAGCTCATTCCAAGGCCTGAGCACCCTTTCCATGGGGAAATTCCTGCTGATGTCCAACCTGAGCCCAGCCTGAGGCTGTTTCCTCTCCTCCTGTCCCTGTTCCCTGGAGCAGAGCCCAGCCCCTCCAGCTGCCCTCTCCTGCCAGGAAAACTTCCTCACTGAAAGGGGGGTCAGGCATGGCACAGGGTGCCCAGGGAAAGGGTGGAGTCATCATCCCTGGAAGTGTTCAAAAAATGTTTGGATTTGGCAGTTAGGGACAGGAGTTAGTGGTGGGCTTGGCAGTGCTGGGTTAAGGGTTGGACTTGATGATATTTGAGGGCTTTTCCAACTGTAAAAATGTTGTGATTTTATGAAAATAACAGCTAGATTTACAGAGGAGGAATTGTGGGATGCAGAGTCCAGAACTTTAACACCCAAACAGGTCACAAATGGCTCCCTTGGGACCAGGAACCCTCCTGTTCCCCAGCAATGAGAAACTACAGATAATTCTGGGTGATAAAGGAAGAAAAAAAAAAAAAGCAAAACATCAAGGAGGAGATTTATCAGAGGAAAAAACATCGCAGGCTTCCAGTGGGATCCAGGAAAACCTCTGGGCCAATAGCTGGAGCAGCAGTAATTGTTCCAAATCTATCAATAAAGCTGAGCTGCTCCTTCATTGACTGCAAACACCAATTTCTTTCATGGGGGATTATAAGTTGATGTTCATGGTCTCTCTACCACCATTAGGGTGATAAACAGTTGAAACTACATCAGGATCTGACACGCAGATCAATTCTGGGTCCATAAAGAATCTACACAAGAGGTTCCTGGACAGGGATTTACTGCCCCCAGTTTTTATTCTCTCTCGCTGCTAAAATTACTTCTGTCAAGCACTTACAAGGGTACGGAGGAGAAGGGGAAAAAAAAAAGAGGAAAAAAAAGGCAAAAAGAATTAATTTTTCATGTGCTGCTGGAACAGCCTTTTGAAATTTCGGGAGTTTTTAAGGCAAATATGTTCCTGCATTGGAAATGATGCTGAACAGCAGGTGGGACTGAGCTAAATAGTGAGCCAGCAGCACGAGCTGCTCACTATCCAGCACGCAGCAATTTGAAACACCAAACTAAGCTGTCGAGATTTTCTCCCAGGGCAGGCGCAGGCTTCATGTTACCAGCGCCAAATTATATTAGACATTTAATTTTAAACCTCAGGTACTTAAATGTAAAACCTTACAACAGTAATAGTCATAAAGCAGTGGGGCATTCCATTTCAGAGAATGGATTTTTCTATTTTTCCCCTTTAATTTAACCAGCACCTCCTGTTTTGTGGCTCTGCCCACTACAAAGTAATTTATCTAATTAGGAGATGTTCACAGCTGCTTGAAAGACAGAAGCCCCAGGAAACCAAAGGTCTGGTTTGGAAGACTTTGAAAAGTTCTCTGGAGCCACACGAAGTATTAATTTAACGTGAAAAAAAGGTGCAGAGAAAAATTGAATCCCAATATGTTATTTTGTCTACAATAAAACCACGTGACAATAAGCAGGCATATTCTCCAGTACATTGGCATTTGAATTCCAAAAGATGCTTAGCTTCTTGCCATACCTGCTGCTTTCACAGTATTAGCTTTTTATGACTAAAATTCAAAAATCTTTTAATGGAGAAAAAACCCCCAGAAATTAAAAAGGGTTTTTCATGCGTCAACTTGCCAACATAAAGGACACATCTCTGAGCTTACCCAAAGATGATACACTCAGAGCAATCAATTATTCTTGAGGTTTTGTAGGAGTTTTAGTGCAATACTTCTGAGTCTGCTGACCCTCAGTTGCCTAAAACTTGTTTTTAATCCAGTTTTCCCTCCATATTTATAAAAACACAACTCCTCAAAAATTAAAAAAAAATATTAAGACCTCTGCAAGAAATTATTCGAGGTAGGCTTCTTCACAAGTACCCACCAGTCACCTGCAATTTCAAAATAAGTATTTCATAGGTAATTCTGGCTGTCGTCTCTTTTGAGCCAGAACTAATCCCATATGAATGTCAAGTCAGAAAAAGGTACTGCACATATGGGGGACTGCAGAGCTGGGCTGGGAGAAAAGGTTCCCTTTGCCAGGAATTGTAAACCAGCTCAGGATCAGCACCAGGAGCAAAAGGCAAGTCCAGCAAATCCAGCATTTTGAAGTCAAGGGGATGGCAAAAGGCAGGAATTCAGGGGATATTTCTACTTTTTAAGATTCTATTTCCACACTGCTTGTAGGAGTTTACTGAATTTTGGAGGTTTTTCTCCCCTGCAGCCTCATTTGGGGCATCTGGCACGGGGATGGCACCTGCTAACCTGCCTGCAGGTGTGTCAAGGTGCACAGGACTGCAGCCTAGAGCTCCTGCTTTCCTCCTACAGCCAGCACCCAACATTCTTCATCTTGCCTTAGAAAAGTTACAGGATAAAAGGCATAAAAAAGCCCAAACTTTGGTCTAACCTTTCAGAAGGGAGGTGGAGTTGGGAGGGGATTAAAATGACAAAGCAGCTCAGGAAAAAGAGGCAGAAAATATGTGATTTTAAGTGGGAAACCAGCTCAGCATCCGTGCAGGGCAATGTTGCCTCCCCTAAAAGCTTAACCAGGAGTGGGTGAGCTGGGGGGACACAGAAGAGAACAGGGCTGAAGCATTTATTTCACTGTGCTGCTTCACAACATCCCTGCCTTCCTGCAAGGCTCAATCACAAAATTCTTAGGCAACATCTGGACCATTTTAATGCAAATTCTCCTGAAGGTGCTGCCCCCATGTTTACAGCTCCAGAAAAAAGTCTGTGCTTTGCTGAGGATGAATTTGATAGTTAATGCCACTCTGAAACACGGTGATCATGATTTTAAACCCTCTGCTCTCCTAAGGTGGCACTAAAAACCCAGAGGTGCTCTCAGGGCTATACTCAGATTCAGAGCTTCTACAGACACAGAGATATATGTGGGACATGTGAAATAGTTCCCATATTCCCCTAACTATTCCCATTTTAGGGGCAGCCATCAGAAACAACATTCCTCCCCTTTCTCCTGACCTATTCACTCTGGTCTGGTAGCAAGTATCACATGTACCCTTCAAAAACAATTATTGCTACAATCTAATAATCCCAAAACACCACCAGGAATAGTGCCTGCTCCTTTGAATGCTGTTAAATTCTCCACAGAGGAAACACAAAGACTGTGCCAGGAGTGTGCAGGCAATGGAGCAAGAGCATGGCAGAGAAAGGACAAGCTGAGGAGAAGATCTGGAGGGTCATTTACTGCTAATACCCGTCACACAGGGCAAGGAATCTGAGTATCAGGTGAACAACACACATTATGTGGCTGCTCCATCCCTGGCAGTGTCCGAGGCCAGGCTGGATGGGGCTCGGAGCAACCTGGAATAGTGGAAGGTGTCCCTGACCCTGGCAGAGGAAGATGGTTTTAAAGGTCCCTTCCAACCCAGACCATTCTGGGATACTATGGTTATGTGCCTGAAATTAAAATTTAGCAGTATTGCAACTACATTAACTCTTCATGTTGAAAAAAGAATCACAGAATTTTTCAGGCTGCTGCAAGTCCCATCCAGCCTGGCTTTGGACGCTTCCAGAGCAGCCACAGCTTCTCTGGGCAACCTTTGCAGGGCCTCAGCATCCTCTCAAGGAAGGATTTCTCCCTAATATCCAAGCTAAACTTCCTCTCTTTCAGTTTAAAGCCATTCCCCCTTGCCCTGTCACTCCGTGCCCACATAAAAAAAGTTAATGTTAAAAGTTAATCCATCCCCTTTTTTCTAATTCCAGTTTTTCCCTCAGACGCCGCAAGCTCAGCGCCCACAACGGGGGTGGGCACCGTTTCATTTCTTTTTTTTTCCCTTTTGAAAAAAACCAAGAGCACCAAACTCCCCGCTGACCCCAAGGCACGTGACCCCCCCAGAGCTGCAGGTTTCTTACCACTGCTAATGCCAGAGTTGGCAATGACTGTGGCCTCGCTCCACTGATCTGCACTGGAGACCGAGTAGGAGCGCTGGTGCATACCGTCCGGGCGGCTGTTGAAGGACACCAGACTGATCCCACTGGCCATCTGAGACACAGATGTGCTAGTAGTCACGTTCCCTAGGCACAAAGGGAAAACAAATCGTGTCAATAGAGAGCACAAAAGGGGTTTGGCATCGGGATGGATGGGGGGGGTCTCAATGAGCAGAAATAGGGGTTACTTCACCCACACAGCGACCCGCCCTGAAGTGCCGGAGCTGACGGTCCTGAGACCACCTCAAATCCAGCTCAGAAGCCAAAGTTTTCATGGCATCACCTCATTCTGTTCATTCACCTTCTGGGAAACACAGTCTTCCACCACTCTGCTACCAGGCACACTCTCTGGAGCTTCTCTGCTTGTTAGACTGTGCACAGAAAATCAATTTATTCCTAAAAGCCACTGTTTATACAACCGAGCCAACTCTGAGAGTTTAAAACAATCCACCTCTAAATAATACCTGACACAGGTATGTCCCCAAAGAACACACTGATGGGGAGCAAAGGACTGCCAGCACTGAGAGACCAAGGGGAAAAAAACAACTTTCTTGGACATTTAATCTTAAAACAACATCGTGACACAAAGCAGACATAGGACTGACTGCAAGTATCATTCCTGGGGCTGGTCCCAGGAATGTGACACAAAGGGGACACACAAAGAACAGCCTTTACCCAGTAAACACTTCTGTATTTTCATGATCACTGAGGCCTAGGACATTAAAATGCTGGGAGCTGCGTGCAAGGGGGAGTGACAGGGACAGGTTTCTCACCATAAAACAGGACAAGTGGGATCTGGTTGAATACATTTTAGGGTAGAAACAATTAAAACCTTTCCAGAAACTCGGGTTTCTGACGGTCTTACTTACAACTTGCTATGGGCCAAAACCTGCCTCAAGGTTTTGGCTTCTGAGCACATTTTACTCCATTCCTAGCAACAGGCCTTGCATATCATAAAGCCACAAAGAATTTACAGTGCCAGTTTCATTCCTCATGGCAGGCTCTCCAAAGGTGCCCCACAGGTCCTCTATGGATTGAAGAACACTCTTAAAAAACACATGCAAAGGGGAAGGAGCAGACGCGGTATTATAACGCTCCCTCACACTTTGCATTTCCATTGCACCTTCTACTGATGAGTTCAGAAAAATTAATGAATTAATTTTCAATGCTCCTGTGAGGTTGTTAATTATCTGCTATCATTTCCCCCATTTTTCAGAGGTTAAATGACCCAGGGCCACAAAGGAAGATTGTGGCAGACTTGAAAATAAAACCCAGATCTCCTGACTCCCAGTTCTATCATTATGTCTTTTCCCAGAGCAGCCTTTGGGAAGACAGCAGAGCTTAGTGAACTACTTTGTGTTTATTAGAGTTGGCATAATTGTCCCTTTCTCTCCTCCCCTTTCCCAAGACAAAATCTCCTCTTTAGTCCTTAACACAGATCCATCACAGTATCTGTGTCTTCAATGTACTTACTCAGCCCTCAAGAACTTCTGCCTGGCAATCCCTGCTTTGCAGACATGAAATACAGACACAAAAACTCATTTGTTTCATTATGCAAAGTCTAAGGTGGGTTTTGGAACCATGTTGGGACCTCTCAAGGCATGAGACTACAGAGCAGAGGACTAAATTACAATTCAGTATTTTAAAACCACAACAGAAAATGAAAGCATGAGCTGACAGAAGTTGTATTTTGTGCTGCCTTAGAAGTAATCTCTCCTTTCAAATCAGCTTCTGTGATGCTCACTTCGAAATCCCCTTTTCCTCTGCTCTTCACAATCCAGAAAAATGATGAATATTAATAAATTGTTTTGATGAGCCACCAAATTAAAGGGAATGCTGATGTGAGTGACAAGAGTTTGAGACCGAGTGGGTCCTACAAACTTGAGATTTAGGCCAACACAGACACAACACACAAGCAGTGACATTTTTATGCTGACATTTTCTACCTAGTCCACAAGCTTTTGAACACAAGCATCCCATCACCTTCTAACCATGATACAAAACCAACACCTTGAGAAGAGAACATCATGTCAGCACCGAAAGCCCTCCTCTCACCTTGATGCCATCTGAGGCAGCTCCAACCCCACGCTGTGACATGAACCTGCTGAGAAGTGAACCTGTTCTGGGAACCAAAGAAGAATTTTTCTTCCACTGCACCTCTCTCAAAGGTATGGGCTGCCAGCACAAAACAGGTGCCAAGTGCATCCACGTGACACTTTAGTGAACTGTGATGAGCCCAGCCCAGCTCCCTCTTTCCTACTGTCGTAGCCTGGGAACCTTTATCCTGCAACATCTTTGATAATATTTATTCAGGATTAAATCCCACTTTGTCCAGGTGCTGCAAGGTGTGTCTTTTCATGACATATCAAACCATCAAGCCAGCATCCATGAGTAGGTATCAGAAGGGCCAGACTATAGAAAATAGTGTGCCTTGCCTTTCCTGTTCCTCTCCTCAAAATGTTCAGCTCTAGCACAGACCTATTACTTAGAACCTTCTGTAAAAATCATTATTTACCAATCCAGTGCTCATTTTACCAATTCTCAGTCCAACTGCAGGACATGAATCCCACACTAGGCACTAATGCTGCCACCCTAAAACAAGGACTGCTGCTCTTGCCAGAGCTTCTCCAGCAGTCCCACAGTTCTTCCCATCTACAATGGGCAAACCCCAAACCAGACCTGGCAAAAGTCCTTTAGTTCTCCTCAGGGATAAAGCCTCGACAGCAGAAACCACCTCAGCCTTTCAGCAGACAAGCAGGAGACAGTGGAAAAGAGGAGGCCAGCAGAACTCAGTGGAAATGCTGAAGATGTCCCTACCCATGGCAGGGGGGTTGGACCAGATGAGATTTAAGGGTCCTTCCAACCCAACCATTCCGTGGCTCCCTGATCCATGAACAGCAAAGCCTGGATGTCGTGTCAGGCACACAAAGCCTTTACATCCTGCACCTCTTGTCCCCCCAGCCAAGGACAGATTCCCATCTTCACACCCACTGCAAGCTCCTGCTACCTGGCCCACGCTGGAGCTGTGAAAGAGTTGCCTCTTCAAATGCATCCTGCATGCATCAGCTGGTTGCTTAAGTTGATTAGCAGGGGGCAGTTAAATTACTATGCTAATCCATGTATTCTCAGCACTGTTTCCTTGATATGGATATGTGTATATGCTTACTGGGAAGCCTTGATTAGTTCAAGCTTCAATGTGTCAAAGGCTCCAGATTCTTTCCAAAGAATAATTTTAGCTGTACTCACATCCCTAAAGTGTGGGAGCTGATTTGAAAAGGTACTTACCTCTACCATATGCTATTTTTCTTTAAACAATTTGCATTTCAAAGGGAATATGGCATTTATATTTGAATGAATATCAGTATGTTGCCAGAACTTGTCTCAAATGAGCAAAAAAAAAAGATGCTGGTCTCCTATTGAACAAAAATGTTTTCATCTACCAAAGGAGCATCAAAGAAAGAGTTCCTCTTTCTAGCTCTAGACAGCTTTATTAAAACTATCTTTTCTGATGTTATAAAACACCCCGTTACGGCCGCGCTTACAAAACGTTCAAACAATTAAGCCCCACAAAACCCATCCAAATTAAGATTCAAGGTAATTTCCAGGTTTGGCCACTGCTCAGCAGACGAGCCCCTAAGAAAAGTGAGCGTGCTCACACGAAATCCCATTTAAATACCCATCTATTCAGTGCAAAACGCTGCAAAGAGCACGAGGAATTAAGCCAAGGAGTGTGGAGAAGCTGAGGGAAACACACACAGGGGCAGAAGGAGAACAAGGGAGTCACTCTGGCTCCTCACACACTGCCCTTCAGACTTCCAAAACAACAGAGCAGAGATGCAAGACTTAGAAATGAAATTAAAATAACCAGGACTCGTACAAACACAAGACTGGACAAGATGTGAACAGTGTGTGTCTAGTAGGTAAAAGCCAAAAGGTAAAGGGTCTGTTGTAAAAATGGTATTAAAATATGCAATGAAGGTTAATAGAAATGCTGTCTTACATATATGCAGTGGCTTGTCCAACAAAAAAGAAACCACTCATGGTTTTGGTCATGTTTGCTCCTGTAATGGAACAGTATGAGGGACAGCATGTCTGCAATCCCTCTTTTGCTGGTTTTTAACTTAATAATCCTGTGAATCACCACAGGTTAGTGGAACAGACACATCAGTTCAAGCCTTCACCAACTACACCACCCACTAATTACAAATGCAGAACGAATACAATTCACAGGCAGGCCCTGAGAAGTGAGATACAAGTGACACAAACGATACTGGGCACAAATGATTTCCATTCCCTGCTGCAGACACATCTGTGATCTCCTCCAAACAAATCAGCTACCAGAAGTTACACTCACAAGTGCAACTAATACACTCCTGGATTTATGAGACGAGCAGGCAGAGCAGGAGTTGTGAAGCAGAACTGTATTTTTCCATGAAGCAGCAGAGTATGAGACTCACAGGGGGCTGCACAGAAAGGCTGAATCAGATAAACTGCAGCCCTACTGCTCTGCTTCCACCATGTTTCATTTGTGCCAAGCTCCTCATGCTCATGACGAGTTTCTCTTCCAAAAAAAAAAAAAAGAAAAAGAGAAGGAAATAAACCTCTTAAGGCCAGAGGGCTGTGCTCACCAGCTGTTAGAACTAATGAAAAATACATTAGAGTTGTGGGTCAGGAAATCCTGACTCTTGATATCAGAGGGTTAATTGTTTCAAATCATGTTGGGTCAATTTGTGTTGCAGGAATTCTGCCTATTCTTGAAATGCCCTCTAATTCAGCACCAGGCACTGTCAAGTAGGTTAGATTGGCTGTGGATGCCCCTTCCAAACCCACACCCCCAGCTCTGCTCCCTCGAGTCTCTTCAGGGTGGAAAGGGAGAAGTCCCACTGCTGGCTGCAAAAAGATGGGAAGCATTCCCTTCCCATCCTCAGCTCTGCATCATGCTCAGAATGAATTCCCAGAGTTGTGCAGAAACCTTTCCAGTGGATAAACCTTTCCTGAGAAGTGTCTGACCATCCCAGCTGTGCTTCCTGCCTCTCCCTCACCTACAGGTATGAACCTTGGGACCAGGAACACTTGGGGATGGTTCTCCTGGGTTCCATTAGTTTGCTGCCTCAGCATCCATCTTTCCCAGGTGCATCCTGAGCCCACTCTGGAGATCGTGCGTTGCACTGAAATCTGGGGAAACAGCTACTTACAGCTCCTTGCCTCTCCCACTGAGGAGAGTCCCATGCTGGGAAGGGAGGCACTGCCCAGGTGTCTGGCCACGTTCTGAGGAGACTGTGGGACCTGAAGAGCTCTAAATTTCATAGCCAGGTTCTTCAGGGGGGTGAAATTCCCTCAAGTATTGCCATGGATTCTGTTCCATCCCGATGGCAGTGCGCAAGCAGCACAAGGTCCCTGCCCTGGCATCATCAGGCACCTGGAATTACCTGAGGTTCCTCACACATAAAGCAAGAACGAGTGAGAGGCAGGGTTGGAAACAGATGATCTTTCAGGTCCCTTCCAACCCAAACCATTGTGACTCTGTGACAAAAATCTTTCCAAACCACACTGGTTCCAGTGCTGCAACACTCCCTCAACACGCTGACAATCACTTTCATCACTGCAGCAGCAAACTCACTCGTGAGTTTAACTTTAAGACTTTCTTCTTCCAGAGGCATTTACTTACTGACCAAAATTCCTAAGGACAAGCAGCTGTTCCTAGAGGAAGCCCTTCCACTTCCATCCCCGCCGAAGTGGGCTCGATCAGCAGCGCAGAGAGCGAGCGGGGTCAATACTAATGAACAAACAAGGCAGTGCCAAGAAATATCCTGGCAGTGAAGGACGTGGTGCTGGGAGTATAACGAGGAAAGCTATTATTCTCAGAGCATGCCAAAGCAACACAGCAAGTGTGGAGGAAAATTAAGTCATCAGAGGAGACATCTCTTCTAAAAGAAAGTTAAACCCAAGATCTTCACCGCGGGCTCCTGCTCGAGATCCCTGACTATTTATTCTGCTGGGATCAAAGCCTGCTTTCCTCTCCTGGCAGGCAGATTATTGTTATTTTTCTGTAGTTTTAACAAATAACAGTAATAAATAAGATATATGCTTGGCTTTCTGGGCAAGTCCTGGTTGAGGTTACCTGCTTGTTCAGGGACTGCAGCTTTAAGACCCAGAGGTGAGTGTTTTGCTGGCAAAAACTCTGCTTTGTGTTGCTCTTATTTGGCTGTGAATCCCAACAGGAACTGTGGATTTAACTTTGTGAAAAATAACAGCAGAGATCCAAATCATTCCGAGGTAGGTACAGCAGAGCATGTGCAGGCCCTGAGGCAAAGGATGTAAAATGCTTCCTAATCCCTTCAACTGCCTGTGGAAATTATTACTAATGGAATTGGAGAGGGGGTGGCAGGTCCTACCTGCGTGCTAGATCCCGAATGCTGAGATGAACTGGGCTAACTTTGGGAGCTTCCCACGAGCTCCAGCCCTCCCCAAATCCCGCCAGAGCCTCCTGGGGTGGGGAGGGACCACTGCTGGCATTCACTGCCTCTCCGGGAAACAGAACAAAGAAACTTTATTTTCGCAAAAGAGACAATAGATACGAATGCGAGATGACTTTTTCCCTTTTATTTTTTTTCTCCCCTCTTTTTAATAGCTATTGCCACTGTAACAGCAGCTAAGTGAATGCATGTCTGCAGTGTGAGCAGTTTTGATAAACAGCCTCTGCGGGCCACACAACGGGGATAATGTATCCTTAAGTACTGCCAATGAGCTGCCATTCTGCACAGCCAATTACTTCTGTGCGTCTGTCACTCAAAGGAAAAATGACTGAGCCCATTAGATCAAACCTTTGTCACTGTTCCTAATGCACTCTTAGGCCTCATTAATCTGAGGGAGCAGCAACACAGCCGCCGGTGCCTCATTGCCTCCCCCACAACAGGCCCACGTGAATCTTCTCATCTCTCCCCCAAGTGCACCACGTTAATCAAGCTCTCCTTATTACCCCGGTCCCTGTCACGGCGGAGAGCGCTCTCTCTCTTAAATGCTCTCATTATGGTCCATCTTTAGAGCCGGCTGAGTGGAAAAAAAAAAAAAAAACAAACCCGAGCCAGAGAGAAAGAGAAGAGGAAAAAGCAAGTCCGATCACATTAATATTCATGACAATAATTAGTATTCTAGGTCACTGAATATTCATGCTATTAGTTTGGTTTTTTATGGGTTTGCTGGATGTCCTGATTGCTGGAGTGTGGAGGAAAACAGCATGGTTGGGACTTTAGATGTCAACGGCAGTTCAATACTCCAAACACATTTGTGAATTTTTTTTTTTTCTCCCTCCCCCGTTTGGTAAATCAGCTTCAACCCTCCCGATGGCTTTAATATCTTAAAATCACTGGGGGGAAAAGCACGGACAGCCCTGCAAAGGTCTGAACATCCAAGCAGTTCGTGCTGCGCCCTGCGACCGTCAAGACACCGGGATTTCATCGGGTGGACAAGGCAGATCTGGGATCTTATCCAGGACCCGGCGCCACGGAGGCATGAAAATCATCCAGAGGGAAACAGGCACTGACTGCAGGCTCCAGGCACCTGCCTGAAGCTCCACGACACATTCCTACCCTTTATCCACCTCAGCATTAGGGGTTTGTCCACCTCGAGAAAGGATCCTCAGCTCGTTTTCCTTTTTTTTTCCCTGAAGAGAAAAATCTCAGCAAACTCATTTTTCTCAATATTTAACTAACGCAGTTATTTTATCAAATATTTATTTCATTATTGCTAATATGTGCCCTGCTCCTTTTCTCCCATTATTAAGGGATATAGCATACTAACAGTGAAAGTTTGTATTTCTCTAGCTCTGGAAAGGGCAAATCCTAGTCCAAAGGAACCAGAGAAAATGACCTTGAGGAATCCCCCTCTAGTGGGATGAAAGGGAAATCTCGGATGCACTTGAAATTGGGCTTTTTTCCTTTGAAACCAGCAAACTGCCAACTTCTCCTTCCCGTCGCTGCAGCTGTATATCACTGAACCAACAGCAAAGCCACCCGGATGGAAAATTGACTGGGGTGATTAATGACAGAAGTAAGTCCCAAACTTGCATTTGTGATCTGTGGCAAAGGCATAAAACCCGCGCTGAAGCTGAAGTGCGGAAAGCGTTTCGCGCCAAGTCCCCTCACGTCCCTCGCCCGACTGCAGAGTTAGCGACAGATAACTCCCAACAACCACACCGGGTCATCCTCAGCCACCTCCAAGCAGGGAATTCAGAGCAGATTCCAGAATTTAGGGCTCAGTTCAGCATTTATTTGCAAAGGCACCCAAGATCCACAGGCTTTGGGAAAACTGCCCATGCTTCTGAGCTCTTGGCCCAATAAACATTTTTACTCATCACCGTGACATCTGAATCTTCACAGTGACCCCCCAATTAAAAAAGATTATTGCATGATCTACAAAAAACACCAAGGATTTGATAGATGATCACAATTAATGACAGACAGGAACCTCACAGTGATAAGAAGGTGGAGCTGCCATTCCTGCAGCATCTGAAATGTCACAAGCAGTTAGCGGATAACAACCCTCAGCACCCTTAACGATGGCCCTGGAACTAACACATTCTGGGATGCTTCACATACTGTACAGTCACCATTTTAAGGAAATTTAATAGCACCAAATTATTTAAATGAAGTGTTAATCAGGAAACAATTTATCTCTACACCATAAGCTATTTTTAGTCGTGAACTTTCTACATCAGTGGCTCTTGCTACAGCTCAGGCTTGGGTTGTTTGGAGAGGAGAAGAAATAAATGACTCCTGGGAGAGATTTCAGGAGTAAGTTCACCTTCGGGTCAAGCAGCTCAAATCCAACCCAACTCAGGAGTGAATGAAACCTGGACCCACTCCGGGCTCCAAAGGCAGGCTGAGCCAGCTCCTACAGGGCAGAGAGACTGGCCAGTGGGATGGACAGGACTGTGGGATGGACAGGACTCTGGCCCTGCTCCCAGCTCTTAGAGAAAGCTGGAACTGAGCAAGTCCAAGAATTACCCTTTTCTGAAGGACTTCCAACTGAGCTGCATCAACAGAATGATGCTCAGTGCCATGTAAATTTAATTTAAATTTGTTACTCCAGCACTGTTTGTCAGCTTGCATTGAAAATACCCCAGAAATGACATAATTTTAGATTGAAGGGAGTAAACATCCATTTCCCCCAACTCCCAGTTTCCTACCAAGTTAGCTTACAAGTGTGAGCACCTTCCCTGAAGCCACAGTTAACAACCTGTTATTTAAAGTCTATACAACATAAATAACAACCCTGCATCTCTCTGTATTTTCTGGGAGAAGCTGCCACACAGAATCCCAGTTCCTACACAATAAACCCCAGACTGCACCTCCAAGAATCCAAGAAGAGACCAGTTTTCAAACCAAAGTCAACCTTTTTCCAGGCAAGGTGCTTGGCTTTGTAACAGCAGGAGCAGCCCAACCCTCTACTCCTTTCCCTGCTTTCTGACAGAGCACAGAAAATATTCCTTTTTCATGCTGCTGTTTCACTTCTATTTTGTTCACTGTCCCACCCTGACTGTGACAATGGACTGTGTGACTTGATGTTAAGGGAAAAGTGTTTTTCCCAGCCCTTGTGCCAGGGGAAACCCAGCAGGGAAGAGTAATCTGGAGTTTTTTTAACTCATATATTCTCATACAGGTGGGGTTTTTTTTCTTTTTTTTTTTTTACACCTCTGAAACAGAAACTCTCAAGGACTAGAACTGAGTTTGTGCCAAAGAATTGAGTTTGTCCTTCCTGCATTCCCAATATTGCCCTGATCAGCCTCATTCCCTCTATCCTGCTCACAGCACTGTTATGAGAAGCACCCTAGGAAAGACCCTCCCCGTATGGGAGGAAATTGAAGGTGTCTGATCCATCCCTGAGGTCCAAAAAGGCTTCAGAGAGGGAAGGGGATGAGAAGGAGGAAGAGCTTGAGCTGCTTTGCTGCCTCACAGACCGTGGTGGGATCAGAGGAGTGGTTGAATCACAAGAAATTACACTCAGAGAAACCTATTTGCTGAAATATGAACTTAAAATATCAGTTACAGGCAATCAAATGGGCGTTTAATCCATAGATTTCTTGGCAAAGTTGGCACTGAAATCCATCCTTAAGGGGCATCTTCCAAGCAGTGCTTAAGTGGCAAAGGAAGGCATCAACCAAGCCAAGCAGCATTTAACTTTTGGGGAACAGGTAAGGTGAAGCAGAGAAAATATAGTGAATTTACAGGCCTAAAAATCAAATAGGAAGTGCTGATTCTTCCTGTTTGGTCCAAACCTCCTCCACGTGGCAGAGCCGTGTACAAAAAGCTCCCAGTGACAACCAGTAAGTGACAAGTTCAGCCCTGTGATCCATTTGAAAGCACCACACAGACTCAAGACACCACTTTTCCCAGCACTGCCAAGTGAGGGGAAGCTCTGAGGATAATTTGCAGGGGTTTTGAGCTGTGTGGCAGGTAACTGCAGACACTCCTGGCACTCCAGAACTCACCCCAAGTACCTGCAGCTCTCCCACCCATCAGGAGCTGTGACCACTGTCCCTGACCACATCAGAGCTCAGGTGAAGGCAGGCACAGCTTGGGACAGTGTCCTTCTTTTCTTTATTTTCTTTCTTTTTAGTAGTTCTTAACTGATTAGCAGCTGCTTTTTGTATTTGCTTTTAAGCCAATAACAAGCAGCAGATGCTGACCAGACATCAACAACAGCAAAGTCTTTCAGTGTTTCTAAGCAAGAGGATGAAGAAGCCAAGAGGGAGGAGAGAAGCTCCAACTATTCCCACAGTGTTATTTGAAATTCACTATCTGAATTTCTGGCAAAAAAAACCTCAGGCTGGCCAGGACACACAGACAGTGAGAGCTGCCTGCTGCAAACTGTCAGGGAAAGTTTCCCTCTGGCCTGGCAAACCAAGTAGATGCCAAAACATGTAAATTCCACGCTATAAACCTTAAATTCTTACACATCTCTAAATATGTTTCCAGAAACTTGCTCCTCTGAAGCTATCAAGTAATTTTTGACTGTGTTCACATGTGTTAAAAGCTGAAATCCCTTTATTTAAAGGTCTCTCCTGCAGTTTATTGACTCAGTCCAGCACTTTTCTTCCCTAAATTAGGAAGTATATTGAAAACCAAAGCACTCCTCACACCTAGCCATCTAAATTATATAGTAAACTGGGAAAAACCAACCCAACCATGAATAATTTTCTCCTATGAACTCTGCCAGTTCCAGGTCAAAACCTGATAAAGGGTTTGATGAAATCGTGGCTTCAGACACCTCAGGTCCCAGCCTGAGATCTCCAGGAGCGTCTGCTCAGTGGCACCACTTTAAAAACCCATCTCAAACAGTACTATTCAGAGCTGGAAGGAAAAAAAAACTTCTCCGTTTTCTCCTAATAAAGGGGAATGTCTCAAAAAAGCAGGGAATTACACCTTGGCTTGAAGGACTGGGGGCTGGAATTACATGCATTAAGGTCCCTTCCAAGCCAAACCAGCCTGATTCTATGAAGCAGGAGACAGATAATTATTGCTATCCAAGAGAAGACACCTGAATATCCTGGGATCCCAGGGTTGCTCATCCCAGTGGATTTTGCACAGGGACAGGAGTGTGGGGATGCTTTTGCTGGCACATGCAGGAGGTGTCTACGTTACCCATAAATGCAAAAGGCACTTGGCACTTTATGGATGTCATCCCAAACATGCTGACAGAACTTCCACTAGACCATTATGAGTTTTGTACAAGCTGTGCATTTTACAAGATAAATTGTCTCAAATGTTTTCCCTTAATGCAATTTTTTAAAATCCACTTAGCTGTATGGACAAGTACTTCAGCAAACAATAAACATCTTTGTTTAGAGCTCAGAAGGAGCTATAAACCACTTCCACCAATAAATTAAAAAGCTTTCCACAGAAGAATCTTGCTGTTAGAAGAATGCATAATACTGAACTTTCCAAAAGTGGAAAGAAGGGCTGTGGATCTCACCAGGAAGCCATAAAAAGCCTTTTCAGATCATACAGCATTTGCTTTTCCTAAGTATTAGATAAGTGATCGTAGATTCCTCCCAAATGTTAATGACTGTGAAATTATGTAGGGCTTTGGCAAGCACAGGGTAACAAATACACAAAGACAGACACTGAAGGCTACTCAGAAACTCAGAATTTCTCATGGGGGACAGATCAGCAGCCAGGGCTTAAAAACTTCCACATCAGTGGGTTTGTAAATCCCAGAATGGTTTGGGTTGGAAGGGATCCTAAAGTTCAACTAATTCCACCCCCTTCCATGGGCAGGGAGACCTTCCATGATACCAGGTTGCTCTGAGCACCACCAGCCTGGCCTGGAACACCTGCAATTATGGAGAGATATCCATCCCTATCCCAGCTGTTCATGATAATTCCCTACAGACACTGGAAATGCAGATTTGCTCCCATTTTTTTTCCCCCTAGCAAGGTCTTCCCTTACCTGAATTTGGCGAGATGTGTAAACTGCTCATGTCTTTGGAGAGGCCGTTGGTTTTGGGGCTGGAGATGGGGGCACAGGCTGATGTGGCTCGGGGTGGCCTCTTCCCAGGGACCTTCACAGTGGTTCTCAGCAAGTCGATCTCTTTGCCGTGAACGTTCTGCATGTAATCCTGCAAAGAGAGGAAAAGGCCCCAAAACACATCATCAGACAGGGAGCTCTCTAAGCAACAATTAACAAACCTGGTTGCACAAGGCTTTGGCCCTACATTCTCTGCCAGCACCCACCATATGGTCTTCCCCTTCCTTCCATGTTCCTGATAATCCCTTCCACACTTCTCACAATTAACCCCAAAAGTCTGGAGCTTTCTCACAGATCCTCCAAGTACCAGCTGGAGAGGAGGTGATTCACAACACGGCCACGTGTGGGAATTCACCAGCTAAAGGTCCCAAACAGAAGGAGAAGACCAGGCTGAGTGCCCCTCCTGAGCACATTTACTTGTGTCTCCTCTCTGCCAGTGTTTTATGCCCTCATCTTTCTCTCCCTCAAATTTGGCTGGAATGGGTCAGCAGGCACCAAAAAGGGCAACAGCAGGGAAGGTTTCAGCAATTCCAACATTGCTCCCTTAGAATATGACCCTTCCTGCACCTACACAAAACATCATCAAAGGGGAAAAAATCATGCAAATTACATCTGATTAGAGCAAACACTGGGAGCCAGAAGTGGAAAAGGATTTTGCTAATTCTTGCCTGGAAAGCCCACAAAGGGGAAATAAACAGAAAAGCAAATGGACATGGGTGTTTTTATCAGAGGGCAAATTGATTCTGGGATACAGCAGCACAGCTATTTCCAGGAGAGATGGTGAATGCTAAAGCCAGCACACAAGACACCAGAGTTCTCATCTCCTGGTACACAGGGCTGTGGTCACTCACATTCCAGAAGAAAAGAATTGAAACTGGAACAACTATGAGGACATGGAAAGCAACAAGAGACACTCTCTTAAAGAGGACATGCAAGAGGGGCAGCACAGGAGAGTAAAATCAGGGGTGAAATGGGGCAACAGCATTGCACAAAAAGATATCTGGGCTGCCCAGAGAAGCTGGGGCTGCCCCTGGACACCTGGGAGTCTCCAAGGCCAGGCTGGTCATCGGGGCTTGGAGTAACCTGGGATAGGGGAAGGTGTCCCTGCCCATGGCAGGGGATGGAATGAGATGAGCTTTGAGGTCCCTTCCAACCCAAACCACTCCAGGACTCTGGGATTAAGGACTCCAAGAGAAAAACAGCGATTTGAGGTGGCTGGGAGAAAATCTGGGCTCCCACTTCACAAGAAATTTCCTGAATTTACCCAAAATCTGTATCACTGCTGCCACAATCCAGGGAGCTGACTGCTCCCTCATCAAGATTCCTTCACCTTTGGCAGTTTTTACAACACAAATTATTTATTCTGCTCAAAACCCATCAATAATCTGGGCCAGCAATAATTTCTTCATAGTTAACAGAAATCAGTGATACAAACCCTCAAACTAAGCCATCACAGCAGCTTATTTTTCCCAAGCTGAGAATTATTAACAGGAAAAGGTGGGGTCTGAACAATTTGTGGGGAGAGGACACAGAGCTCTGCTGCCAAGAGAAAAATAAAGGCAATCCACTCAGGAAAATTCCTTTACTGGGTGTTAGAGAACAACTTTCATCCATAAATTATGAACTTGGCGGAACTTCCTTGTTCGGGTGTCACTTCTTCACAAATTAAAATACAATAAGCAGAAGATAATTGAGCATTTATTGCTTGTGGGCTGTGAAGTGAGGTTTAATCAGAGAGTGACTAAACCTCGGCACGTGCTCTTTTCTCATAGTTTTATTTAACATACAACCAACTTAACCTGGAGAAGGGGGTTTTGGATCCAATTCAGATGAAGGGTGGGTTGTGATTTCACAACCTGAGATGTGGCAGGGTGTTATTAAAGGTCTTTTAGCTGGGTGCAAACCAGGCTGAGGTGAGCCACAAGACCACTCGAGGAAGCCAGGGAGTGTTGGCAAACACAAAACCAACGCGTTGCAGCCGCCCTCAGAGTGAAGCGCCCCAACCACAACAGATGCTGGGTAGGTATTAATGTCAGCTTAAATATTTATGGGGATATATCAAATGTAAATAATAAAGGCCCTTTCATCGTGTGCAGGGTGCACGGCGATAATCTGCGGGTCTCCCCGAGGAGGGGAGGGCAAGGACGGCGTTCCCAGCCCCGTCAGATCCCCGCTTGGGGAATGAAAGTTCAAACTACAAAATGACGCCGGGGCTTCAGAAGCGCAATGGAGGGTTTGATCAGATTAGAACAGATGAGGGTCTTGCTGTCATCTGGAATATGCTGTGTTAAAGAGAAGACAGCAAGCTGGATTTTGATATGCAAATGGTACAGGGATAACTCCCCAAGATGTTAGTTGTAGAAAATGCTGATCCGAGAAAAAAGGGGAAAAAAAACCCTTTAACAAGGCATGAGGGTAATTCAAAGCCAAGTACTTTTAAACAGCACTTAACAAGTCCCTAGAGCCCACTCAACAGTGGGCCACCCCAGACGTGCCATCTTCTGCCCCTCAACAGCTTGAAAAAGTAGTAATTGCGAATCCATTTGCATTTTTCTTCTCAACTCGTCTGCGTTCATCATTCGGCAAGGCAGGGGGAAAAAAATAATAAAAAAAATAAAAATTAAAGCCAGCAGCCAAGCAGAGGGACCCCTCCCCAAACACGTGGCGCAGAGGAGACGCGGGCGCCCCGATCCCCCACACCCCGCGCTCGCACCTCCGCCGCGCTTGTTTTTTACATTTCGCTCCTAATTATGTTGCATCTATTGCCATACACTTAATTAGCTGCATTAATGTGATTTCTTTTCACATAGTCAAGCAATTAAGAGCTATGATTGAGTTTCATTCAATTAGCCTCAACAAACATGCTAATTGATGTCCCAGATGCAAATGAGGTGCAGTGAGAGAAACCTGCTAGCAATTGAGAGTTCTAGCGGGGGACCCGGGGCTCGCAGCTCGCTGGCAGCAGCACGGCTTAACACGGCTCCCCCTCCTCCCAGGGCAGGGGGGACACCAGCCATGTCCCAAAGAGATCCCTACAGGACTGAATCCAGGAATCACAGGATTGAATCCAATCGGCGCCATCTCCGGTTCCGGCGGCTGGCGGAACGTTCCGCTGATCCCGGGATCCGAGGGACACCCGAGGTGTCCATCCCGGCTCCGAGCTGCTGAGACACCAGGGAGGCCATGGCCTGCAGTCAGCACTAACTGGCAGCTCCATCTTAGTCAGAGCGGGGCGACGCTGCCTCCGCATCCATCAATCCATAATCCCCCAAAACGCGCTCCCCGCGTCGATTCTCATCCCTTTTCCTCCCCGGGTTACTGCTCCGCCACGGCGCCACCGAGGTGTTGATTTGACTACTCAAGGCCATTGACCATTATCTACAGGACTAAATAAACTGTTAAAATATCAGGGGAAAATCAAAAAAGCTGCATTGACTGAAGATGACACCACATATTACTTGACAGCCCCACGAAATGAATTGCCTTGAGTAAGAAAGGAACGATGCACCATGACACAGAATAATGTAAAGTAAAATTACTTTAGTTCTGCTCTTAATACAGCAGCTCTCTGTTTACAACAGCAGAAATTAATTTCACCAATTAACTGAGCAGGAGCCTTTCAGACATGCAAATTGAGCAAATGGGTATGAACATGTTTTCTAAACAGGCCTACCAAAAGTGACACCGCCGTTTTGGGGGGCCTCTTTGCATTTTGACTGCCAGCAGTTGTTGAACTTACAGCTGCACATCACAATGATTTCAAAGATGCTCCACCAAGAGCCACAAGCTGAACCCAGGCTGTGTGTGGCTCCAGCTTGATGCCTATGTCCAAGCTGGCCCTGAATACTTCCAGGGATGGGGCAGCCACAGCTTCTCTGGGCACTCTGGGCCTCCCCACCCTCAAAGGGAGCAATTCCTTCCCAATATCCAATCTGAATCCACTCTCCTTCAGCTTAAAGCTATTCCCCCTTGTCCTTGTGCTCTAGAGCCATCCTTAAGTTAAAGATATGGCTCAGATTATCAAAAACATGGATATAAAAACTGTTATGGAGTTTGAGGGTTTTCAAGTAATACAAGAGTGGTGGAGAGGGAGAAAGCCCTTCACTGGGGTTGCAGTTTTACACTGGGCAAAGGCATTTCCAAGCTCACATTGAAACCACTCACCTTGGGATAAGCCATGTGTCACAACACTAAAATGTAAAATAATATCTGCTCCTTCCTAGAAGTCTCCCCGTGCTTCTTCCATCTGTCCCACTCTCACCCTTTTCCAATGCACCACATATGAAATGAGAGACTCTCTGAGAGCAATGACTTTCCAAGGCTATAATGGTACACAGGTATGAATATCACACCTTTTTTTGTCCTTTTCAGCTATTCCAATCTCTCAAAAGCCTGTTTTTCCATCACTAGGAACAGGTCCAGGCTAAAGATCCTCCTCAGATCTCTGCCTGGTTTCCACTGAGAGATGATGAGCTTCTAATCTATCCCTGGTGGTGTCCAAGGGTTAGGTTGGATGGGGCTGTGAACAACCTGGGATAGTGGAAGACACCCCTGCCCATGGCAGGGAGGTAGAACAAGATGAGCTTCAAGGACCCTTCCGACCCAAACCGTCCTGTGATTCTGTAAAAAACACCTTCATTTTGTGGCAGTTCTCCCCAAGTGTTCAATTGGACATAACGCTCCTAAGGCTCCACTTACTGAGGTTGAAATAGTGTTTCCTGATCTGAGGCGTAATAAAAATTATTATGGAAAAGGAAGTTTATGGTTGCACCTCTGGATGACATTTTAAAGACTGTGTGCAGCATATTTTTTGAAAGACAATTCCAATTTTGTGAGCTGACCTATTGGACGCACAAAACCTATTGTTCACCCTCAGCAACAACCAAATCCTCTTCCCCCCAAACCAAGAGCAGCCTGGGAAATTGGATGGAGCCCTGACTTTTGTGCCTCTCTGTGGCAGTCAGACATTTTTATTGCAAAACGCCGTCTGGAAAAGATGCAAAACAAAATTGCTAAACTGCAAAAAGAAGAAAAGGAGGGAGGGGGGAGAAGAAGAAAAAAACAAAAGGCCCCCTTCCCTTTGCTTATTGAGTTCAAAGGCATAACATGCAGCACCCTGCAGCAAATGGGAAGCTACACTAATTTTAAAGCCATAAAACGCTATAAAGTGCCCTGCGGGGCAGGACTACACTGGAGCTAGTTGCACCTAAATAAGCCATGGTTCATTTACTTCGCAGCTTAGCCTAATGTAATCATCAGCAGATTCCTAGCCTAGAGTTGTAACAGGCACGGAGCCGCTGCCGCCGAGGCGACACTCCCAGCCATGGAGGGGCCGCCGCCACATCGCCGTTGATTAGAAAATTTTTCAGTTTTGACAAGCCCTTAATGAACATAAATCGCTCCTTGATTGGTTTCCGTGTGGGGCCACAGGCACACCTAAGAAGAAACAACAACAAAAAAAACCCCACAAGTCTCCCCAACTCCTCGCCCTCATCGCTTTTCCCGGGAAGGGCCTGAGCCGCGGACGGAGCGTCGGGATACGAGCCACAGTGGAATATATTCATCAAATGGTCCTGGGGAATTAGCTGTCCCCCCCTCTCGCATATAAACATGGCCATAATATCATTCAGCTTCATAATACACAGTTAATCTTAAGGAAAGCCATGAAATGTTATTTTCTGAGGAGAACAGAGGAATGGGAACGCGTTCTGGAAAACACTGATCACCCTAAAGCGCTGCGTCCTGACGAAAGGAAAGTCATCATGAATCTGTTTGCTTCACGTTGGGAATCAAGAACATTAAATTTCAGTAATAAAAAGCACTGGCTATATCTATAGCGTGGTGTTAATCAGCTCCATCAGTGATGCAGGAGCAGGGGAGGAAGTCAGGGCAAGACTTGGAACACAACAGCAACAAAACGTTGTCCTTCTGTAAATGGATCCCTTATTTGCATAAAATTTTAAGAAAACTCTTCCCCTTGCACTTCACTTCTCATTCAGCCTTTGTAACGAGAGCTGCTGTAAAAGACAAACCAGAGTTTTACCATCCTGAGTAATTTATGAAGCATTTATACCCACAGCAGTTAGCTCGGTTGGACAGGGAGCTCTAATTTTATAAACCCCCCCCGATTAATTATTAGCTGGGCTTTTGCCTTTTAAATTGCAACTCATTCTGATCCTCAGAATTTCCCCTGACTTCCTGAAGAAGGAGCAGACAGATACGACACTGAAGTGTGTGTTTGCTGCAGCCTGTGCACTCTGCCAAAGCACAGCTGTGTTTGCCACACTACTGAGTGTTGGCTCCCTGAGGGGACAGAGGCCTGGACAGATCCTTGTGGGTCACTTCCCACTCAGGATATTCTGTGCTTCTATGATCTTCAGTTTTATATCTTTCTCCCAAATTTTTCTTCACTCCATTGCCTCTTTCAGATTAAGACAATAAAGAAGTTTTCCAAGAAGCTCAGAAGTGACTGAGTGATCTGTACAGCTACAGCACTTCATAAAAATCAGAAATTACTATATCCATATTTAACTGTTCCTATCATTCATTTTCTTCTATCCTAACCAATGTTTTAGGCATGCCAGTGGGTGCAATAGTAACTACAATAAAGCTGCAGATTTATCTTCATCAATACTCAAACTGCAGGATTTGATCACTGCTCTCTCAGGAGGGAGAGCTACACCACATGTGAAAAGTAACACAGAATCCCAGAATGGTTTGGGTTGGAACAGACCTTAAACTCCACCCTGTTCCACCCCCTGCCATGGACAGGGATCTTCCACTATCCCAGGTTGCTCCAAACCCTCTCCAGCCTGGCCTTGAGCACTTCCAGGGTCCTTCTGTCACTCCAAGTCTCTCTTTACCAAAGGCTGATTTGAGGATTCGTTGTTGATAGGAAATGCCAGTTAAAAGGCCCTTCAGAGCCAGCCAATATCCAGCTTTGCATTCCTTCAGAGCAAAAACAGGGGGAAAAAAATGGACATACATGATGGTATTTTAGAAATACGTGAGCATGAATATTTTTATTAAAGCAACACAAACAACACACTTCAGAGCTATTGAACTGCCTGAGGTAACACAACCTGGAAATAAGGCTGAGCTGCAACGATGGCTGGGGGGGATATTCCTAACGGGAAGGGGAGCACGGTTCCCTTGGCTGGAGCAGCACCAGGCTCTGGGGGCTCCAGGGCCACACAGGACAGCACACTGCCCTCAAGGATGAGGGGAGATGGGATCCTGCATTTGCAAGCAGGCTTTCTGTTTCCAAATAGTTCAGGGAAATCACAAGAGCTGCTAGCAAAAATTTCAACTGCAGCTCTGAGGGAAACGCTGGGACCTGAGAAAAGTGCATGGAGCTACAACACTTCCAGATACCAACACAGAGGACATTCTCTAAAGCCTCCTGCTTCTCACCATCTGCTTTTTCTGGAGGAAATGGCCAAGCAGAGAAAGCTCAAACGACACCTCAAGCCTTAAGGAATTTTACAGTGTTTGTAGGGTCTTCCCAGAGAATCTGTCCATATAATGTATTGCTGAAGCTCTTGTGCCAAGTTTAGCCTAGTGCTGGATCTGACTCCTTATCAGGCTGGAATGTTGCCTTTTTTAAGAAAAAACCCATATTTGAGGATAGAACAACACTGCTAATGCCCACGTGGGCTGCTCAGCCAGCCAGCACTGTATTTAAGGGAGAACTTGGAACTGTAGCTACTGTCAGATGAATTGAGCAAACCTGGTGAATCCACACCTCCCTCATGGAGATAAGGCCAGCTATGCCCCCCAGTCACGTTTACAATCCCCAGGTCATCACGCTAGACCAGTGAAGATGAAGGCTAAAGGCTGCAGCAGCAAACACCAGCCTTGCTGTGTAGATACGCGGGGTTTGTGTACCAGGTGTGTTCTAGATGGGCATCACACCTTCCTTCTCACGTATTTAAGAAGCTCTTCTTCCCCCATAAGGTGCCCCAGCACTGTGCTTTTATTTGAAATCAAATCTAGACCAAACCAAACATAAAAGGGGAAAACTGCCCTTACCAAAAAATAGCTGTTTTCAGCCTTTTTTCCCCTTTTCCTTCTTCTCATAAAGGAGGCGCAGCGATGGTGAAGATACAAGAGCAGAGAACGGACATGCACAGCTGAAGCTTTGTCACGTGCTGACCTGTGGCACGCTGGCAGCCCTGTGGCAGGCAGCCAGTGGTGCGACATCATCAGCTATTCATCAGGAGAAGGCTCAGATAAAGCAGTGCTGCCCAGCAGGTATCCTGGTGAATGCATTCCGGGAGCATCCCGCCATTAAAAAGCCAGGAGATGCCTCGGCAAATTCCCCCGGGGCCCTTTGGGGAGGCTGACACGGAATTTGCCAGCCAGAATTTTAGTGATCCACTCCACGGCTCTGCTCCAGAAGCCCAAGATGAATAGGGAGCTCTGGTGAACTTTGAAGCCTGCAGGTCAAAGTTCTCTCTCATTATCCCCAACCATTTTCTATCGGCGGAGCTCCTCGGCGTCCCAAGGGACGGGAAGGTTTGAGGCTCTTGAAAAAACCTGACACGACCAAGTCAGGACACAGTAGGGTGCTTATGTATACATATTTTTCTTCCCCCGTTTTCCTCTCCCCCCACTTTCTTGAAAAGAAACGAGAGGGATTTCGCTATTGTGTCAAACATCAGCCTGGTGGCATCAGGAGTCACTCGCGTCGCTGGCACAATGCCGCGCTCATTTCAGCACGCTGCCCTGCCAAACAGGCCTGACCCTCCCAGGGACACCTCCTCTGCAAGAAAGGGCCTCATTTGATTTTTCCCTCCCCACCCCAAAAGCTTTCATTCTGCAGGCAATGCTTTCAAGGAGGATGTCAGGGTTGGATTCTGCAGTAACTATTTTCTACATTAGAACCACTGCTTCGTGCCTGAGCCGCCAACAAATGCATCTGGCAGAGACAACTGATGCACCCGTGGCCAAACCTCGAGCAATACTGAACACAGTGCTCACTATCAGCCACTAAACATTGTAATTGGCCCTTCAAACACAAGGTGTTAGGCTCTGACTCAAACCACAGGCTGGACAGACCAAATCATCCCCTAAATCTCCTTTTTCTGCCACCAGTAGAGACCAGCCCACCTTTCACCGCAATTAAAAATTCACTCCAGAATTAAAAGGGCAACATTTTGATTAACTAAAATGATCTGCACATTTGAAACAACCCAAATCTGATCAGAGCTAGGCTTTGCACAAGTTTAGGAAACTGACTTTAGATGGCTAACACAAAAGCTCTTTCCTTCACTGCTGCTTAATGGGAAACTTGATAGGAATAAGGCCCTGATTTTTCAAAACAATGTAAGAAATTATCCCAGACAGCAAAGCAAGCACAGCATTAAAAATTCATCGCTTTCTTGTGAAAAAAAGGAACAAAAAATTACTGACAAACAAAAACCAGCAAAACCACACCAGAAACACAGTATCAGAGCTCTGCTTGGGGGAAGACCCTCTCACCTGGCAATCCCCAAGAAGAAATTGTGACACTCCTGCCAACGAAGTTTAGTACAAAGTGTACTGGGAGTGTGGCTGAAAATATCTGTGGCTCCCTCACAAACCCCTCTGATCCACGCAAGGAGGCAACGGCAACACCGAGCCCAGCACCTTCGTCTTGGGGTGGGGGAGCATGGTGGAGGACAGAGGGAAACAATTACAGGCTGGTAATTACTTCTTCTTTAAATGGATTCTCTCTAATCTCTGATGGATTTACCTCTAATCTCAAAGTAATTACGTGTAACCTCAGTGGATTCTTACTCTGGGGGCGACGCCGCAGCTCCGGGGGAGCCTGCAGAGGAGAAGTTTCTCCATTGTCTGCCAGAGCAATGAAAAACTCACACGTGCACGGCCCTGCCAGGAACAATAGAGCCTTTTCCAGCAGCCAGGAAGGGGCCAGGGCACACAAACAGCCTTGTCCTTGCCTGATGACCAGCACAATCTAAGGCGGACTCAGGTGGCAGCTCCATGGGGCACGCACAGTCCATGCTTCCCTTCTGGGAGCAATGCCAACACACAAATTTGGGTGTTTCAGAATTAGTCACATTTAGAGGCACTAAAAGTGACCAAATTGGGCAGAAAGATGTGAACAAAGGAGCAGTGAAAACCCTGCTCCAGAACACAAGGGCTGAGGGACAAGGTTTCTGATGGGAAGCAGCAATGCCTTGAAGCTACTTGTCATCTAATATACCACATAATTTTTAAGAGACATGGACATCACATCAGAAACCAGAGCAAAGCATCATTATGGCAGGACCTGAGACTATAAAATCTTGTGTCAAGGCAGGGAAAAAGTGCTAATATTCCACAAACAGGGGACAGCAAGTGGGGGCAAGCACAGCATCAGTGTGGCCAGACACGGAAGTGGCACTTGGGGACATGGTTTAGTGCTGGGCTGTAGCTGGGCTGCATGATCTTAGAGTGCTTTCCAACCTTAATGATTCTAGGGTTCCATGCTCCTCAGATACCACCCACCTAAAGCAGAAGTTTCCTGCCAGTTCCAGGTGCAGGTCTATAAACCCCAGAATTTATAGAAAATGCATCAAAACCTTGATTTTCACTCCTTAATGTAAAAGCGCCTGGGAGCTCAAGATGTCACCAATAGGTTTAGAAACAATTGGTCCTAAAAACATTACAAGTGGCAACCCTCTGATTTGTGTATGTGGGATGATAACAAAAGACAAGATCAGATATATAAAACCACACATATATATATATTTATTTTTATATATATATATGTAGATAGATATTTCTATATATCTATAGATCTCATATCTATAGATCTCATCTCTCTCTCTCTCTCTCTCTCTCTCTATATATATATATATATGTAATATGTATTATTTTACCTTGGTGAGAGTCACACCATGATTTCTGGGGTAGTCCTGAGTAGGATCTCTGTGCTCCTTCCACCCCCAAATCCATACTAGGAGTTGTGCCACACACTCTGAGGGACAGACAGCATCCTTGGGACAGGGATAGATGCCCCAACATGGAAAAGTTGTATGGAACATATTTTAATGGCTATTCCATTTCAAAAAAGCTGCTCAGAAATACTCCTGAATAAACCACAAGCCCTGCACACTGACAAAGACCCCTCCTCACTCTTTACTACCTCTAGGAAACTTTTTCTTGTAAAACACTTGTTTTTTAACCCTGGGGTCAACAAGAAATCCAGAAAAGAATGAGCAGAAAATAAAGGCCCGAACAGTTCCAGCAGCCTCTTGGGATGCAAGGAAGCCCCAGTCCCAGTGGAGTCAGAGGAACTGGAGTGCACTCAGACTTGCAGCAGGGAGTTTCACTTCAGGTGATGATTCTTGGAGAGGGAGGGGAATGCAGGGAGAGGAAGGAGCTCCCCCAGCACAGTGGTCTCAGCAAAGCCTGAGCCTCCTGTCAGGCTGGCTGTTCCCAGAGCAGGCAGTACTCACGTGCAGGCTAGGATGGTAGGTCAGCACGCCGTTGTCACACAGTGTCACGTACTTCTTCTTCCACTCCTTGTTCAGGGACTTGCCACTCCGCTTTAGCAGCATGCCCTGGTGGGGGAAGAGAGAGAAAAGGTGAAATGACCACACACCTAAGACACAGACAGAGAGAAGAGTAATTGCCTTTCCAGGTGAGCATTTTCAGACAGGCTTTCTCCTGCAAGTGACACTCTTTCCCCTGCCTCTCCCACAATGCACATTCCCTCCACTGGCTCTGTCCAGTGGGTAGAAAAACCCTCTTTTTCCTTGAATTCCGTGCCTCAGGAAAGCACATGTTAGTGTGACCCACATGGATTCCTAGCTGATGAAGACACCATGCTCTGCATTTCCTTACTCTCTAAAATAAGTGATGAGCCCCAGGTTGAGGGAGGTTCCTGCTGTGTGGCCTCTCCCTCCAGCATGCTCCTGGGGATTCCTTGCCCACAGAAGAGCACACATCTGTGTTCTCATTCCCTCTGCACAAAGGTGACACCACTGTGGAAACCCCTCTTGGCTAACTCATTCCAGCAAAAGAAACCCCAATCCCAGGCAAGAGTAGCAAAACAAAACCAGAGCAAATACAAAGTGCTTCAAGTAAATCCTGGATAATTTAATGACAGAAGTGTGACTGGAGAAGAAAGGAGGTGGGCAAAGTGAATCACCTTTCCACCATACTCAATCAGGGATGAATGCTAACAACCACAGAATCCCAGAATGGTTCAGGTCTGAAGGGACATTAAAATCCAGTTCCAACCCCCAGCCATGGGCAGGGACACCTTCCACTGGACCAGGTGCCTCCATCCCTGTCCAGCCTGTCCTGGAACACTTCCAGGGGTGGGGCAACCACAACTTCTCATCAACAGCAAAGATTAAAAGTCAACATTGTGTTCCAACAGACAGACAGGAACTGCTACTGTACATTGACCTGTTCTCAGCTGCAAAACTGAAATTCACTTTGAAAAATAAAATACCACATGCTGTAAAACACTCCAGGTAGTAAATGAAGAATGCACTTCCTTAGGAAATTTTAATTTCCAAACCCAAGCCAGAAGGCAGCTCCTAATGGATCCACACAGTGTTGTGGTTGTGCAAAGTCTTACTGGAATGTCCAGTGGAGAGCCTGTGCTCAGTAGCCACCACAGGGACACACTGGTGTCACAGATCAAGCTCTGATCAAAGCAGACACATATCCATTTCAATAAATCACAACCAGGAATCCACCCAACACAAACTTCAGCTCCCTAATCCCTATAAAACACGTTTTTCCCTTCTCATCGTACAAGGCAATTAAAATAAAGGGGAAACAGAAGATAGAAAGATGCCCTACCAAGCACGGCGCTTCCAACTCCCATGGAGTTCTTCTTGTTAAAAGTGGTTTAAACCTTGAAAACGAGTTCCACTGTTTGTTTTCCCATTAAACTTGCAGCTTTATGAAGTGATCACTCTGCAGACCCTATCCCAAAGCCAGGAGGGGACACAGGTCAGCTCTACTCAAGTAGAAGCCCTGCTCCTGGCCACACAGCTGGAACAGAACTTCAGAGAAGAACCCTTCCCAACGCACTCCACGGATAGGGCCGTGAAGAAAAGCTCCTGCTGGACACCTGAATAGCACAGTGATCCAAACTCCCAACTTTCTGCCTGCCTGCAGGTCACATGTCTGTGTTTTTTTGTTCTGCTCCTTGCTAGAACTCAAACTTTTTCAAGGAGAACGGGGCTTCTGAAACGCCTCCTCACAAAAGCTCCTGCTCATCCCAATTACTGCCTGCCGGCGCTTGGAGACGTTGTTTTCTTCTATTAAAAAATGAAAGCTTATTTCTGCCTTTGACTCTCCTGTTTGTCTATAGGAGGTGATCTGTCTCTTCACCTTTCCCATCTTTCATACCTCACCTGCAGCACAGCACTGGTGTTTAGGGGGACCCAATTCTAGTTAGTGCTGTGCCGTGGGGATCAAAAATTACTGTTTCCCTGCACTGGTTTGTTCTTCAGACCTTCTAATGGGGAAAAAGCAGTAAGGATCACAATGGGGATTTTTTTTTCCCTTTGCCTTTTTTTTTTCACGTTTTGAAGCCAGTAAAATGTACATATTTCATAACCTTTTAACTGCCCCTTTGCTATACAGAAAACATGTCATTACTTACATAATTTTCAGTTCGTGTCAATTATAATCTCAATAAAGAGTAAAAATCTACCACGGTCGTGATTTTTACTACTTAAAGTTTTGCTACTATGTAAGTATGAATGATGACATTCTAGTTTTGGATCTAAATGAAGAAAATTATTCAAAAAGAGGTTTTACCATGTTTTTAAAGCAGAACTTTGTGCTTTGAAGTTAAAAAAAAAACAAACAAAAACCAGCCCACCCAGCTCAGAACTGAATACAGATGATGGACCTATTTGTGCCTAACTAACAAACCAGACTTCCCAATCCATTTTCTTCAGGCATTCATTTGGCAAACAGAATCATTTTCACATTATGTGATAATTAAAAGTATCTTGAAGTACCTGGAGAGCAAACTGCTGTGAGTACAAGGAGCTAACTTAAAGTGCTATAAAGCAAAGCAGCCAATATAAACCACAGTTTTTATCCCCAAGGCCACCACTTTGTGGTAATTTTATAGAATGGTCTGGAGAAATGGTCTTAGAATCAGAGTTTAGATCAGTTATGAATGCACTTTAATGTTAGCTATAAGTAAAAAAAAAATGGCCCACATGAGAGGAAATGTTATTTAAAAGCGCAAAAAAAAAAAAAGCCCCTTGCTTCAGTCACATCATGGCTACATTTGAGTCCCATCAGATCCTGTGCTGAGGAAATGAGATCCAGGGGCTCCTGCTGACCCCTGGTACCTTCAAGGCAATTCAGAGGCAGCTTGGGCACATCCCCAGTCACTGCCAAACAGGTCCCCACGTACACACAGCACACTGGAAAAATCCCATTGAGTTCCCAAGCTACGCAGTAAGAGCCCGCATCAATCTTCTACTCCAAATACCAATTTTTTTGGTCTAAATAATCCCTGCCTCGAATAATTATTAATTGGATGATGCTATTTCCCCTAATTTGGATGAAATCTTTAATTTCTCACAGCCCTCCATGGGCAGTTGGGTGCAGCTCCAGAGCCTCCAGACTCAACACTAAGAATTTAACACCTCTGATTTCCACACAAACCAAGAAGAACTTCACACCTCAAATCGATCTTTTAAATTTTTTTTTTTTACCACCTTCCCTCCAAAACTGCAACTCTGTGTTTAAGGGAGGAATGGTGAGTCCTCCAGCTTGTGGTTTGAAGGAGCTGGAGGAAAAAGGCTCCAAGTGGAGTGCATGGAGCTCAGTCCCTGAGTTTTGCTGGAGGATCCAGGGAGCGAACAGAGCCGGCTCTCCATTAGTAATGTGTGTGCTACGTCTACTCCCAGGAGGTCATTGCAAGCCAAAAGCAATGTTAAGTGTACAAGCTTTAAATAACTTACAAAGTTAATGTAATGAATGCAAGTGTGATCTGAAATCCATCACTCAGTGGCTTGCTGTAGCCTCAAGCTGTGATAAAACACCACTCATAAATTTATATTAAAACTCTGTTCAATAGCAATTATTTACCAACAAAGATTTATTGATTGCATTTGCTGTTAGGGACTGGGGCCCTAACTGAGTCAATCAGCTTAGGCTGCTGAGCTCCAGGGCACCTGGGGAAGTTACAGACTGCCAGCAGGCTCTGCAATCCCAACATTACCGTGGGAGCAGGAGCAGCTAATGAAAAGCCGCCAGCCCCGGATTGATTGGAGCCAAGGTGGAAAGAAAACAACACACCCAGCACTGGTGAAGGGACCAGGGCATGTGGTACACCCAGTCCACCTGAATATACAGCAACCAGCAATATCTGGCAGCTCTGGGTGCCTTCTGTGAGCTCCAAACCTTGCCTGCTTAAATAAAAACTCAGTGGCAAAAAAATCATCCATTTGTTCTACAGAAATGTTTTAGGCTTTAAACAGCAAATTATCAGCATTTCAAAAGTGACCCCTTGAAGTTGCTTAATGCTGCACTGAAGATGCTGGCAGGTGAGAAGCCTTAAAAATGGTCTTTGAAGTCAGCAGAGCCAAGATTGGACCTTCTGGAAAAGGAAATACGGTACCTACAAGGCAGAGGTTGGAACTAGATGAGCTTCAGGATCCCATCCAACCAAAACCATGCCATGATTCCACTTTGGTTTCTATTTTCTTTCAGAAATTTACCCCACTGCCATGGCTGAGGTGCAAACTTCTGCCAGCCTTTTGTTTCTTTCCCTCCCTGATTTTTAGCCGACTCCATATTGTTTCCCTGATGCTGTTCTGACAGAATGAAACAGGTAATGTCACACTTCATCATTAACAACATAAATTCCTAATTTTCCACTCAGGTCTGTAGCTCTCACAGCCATGATTAGCAGCTAGCACTGCTAGGAATTTTCTACAGCTCCTGTGCATCCTGCTCAGAAAACTCTCAGTCATGAAAAACCTCCTGCTTCAAATAACTCCTGATCAGTCAGGATCACAAACTAATTGTTACATACAAATTCTGGTCAATGAAACACCCACTTCCTGTAAATCTGTTAATGTGGAGAACAAATGCTGGTGAAACCTCCAGGATTCAATGACCAGCCAGCTCTGCACAGTCTGTCCAAGAGCACTGGGGCCACCTGATAATAAACAAGAGATTAATTTTTCAGTGATATTTTTGCCTCCAGAAGATTTAGTTGGAACAGGTTTCTGGAGTTAAAGTTCATTCTTCCAGCATATGGCAGGCAGCAGCTCAAACTGTTTCACCTCCAAACAATACCTGCAAGCCACAGGAAGCTCTTGGTAATGACTGAGTCATCGATCCATACAGAGTCAGAGAATCCCAGAATGGTTTGGGTTGGAAGAGACCTTAAAGTTCATCTCATTCCATCCCCTATCAAGGGCAGGGACACTAGACCAGGTTGTTCTCCCTTTAAACCTAAAATCCTCTAGGGAATGAACTGTTGAAGATTCCCAATGTATTGGGAATCCTTCCATAAAAATGTAACTTGTTTTCTCAGTTTCCCAGACTTAAGTCCTTTTTCCCCCAGGAGTTTAAGGGAATGCTGCTTGGTCTTTTGGTCAATGAGACATGAAGCTGGTTTAAGTTTTTATACCTGGAAGCCTGCAGCAAACTTCCCTCTCCCTTCTGATACTTAAAGGGGGCTTATAAAAAGAGGGAGAGGGACTTTGGATAAGGGCCTGGAGAGACAGGACAAGGGGAATCAATTCACACTGCCAGAGGGAAAATGGGATATTGGGATGGAATTGTACCCTGTGAGGGTGGGGAGGCCTTGGCCCAGGTGCCCAGAGAAGCTGTGGCTGCCCCATCCCTGGAAGTGTCCAAGGCCAGGCTGGATGGGGCTTGGAGCAACCTGGGATAGTGGAAGGTGTCCCTGCCCATGGCAGAGCGTGGAATGGGGTGACCTTTGAGGTCCCTTCCAACCCAAACTATTTTGGGATTCTATGACCTCTTACAGTAGCAGAGCACAACTGGGGACCAACTGANAAAAAAAGCTACAAGACCCTGGAGTGGCTCTGAAGAGTTCTGAAAACAGGAGAGCTCAAACACTCTCCAACTTCAATATCTAACAATAACATTGTAAAAAAAAAACCTCCAAAACCCTAGATGTTCTAACTACAGTTGTGCACATGGAAAACCCCTCCCATCTCCCTTAAAAACTGGCACAGCAGCAGCAGCAGAGTTTTGCTACAAAGATGCTCTCACATTGCAGAAACTATTCAAATTTATGTTCTGCATCTTTAGGAGAAAATGAAATCAGAACATTGCACCCAATTCTCTTCTAACACCCCCTAAACACCAGGCAGTGACTGCACAGCAGGTAATTACTCCATGAATGGTTACCTAATGCTGGGGCTGATCAGCCACGATTTCCATTTGCAGACAAAGAACAGAGAGGATCTAACACCTGACTTGGGGAGCAGAAGATAATAGCTTTGCTTAAACTTGAAGGACAATCAACCTGCAACTCGTTATTTTCCAAGCTCTCTGCACACAAGCTACGAAAGAAAATTAGAGAGAGGCACTGAAAGAAACCCCCAGTGCTGATTAAGCAACTCTTACAGTTCATCACAGCACCAGAGGACAGCCACCAAATTCCTGCAAGGAACAGCAGCACTAAGGACAAACTCAATGGGAAGAACAAACTTAGTGTTTGCTGTTACTGCATCTTTATTTTTAATCCCAGAATGGTTGGAAGGGAGCTTAAAGACCATCTCATTCCACCCCCTCCTATGGGCAGGGACACTCTCCACGATCCCAGGTTGCTCCAAGCTCCATCCAACCTGGTCTTGATTACCAACTGCTCCAATATTTCTGTATCTTGCCAACACAGGTGATGCTCGAGTTCCTCCAACTCTTCTTGAATTCTCCTTCAGTTGGCAGCTCTGGGACAGGGGCACTCTTTCCTTAGCCCTACTTCATGACTATTTCTAAAATGAGACTAAAGTCAACAGCACATTGCAAACTCTGCAGTTACGGCCACCACACATCCTTCCTGTGGAGCTGAACATTCAAGTGTGCTATGAAATGCAATCAGGTATTTAAATGACTGGCACTTCTTTCACTCTAACCCCAGTTTACCTCTCTGAACAGGACACAGCACGAGAAAATCACATTATTTTCCTGCCTTGCAGTAGTTTCTGCCTCTGTTGCCTTCCAAGACTTATTTTGCTTACTCTGGACTGCTAAAAGAATAGGAAAAAAAAGAATCCCAGCCCTTAATAATCTCCAGTAGTTGGTTTATTAACCCCTTGGCACTGGCAGCTGTGGTTTCCCTGACACCAGCGAAATGCACTTCAGTGCAAATCATTACCTTGGGAAAGGAAAAACAGCGTTGGGAAGCGGAGCCGGTGCAAGCAAACACAACTGTGGGAACGTCCGGGAATGGCTGAGGGGTCAGGCATGAAAAGGAAGCCACAAAACATGGACTTCTCTCAAGAAACAAGCAGCCTTGGGTGGGTGATGCAAAATAAGGAATCCTCGTGCAGGCACGACCGCTCCGGGGCAGAGGATCCGCTTTTCCTTACAGGAGCGCTCCCCGATCCCCGAAATTCTCTTTATCACGTTTTCGATAAAGCAGGGATTTGGCTGGGGGAGCGGAAAAGGGAGAAAAGCCATGAAAAGCTTAAAACCCAATTTTAACTTTCTCTCCTGACACTATAGTGTTTCCATAGAAACATCAGGAAGACCACTTAAGAGCAGCTTTTTTTCTGTAGCCATGTTTGGCACCGTACCCCTCCCCTGGACAACCTATTATTTCACAAATGGATGCTTTCTGCAGCCCGTTCTGTGCAGGCTCCGGTGGAGGGGGGAAAAGAAAAAGAACCCTGGATCTTTAACCAGTTCCCTTGTGGTCCCCTCCCTTTTTTGTTGGTAATATTTCTGTCATTCTGCCGGGGCTATATGGTACAAAGGGTTACACTTTAATTGAGCTGTCAGCATCTCCAACAATCCTATAAAACTCCGATTATGCACGGCGGGGTTAGTGACACACTTGTTATTGTGGATGCCCTATTTGCTAAACCCGGGCCCCCCCCCCCACAGGTCACCTCACCCAGGCGACCTTCCTGTCATTAGCCTCGTCTATTCCTACCTCACCGCTGTGAAAATCACACAAGGAAAGGCTTCAAAGCCCTTGCCAGGACTGAATTCGACCAGGAGCTAATCACCCACAAATCCAGCTCAAATGGCAATAATTGGCTAAACTGCTCACCTCTCCAGAGCTCAGCAGTAATTTGGGATAATAAAGAAAAGAATTATTCAGCTAACTGCCCTGAAATGTATGCTTTGTGACCGACACACTTCACATTTTAATAATGATGGACACAAAATCCAATTTAATACAGCATCGGCTGAATAACAAACCCAAGAATGCTGGCAGGAAAAAAAAAAGTGTGCGTGCATGTGTGTTCCTTTTTTTCCTTAAACTGTGTTCCATGTTATTGTACAGAAAGGATTCACACTTCGTGTCAGGAAATTTTGGGACCAAAAAGGCCTTCGACAACCAACCTCAGAAACTCTGTCCATAATGGGATTCTAAAATTTATTTTAATTTTTTTTTAATCAAAAGGAGCATCCTCCTTGAAAAAATAAATTTTGCTGAACAGTTATACCTCTGGTCCTCAAACTTTTGTAGAGGTAGGAGAATAAATACCCTTTAAAAAAAAATCCGCAGTAGAAGGCCACCTTCTTCATAATTCTAATTAACAATATTTCCTGATTGCTCCATTTTTCTACTTTTACACCTCGTCCTCTGGTCAAGGACCATCAGCATCAATGACCCCACTACAGAAGGGTCTGCCAGGACACACTGAACTGGTTCAACACTGCAAAGATCACAGAATCTCAGAATGGTTTGGGTTGGAAGGGACCTTAAACCTCATCTTGTGCCTGCCATGGGCAGTGACAGCTGGCACTAGACCAGGGTGGGTGAGCAGGGCCCACCAGGATGCTCCAGCACTCTTCCATCCACTCACCCCGTTCCATTTCCTCCAATCTCTCCTAAGACCAAGAGAAAAAAAAGGAAAATAGATGAAATAGGCATTCCTGGTGATGTTCCTGAGATGTCCAGCTCACTCAGAGGAATGAAGGTGATGATGTTCCTTCAGAGATGCACTCAATGGATGCAGGGCACTGTCCTCTCATCATTACAGCAGAAAACAAATCAGGAACCTAATGAGGAAAAATTCTTTCCCTACTGGATCCTGTTTCCTGGAGTTCATAAAATCATGTTTCACATTCTCCAAAAAAGCTGCAAAAAATGTAAATTCCACCTTCAACATGAGGGGAACACTTTAGGAACTGCAGAACATGCCAAGACACACAGGACTACTGCATAAAGAGACAGCTACAGCCACATCCCTCTGCTACTTGCTCAATGTGTGAGCAGTCATGGAGCTGAACAGCTTGGAAAGGTGATGATTTATCTACTGGTGCAGCAGAGACACATCTTTTTAAATAACCCTTTTCACAACATACACAACTGCCTGCTCTTTCTTCTTAATGAATCAATCCATACTTTATCATCTGAAAACAAAATCATTTTGGCTTCAGCTGGGAAGACATAAAAATGTGCAGCTAATTCACTCAAAAACCTTCTGGTTTTGGCCAAGGATCATGACCTGAGTCACACTGGGAGAAGACCTATCAAAGGCCATTCCCCAGGATTTAAGGGTACAGCCTAAAGACAGCTTTCAAGAATAGGTTCTTCACCCCGTGTTCTTAAATTTTTACAGCAAAAAGGCAAAGTTTCTGCTGTCAGAAGCAGAACTCACCCATTTTTACCACAGTTGTTGTTATAGAAAGTCGAGTTAACAGAACATGAGACATTGCCAGTGCCAGTCAACTGAAAGAACTTTCCTGAGAAATTATAAATCAATGCTTTTGACAAGGTTATTACTAGGATTCCTGAAGTAATAACCTGAGACACCCCAAAATTTGTTTCTTGTTATTTAGTATTCTTCTGAGAAGAAAACGTTTTGTCCTGGCCTGCCTTGCTTTATGTACAGCACTCACTCCTCCTCTCCCCCACTTCCCGAGCTTAGCATTAATCAGAGCAATTTCAAAATAAAGGATTCTGCATATTGTGTCAGCAAGTTAAAAATTGTAATATTGTTTTAATGTTAAAATCACTCCAGATACAATACTTCCTGTGTAGTGTATTTCATGGCTCATTTGCTTCAACAGATATTAAGCTTCAGTCAACAATTAACTACTGACACCTTTTTTTATTTATTTGTTTAAACGAAGAAGATTTAGCAGAAGAGCTAAAAGCACAGCCTGGATTTATTAGATGGATGCTAATTTGATGTCACCAGTTTATTTCATTTCTATCAAGCATCCATTCTTGTGAATGACAGAGTCACTCAACCCCCATTTCAGATGAACTGAAATCCAGATTTGAGCACATCTTTCAGCCCAAAAATTGCTGCAAAAGTGCACCAGTTTAAAAGACCATTTGAACTGTTAATTGTTTATCACTAACCACATGAGATCATTCCCAAACACAGTGAATGTTTAAATGGGGCTTTGGATTCAGCACTTCTGGTTTTCTGCAGGACCCCACTGGCACTGCCTTCAGCCTGGCTTCACCTGCAGTTTCATGGTGCTACCCCTGGGACAGAAGCCAAACCACCCCAATTCCTGAATCAAAAGGCATTTCTGTGGTGAGAACAGCAAAATCAAGCTGTCATCAGAAGCCTTCACCTCTCTCTGTCCAATCCCCATCCGAGGGATGAGGAATCCCGGAATGCTTGGAAGGGTCCTTAAACACCACCTACTTCCAACCCTTCAAGAGTTGTAAACCCAAGCCATATTTTGCACTTCATGAGTGCAAAATCCATCTTTCCATCTCTCAGAAGCCTTGAGACATATTTTTGGATCACTGGCTTGTACCCAAATGATGTCAGGAGCACAGTGTGACACCAGCCAGGAGGTCTGGCCCCCAACTCCACAGCACGACAATTAACAAGATGCTGTAACAACTAAACCCTCTTGGAAACATCTACTCCTAGACAAAGCTGAGATATAATGCAGTGGCAAAGTGTGATGCACCACAAAGAGTGAAAGACCACGTTCCACTCTGAGCATTCCTGGAAGGACACCTGAGAGATGTTTCTGGAAGAAATTTTTCCCCGATTTCCACACATTTTTCCCTGCAAAGCCTTGAATTTCTTCACGTCTGATCTGTAAGGCAGAATACAGATTGCCCTGGGAATTTAATGCACTGGTCACTCAGCTTTTTAATGTTTTAGAATACTCAGCAGTGACAGCAGATATGGCAAAGGCTGGTAATAAATGCTGTTTATTAAGACTTATTAATCTATTTATTAAGACTTGTTAAAAGGAGTCACAGAATCCCAGAATGGTTTGGGCTGGAAGGGACCTTAAAGTTCATCCAGTCCCACCCCCTGCCATGGGCAGGGACACCTTCCACTATCCCAGACTGCTCCAAGCTCCAATGTCCAGCCTGGCCTTGGACACTTCCAGGGACCCAGGGGCAGCCACAGCTGCTCTGGGCACCCTGTCCCAGGGCCTGCCCACCCTCACATGGAATAATTCCTTCCCAACATCCCATCTAACCCTGCCCTCCTTCAGCTTAAGGTGTCAATCCATAAGTTGTTAAAGCAGAAACTCAAAAGATGTTTCCACAAACAAAGATGTTTGTTCCTTCCCAAAATCATGTAAAAATGCACACTTTATTTCCTTTAAAAAGTGGTCTCACATACATGTTGATCCCTCAGTTTTAACCTCATTAATATTTTAGAGGGAGAGACAACAAGAACAGAGCTGCTCCAGAGGCTACAATTGTTTTATGACACAGTATCCCAGATCCAAGTGGCTTGCAGGCAACACAGAAGAACACCACGTTCAGAAAAGGTAATTTATAAAGCTCATTTATGGATTTCTCTGTGCAGTTACTTGGCTGTGGACTAGGCAAGCTGTAAAACGTTGGAGACAATCTCCCTCAAAAAAAACCCCAATATAATCCATTATTTATTAAGTGATCAGCCGTGGACAAGACGAAAGACTAATTTTTAACCACCTTTCTCAACTTCCTATAGATAAAGAACATGTTTGTAAAGACAAATAAATAAATAAATAAATAAAAATAAAAATGCAAGGTACCCAGAGTGCGGCTAATGGGATTTGACGCTGGCTTTAATTTTAATGAAGAAAGTTGCCAGTAGCAACAAAACTGTCAGCAGCAGCCAAGCACCATTAATAAAGACCCAGACAACATTAGTGGCACGGCAACAGTACAAAAGGTTCCCCCCGGTTCATGCTGTGCTAAATTGGCTGCCCAATTTTTCTTAAGTGTCCATACTATTTAGAAGACAATTTATTAATTTTTGTCATCCATTGTCACTTGACAGGCCATCATTTTGCATCCTGAATTTGAGATGAAAACTAATTGAAAAGACTGGCAGTATTTATGAGGGGTATTATTTGTCAATTATGGCTGCTGATGATCCCAGGTCCTACCAACTTTAACACCCCGCGCCCTGGTGTTGTCAGTCGGACCTTTTTTTTTGTCATTTCCATGTTAGTTCTAGGAAAGTGACAAAAAGCAATGATAAAATCAATTCAGCAAACTCGTTAAGGAAGAGGGGCCCATCAATCCCTGCTCTGAAATCACTGGAGTGGGGGAAAAAAGCACTGGTGTGGCCCCGGCAGTCACAGCGTTCCAGGACACCTTCCAGGGAAAAAGCCCAATCTCTTTGTTCCCTACAAGCAGGACAAATTTTCAAATGTGTCATAATTGAAATTAACCCTGCAAATTTACCCAGGCTGCCAGAAAGGGAAGGTTTTGCTCTCTTCTCACTGCCCTTAACCCGCTTCTCTGCGAGTCTGAACGCCTGAAATGCCCTCAAATTCCTAAATGCAGGGAGTCACAGGAACACAGAATATTCTGAGCTGGAAGGGACCCACAAGGATCATTGAGTCCAGTTCTTCCATTCCAGCTTTATTTGCACTGATAACTCCTGCCCAGCTTTTCAGAAACGTTCTCCTACTTCCCATCTCCACAGACTTCAAATGATGATACAAAACATCCTGGGAAAACCCCAGTGCTAAAACAGCAGAGAAAATGAGGTTACACCACCCACCTCAAGCCTTTTCTGCTTCCACCACCCGTGGTGGAGCCCAGGGTGAAGCAGCTGTGCCCTGCGGGCCACGGGGGTCTGTGGTGGGGCTGAGATCTACCAGGATCATTCAGAAAACCCCACATCAGAGCAGGGAGATGCCCAAAGGAACCTCTGACCCCATGGGAGGCTCGTGCTGGAGCAGGGTCCTGGCAGGACGTGTGGTCCCATGGAAAGAGGGATCCACACTGGTCAGTTCCTGAAGGACTGAGCCCATGGAGAGAGGGACCCACACTGGTCAGTTCCTGAAGGACTGACCCCACGGAGAGAGGGACCCACACTGGTCAGTTCCTGAAGGACTGACCCCATGGATAAGGGGACCCACACTGGTCAGTTCCTGAAGGACTGAATTCATGGAAAAGGGATCAGATGGTGAAGGATCTCTCCCTACCCTTATCCCAATCTGTGGGCCTGTTTCCTAAGTTTTGAAAGGCTACAAAATACTATTTATCTCTTTCCTCCTTAATTCTCTATTTAGCATCAGTAAATCTTAGTATTGATTTAAATATGGATATTCTTTAACTTGTCCTATAACCTACTCCACTTCCTTCTGAAGATCTGAACACTTGGAGATCTCAGCTAAAACCTGATTTAAACATTCCTTTAGGCACAAACCACATAATTTCCTTTACCAAAAGCAATGAAAAAGCCTGAAACTGAGTTCATTTACCATACCAAGTTTTCTCTAATACCTATAGCAAAATGGATATTAAGAAAAAAAAGTGCATTTTCAAAAGAAAAACTTGAAACTACAACTACATTAACATATTTATTAGCATCTATATAAGTGGTATTTTTTATATCTCTATTTGCAATATACTGTTGATTAAATAAAAAGTCCAGTGACAACTAAACAAGAAGGATTTTCTTCTATCAGAAAACCAAACATGTAAACACGAGACCAACCCAGCTGAATCCATCCTATTAATCCACACATGTTTTCCAGAAGACACTGCCAGTTTTGCTTTAAAAAAAAAAAATTCAGGGATAGAATTGCCCCATCTCTTACATTTCAGAGGTAAATTCAGAGCAAAAGCTTTTTCCCTCCACTGTTTCCTAGAATAAAAATAATGTGCATTTAGTTACCCTTCTGCATGAGGTAACACCATCCAAGGTTGATGCTCATTTGCAGTATAAATCCTCAACCTGGAAAACATTTTGGCACGGTTCTTACATCAGGGATGGTAATTATGTTCTTTCCTTCCACTGTATTCATGCTTGGTTTCTCTCACTTACAGAACACACAACTGAGTGTCTCTTTGGGGGATGAGAAGGCTCTTTGCTCCCTCTGGTTCACCTCCAGTGGCAAGATACAAACACAAAACTCTGAGGAGTTCCATGTCCCCTTGGAGCCACCTCCAAAGGTGGAGATTTCACAGCCCCTTCAGATGTTTGCTCCAATATTTGAACCTGGTGGGAAATAACACTTTTCTGCATCTCTAACTGGAATTTCTCCTGTCCCAAACCCGTCACAGACTCATTTCCTCCACCCTTCCTATCAATTAGCAGGGAGGTACACAAGAATTTGCCTTGCTTTACTGGGATGAGGTGCACTTCCTGCACAACTGAGGGGCTTCACAAACCACAATCAGCACAGCAGCTGCAGGGCTCTACGACCCACTCGGGCAACCAAGCTGTTATTCCAAACTGGGACAGCTTCATTCTGCCATCAGCAATGTCTTTTATGCAGCTACACTGTGCCACCTTAACTCATATGTTACTAATTCAACTTCCAGGAAAATCCTAGAAAGGGCTAGGTGTGCACATGGAAGCTTGAATCCCAAAAGAGCTGTAGTCAAACTAAAAACGTATATTGCTGCTGAAATGCCAAAGAAAGAGGAAAACTTTACCAGTCTATTAAAGAGACCACAGAAGAATAATCCTTTATGTATTTTCAAAAAGAATCAAGCCTTTCTGGAATTGAGAGACTTGAGTTACTTTTCCTAGTGCTGATTAAGGAGACTAAGGAGAACCAGTGCTCATTCGAAGCCTGGAGTCGATGCCGTAAGACACAGGAGTCTCCATCTCCAATTCAAAAACTCCAGATGAAGGGAGAACACAGCCTTGCTGGGGAACCTTGTTCTCCTCCAGCAGGCAAACCTGTCTACAAACCCATCCCAGTGCCACGAGCCTACGGTAAACACAGCAAGAAAGCTCCTCTCCCCCACGGATTTGTAGAAGAACACAGCTTTGATGGAGGATAAATTTGACATCCCAGTCCCCTTCATCCACCTCGACGGGCAGGGACTCAACACCTTTTACAATCCTGATGCTTTTAAGATAGGTGGCTAAAGTTTCTCCCCTACTGCAAGCAAACCAGTTCAACCCACAACATAAGGGTGATAAGGCCACCAAAAGAAAACAGAGCAAAATCTAATTTATCTTCCCAGTATTGTCAAGGTGAATTACATGGCAGAAGAAATTAAGGGTCCTTTGTCAGCATCCCAACTTTCTGGAGAAATGCCCCATTTCTCTGACTAAATCCACCTTTTTAACCTCTTTGTTGGGAAGTGTCAGTGGCGGATCAGCGGCGGGCAGGGTGACGAACACACAGAGGCCGGGCGGGAGCTATCGGGGCTCCGATCTGGAGCTCACCTCCACGTTAACTCCTACTGCTAATTCATCATCCCGCCACGACAGCCCGGCTGATTGGGATCCTGGCAGGACAATACAGCCCGGCTGGCCACCAAAGCCCAGCCCAGGGGAGGAGGGGCTGACGGGCACAGGATGGAGAAGGCCTGAGATAAGTGCTGGCTGTCAGCGCAAGGACAAAGAAGGGCAGGCCCTGGGGAGAGAAAGGAGATAAAAAAAAATCTCGACAACTGCTTTATCTGATGAGGGTTATGGCTAATTAATTATAAACTCAATTACCTAACCCTTACTTCAGCAGTCTCTATTCATTAAGAGATAAAACCTGACTGACTGCTAACTTTCCCTTGCACACCCGCACGCACAGTTTGCACACTTTGCCACACAATTCCTTAAAAAAGATCTGCAAAAGCCTTCGTCCCTGTCAACTTTGTGCTGGCAGGATGGAAGATTGCTCCTTTCTTTCCCCCCTGCCACCCAACGCACCCTCTGTGGCGCCATGGGAGGGCCAGGCCTCCATGCTGTGCATTGGCATTTAAAAGCAAACCCCTGGCATTAAACAATGGGCACTGGGGACATCAAAGCCCCCTTTTCACACCAACTGCTGCCTCCCTGGGCTTCTGATCTGCTTCACATTTCCAACTGGGCTTTTAATTTTGGGTGCTAGAAGCTTGGTGGTGCAGCTCAGTGGTGTCAACTGAACATGATTCTTCCACAGTTTGAAGGTAGCCATGAAAATGAGAACCCATGAACTCTAAAACCCCTCAGCCAGGCTAAGGCTTGCTAATAACAGGAGCTGAATTTTGCATGTAACATAACAAAAATGTCTGTTTTATCACTGTTCAGACTCCGGCCGCGTTCCTGCGGTGCTTGGCCTCTCCTCCAGCTCGAGTTCTTGCCCCCATGCCTCGTGCTTGACACAGGCTCAAACATCCCTGTGGAATCAATCCTGCCCATTAAAAGAAGGCTCCTCTTAATCTCTTTCCAAAGCTGCAGACCTGTCTCACTCCCACCTTTTGAATCCACGGATATTCTCAAATCCATGTTTTGCTTCAGCTGCCCTTTGCTCTGGCTTTTCCATTTCTACAGGATAATGTTCTTTACTTACATATTTTAAAGAGAGAGGTCTCACGTATATGTGTCTGTGCATACCCATAATTATCCATATTTATATCAAACAACAAGGTGACAGCACTCACATGACGCTTCACATCAGAACTTTTTAAAGAATAATTTCTTCCACCCTGTAGAACAAGGGATCCCAGCTCTGGGTCTGTTTCTCACATTAAGTCCTATTTCAAATCCCTGTAAAGTGTATTAATGACACAAGATTTTGGTTCATTCATGGTGTATGGCCTTTTAGGTCACTTTTCCACCATTTTTATGCACCACATGAAATAAGACAACACAGTCATATAATCAGGCTGGGCGACACACATTATTTAAGCCCTTCACTGCAAAGACATGATTATTATTATTATTATATAGAACTAATATTTTGGCCTTGATTATTATTATTATTCGGTCTTAGTATATGGTCTTGCTTACTACCTTATTAAACAGGATTTATTTTACTAACACTCATGGTTTGGGACTTGAATGGTGTGGTCCAATGGTTCACCTCACTCCTGTGATGCTTAGGTGTGGCAGTGCTTTACTGAAACCCATTCCAGCATTTGGTTCCCTTCCTCCTTTGTCCTCCTGATACACAATGCCTTCCTTATATCCCACCTCGCTCAGCTCCATCTTGCAAGACTTCCCAAAGAAGATAAAAATACGTTGTTATACAAACTTCACAGAGAGACTTTTTCACTCCATAATTTAACAACTTCGATTCAAACTGTTGTCTCACAATTTCAAAGCGTATCACAAAGACAAATTCAGCTACAATTAAAGCCTGTCTGCTTTGATGGAGCCTTTCAAAATCTGAAAATAAAAGTTCTTAAACACCGTAACCCCATGGAGCAGCCGACTCAATTTTGTTTATCTTCTAGGTAACATGACAAACAATAATATCACCTACCACGAGCTCCTGCGCTATTCTGAATATCAACTCCATACCTTCCCTCACCATGACCAATTCCAAATCCAATTCATATTTACTTCCTTGCTCCCCTTTTGCATTAAGTTGGAAAGCTTAAGCCATGCTTTTATGGTTGAGTCCTTCCCACTTAAATTTGCTGATCAGATCCCTGTGATCTTTTGAACGTCTTTTGAACTTCCAGTCCTTTCTACTTGGCAGCACACACCACACTGCAAAATCACCCACGTCTGAATCACCCAGTGTAGTCTCTACCCTCTCTCACCAACAATTCTAAAGATATTCCAAAATCACAGAATGGTTTGGGCTGGAAAGGATCTTAAAGATAATCTCCTTCCAACTCCCCTGTTCCATTAACAAAGTTTTAGATCAATCCCATTCCTTGCAGCTCTCACTTAATCCTTCACACAATAAATGCAATTACAGGTGATTAGTATACCTTGAATAAAAATAAAGGTTTTTGTTTGCATTCTGAAATATTAAGAAGAAGGTCTGCACTGGGTTTATTTGGAGTTATTTATCTGAAGTTGCCAAGGTAGCTGACACCTCTGGTCAAACCCCAAACTCAAGCTGCTGGAAAGGCAGATGCACCCATCTCCTTCCCTTTGTTTCCCACAATTGCAACAATCCCATGAAATCCCTACAGCAAAGGAATGAGGATGCACCAAGGAACAAAACCCAGAAGGACTCATTTGCTTCCAAGCTCCCTTCCACCACACTTCTCCCTCTTTTCTGGGGCTGTAACTCTTCCCTGTTTTGACACAAGCACGAGTCCAGCTGTGCTCTGACCTCCCTCTTCAGCAACGTGTCTGGAGGAGTTCACTGCTCCCTCTTTATCCAGCTTTGCTGCAAATAATGACCATTTTGAGTCTCTCCCCCTATACATATTCACTTTTATGTACTCCTATAACATTTTATCTAAAGGAAGATGATTGTACTTTCAACAAATTACAGCTTGAAAGAAAGAAACAGAAACATTAAAAAAACCCAATGCCGTTTTCCATCAACAATTTCACGCAGCTCCTTAACTTAAAAATATAAACTAGGCTTGAAACAACCCCACACTCTGCAAAAACTCTTCTCTCAACTGCCTTTCCATCACACCAAGAAGATCAGGGAAAAAAAGGAAGACTTGTCCCATTCATCAATAGAGGAGTTATTCATCCGAAGTTTATTATCTCAGGTAATTTGATCAATACACTTCACCTTTATAGTCCCGTTGTCCTTGTGAGCAAAGCATTCTGCGTTTTATAGTGAGATGGTTATTATGAAGGCTATTCGCAGGGAAATTCTCTGCAGTTAAAAGTTTTTCCAATTAACTACATTTAACATCATTGGAGCCATAAACTGGCGGTTACATTTCACATCATTGTTGTCGGAGTGTGGCGGTGCTCAGGAGGCAGGCAGAGCACATTTGGCAAATACATCAACCAATACTTTGGAATGGCAGTCGAGGAAAGCCTGCCAGCTAACAGAGAAAGGCTTTTTCAGTGCACAGTCAGGAATGTGCACCACAAAAAAAAAAAAAGGTGGATCAGTAGGAACCCTTGAGAAAATCACAGAGAGGTGCCTCAGCCCTTGGAATTCTCCCTCAGATCAATCCTTCTCCTATCATGCAGTGTCAGAACTCCTGGAATGGTTTGGATTGGAAAGGACCTTAAAGTACACCTGGTTCCACTCTCCTACCATGGGCAGGGACAGCTCCCAGCAGACCAGGCTGCTCCAAGCCCCATCCAGCCCAGCCTTCCCGCGTTCCTCCTGAGTTTTCTCATTCCAGAAAATTGTGGTGTTTGTGTGACTGAGCTGTGAACTTCCAGGGAATCACAGCATGTGAGGACAAATTCCCTGAAGTCCTCTGGGTTAGGTTCTCCAAGCCCCACTCCCCTCACCCCACACATGAGCTGCCTTCTCCTCACTTCCTAATCCTCAGTGTAAGGCACCACAAAGGACAGGGCAAAAGGCTTCAAAACAGAAGCAAAACACCAAATTCTCAGAGATCAGCTGTTCTAAGGAGAGAAACCTCTAAAAACTTGCTCGAAAATAAAAAATTATTATTCCTTGTGAGATATCCTCAGAACAAACTAGTTCATTAAAGTCGTATCAGCACTTGTAATTGGCCCTTGTTGGCCAATAGAAGGAGACATTTGCAACTTTTCCCAGGAAATTATATTCTAAATCCTTCATAAGGTGGACCTTGTCCTTTTCTGAGGAAACTTGATAGCAGTCTTTAGTATTCACTGGCATAATTAGGACTGCAGTTAATTTCATTAAATTCTCTTGCTGCTAAATGAAGCAGATTATGAGACATCTTTTATTGCAAGGCATGAAATTACAACCTGTCAGCTGCCAATGGTAGAGTAAAACTAATGAATTACAGGGTAAATAACACCAGAATTAACCAGCCAATTTAACATAGCAGAGAACAAAGTCATTTTTACTTGGAGCCACCACTGCTGGGATCCCTTTCAGCTGAAAGGGAACCAAGCTCAAATCTAAATAACCAGGAAAGCCACGTTTCTTGGGCAGCAATGTTAAAAAACCAACACTGCCAAGAAGTTGGCAGAAAATTGGTCAGATAGGTACAGAAAGGCATCGCTAAAATATTTAAATCGTGGTATGTCCAAGTAGTTTGTGCTGATGGATTATCCTTTACCCAGCCCAGGAAAAAGGGCAGGGGAGCATTAATTTGTTGCTATTATAACTGGTCTAATGGGGCCAGCTCTTCCCAGGCAGCACAAGACCCAATCCCCATTAATGAGGGACAGACACACTGTGGGGAGATAATTAAAGGAAACGGAAAGCAGGTGTAACCAGCCACTTCCATTTCCTACTCCTGTCCTTCCAAACCTCTGGCACAGGGTACAGGAGGTGCCTTCTCCCTGCACAGCAGCCCAGGCCACCCCTCCCTGCCAGGAGGGAAGGATGGATGCCCCTCTGAGCTCTGACCAGGAGCTCCCACAATCAAGGACTCTTCCCAACACACTCCTGAAGCCTGTCAGGCTGTTAGACACACACAGATTTTTGGGGCTAAGGACAGAGATTTCCTCTGTCTAGGCTGGTGTCTCACCACTCCCCTCTTGTTTTAAAATTGTCTTAAATTATTTTTATTTTAGAACTTTATTTAACCCTAGGTGTACAAGGAACAAACCCCTTCTCTGCACTTACATGGAAATCTTGTTATGTGGAAACAGAGGCTGAGGAGAAGAATGGCAAAGTGCTTATCCCCACTCAAACAAAGGGGAGATACCTGAGTGCCTGGACAGCAGAGAGAGTCCCACAGCCCTGGCTATGCTGGTGAAAACAAACAATAAACCTAAAGGGAAAGGTAAATAAAGCTTTCATCTCAAATTAATGCTCTCACTTTTCTGCACGTAACCCAAGGATTGTTTTCCTACAGCAGCGTCTCCATCTCCAGGGAACAGTCAAGGTACATGAGGTGTCAGCAAGGAAAAGGTGCAGGGAGGGAGAAAGCCCCTGTTATTAAAAGGGCTGATCACTTCCTCATTGTAGCAAACATTTCAGATCTGCCATCAGTCCTACACCAACAGAAAGGGTTTAAAAATGATGCTTCCGGTTGCATTTTCAACAGGTTTCTAAGAGACAACACCTCAAGTCACCTTTCCAGCCTTTTAGAGCTTTAAGTTCAACATCAGCCAAGTTTGATGGAGGGGCAGGAACACCAAGGGGGTGTTCTGCAGGTTTTGTGAAGTTTCATATGTGCCTGCAAGACTGAAAATCCCTGTTTTAAGAGAACAGATTGGAGCTGGAGTATTCTACTGGAGGATGGAGCAGGAGCCCACCTGCACTTGGTACCAGCATAGCACACATTATTCCTATCTCACAGATGAGGCAGGGTAAAAAAACTCTGCATTTTATCCTTCTAGTGGAAAGTGTTCCAGGGGGTGGAATGAGATGAGCTTTAAGGTCCCTTCCAGCCCAAAACATTCTGTGATTCTATGTTTGACTTCTGTTTTTAACAGAAAAACCTGAGATGCTCACTGACCTTCCAAAAAACAAAAATTTACATTTAAAACTCCAAATGTAAACCTACAAACCCTACCTAGAACAACTAAAAGCAAACAAAAGAAGAACCACACAGCAGAATTTGTGAACACCTTCCACTGGACTGGGTTGCTCCAAGCCTCAGCCATCCTTCACCTGTCTCCATGCTGGAGTGGGAAAAGGAGAGAGCAGGAGCCAAGGGAAGCCAAGCAGGCACCTGAACACTGCAGTGTGGCAGAACAGCAGAACTCCTGTGCCACCACTGCTGATGCCACTCCAGAGCTCTTTGGGACCAGGACACCAGCACCATTCAGAGAGGCTGGAGGAGAAATTACCTATGCAAAAAAGCATTTTTGGCCAAAGAGCAAACCTTAAACCAAACCCGATTTTAGAAATTCCAGTCCATGCCATGAGCTCAGGAATGGGGTTTCCCTGGCCACCAGGTTCTCCAAGCACACACATGTTTTACACAGGAAAGATTTACTGCTCCTGGAGCTCCTGTCCAGCAGCACCCAGCTCACCAAACCCCTTCTCTGAGCGTGTCTGACAACTGATCTGGCCCTGCAGTCATCCCCAGCCTGTGCAGGTCCTTCCACACTCCAGGCAGAGAGATGCTGCCTCTCCTAATTTCCTCTTTCTTTACTCTCTGTGGTTTCAAATTCCCACCATATTTCAGGCAAACATTTTAAGACCTCCAGAACTCCTCTGGACCAACACTGATACCTTGCCTCCAGCAGAGGGAAGCTCAGCACTCTGACAGCATGAATGCATCAGCTCCAGGGGTGTTCCTGAGCTCTACAGACCCAGAGCTCCAGGAGTGATCAGCTGGAACCAGCTCCAGGCACCCACCAGGAGCTCCAGAGGCACCCAAGTGTCACTTCCAGCCAGGAATCAATCATGGTGCTTCCTGCTTGGAGACACCAGCACCTCCAGAGCCAACACCTCTGGGGACTGCTGGGCCACTTTCTCAGAGACCCTCAAGATTCCTGATGTTACTGAGAGCATCACCTGGGTTTTATTCTCACTTCCCATCTCCTTCAGAGCCTTTGTTCAATATTTTCCCTCCTCCCTCTCACCTGTTTAGTGCAGATTTTGCTTCTCACAGCAGCACAACTTTCCATTTGAGCTCTGTCCCTCCAGTGCTGTTTTCCATCCCACTGTCAATCTTTCCCCTCTTCTCTTACCTCCAAAGCCCCTTGTGTTTGTCTGCCTTCACCTGCTGCAGAAAACAGGGAGCTTGGAATCCTTGTGCTGCACAAACAGGTAAGAATCCTCTTGCTTCAGAACACCACATCACAATTAAAAAATGTCACTTAATTGGAGCTAAGTGTGACTTAATCTGTATCAGGAATTACTTAGAGCAATCACTATGCTGCAAGATTAAAGCACCAACAGCAATGATCATGCACCTGTTATTTCTCAGCTACAAATACAGCATTGCCATGAATTCCCAACTCACAGCAACATTTACCGGGCAAAGGGCAAATTCATAAAATGTTCCCAAGTAGTTCCTTGCCTTGCATCAGCTTAAGCAAACACAAAATGTCAATTCTCAGAATGCTGGGCACACTTCAGCACTGGAGGGATGCACATCTCTCCTGCCACAGCAGGAAGGAGTTGTGCAGCTCAACATGCCTGACACAGCACAGGAAATCTGAATATCTGTATCTTCAGGAGATCTGGCTCACACAAAAAGTCAATATACACATATAATTCCAGATCTTCAGACTCAGACTTGAGTATTTATTTAACCTGAAACACAACAACCATACATATCTCTGCATTTACTCAGTTTGCATCCTGAAGAAGCGTTTTCGCCCAGTTTGCTCAAAGCTCAGCTTTTAGTCAAGGATTTCCAGTGCTTCTCTCCCTCCACATAAAAAGTTGTTTTGTTTTTAATTTGGCCATGAAACAGCCTGTACAATTTTGACTCCTAAAGTGATGATACCTGCCACCTTAAACAATCCCTGCTCTTCAATTCTCCTCCGTTCCAATGTATTGCTCACTTCAGACAGCAGAATTTCTGAACAATTCAACCACTTTGGTCATTTTAGTTGATTTTTCTTTCCAATACCTCCCACACATGAAGATTTCTTAATTTCCCTCCCCCGAAAATACTCACAGAGAAGAGGGCATTAGATGTTAATCTAGCTCCTTGATTTGCAGCAGTTCTGCACTTCTCTACCCAACCATTTAAATGCTGTCATTCATAATAGGGTGATATACTGTACTATAAACCCTTTCGCAAATGGTACGTCTTGGTATTTTTCTTTTGTGACAAAGACTCATTTTAGTTATAAAGGGGAAAGAAATGGACTCAGAGCTCAGATCTACCTACATAATCTCACTGCTCAACAGCCTCTCCCCTTCTTTAAAAGAAAATCCACACCCTCTTCCTTAAAGAAAACCGAAATCACTAAGCTTTTATTTTTCCTGGTAGAGACCGTTCCGTGGTCTGACAGCCCCCAGAGTTCAGCAGCTTCCTCCTATAGTATTAATCCTGAAACCACAGAATCCCAGACTGGTTTGGATTAGAAGGGACCCTAAAGCCCATCCAGTCCCACCCCTGCCATAGGCAGGGACGCCTTCCACTCTCCCAGGTGGCTCCAAGCCCTGTCTAACCTGGCCTTGGACACGTCCAGGGACCCAGGGGCAGCCACAATGTGTCTGAGGCCTCATGTCAGATCCTGGCCTTGATTCCAGGCACAGGAGCCTGTGGAGAAGTGTGCTGGTGAGGTACTCAAAGCACACAAAAGCTACATCCAGGTCCTTCTCCATCTAAGCCACAGGTCTGACACCATCCCAACCTACAAACTGTTCTCCATCCAACCCACAGATTCTACATCATCCCAACCTACAGGTTCATCTCCACCCAACCTATACATCCTACACTGCCCAACCTACAGGTCCAACACCATCCCAAACTGCAGGTCCCTCTCCATCCAACCTCCCAAATTTGGGTTAAAGCAGTACAAGTGTGAGTGGGTGGGTTTTAGTCCAGGTTCCATTCCAGTTCATTTTCCCACACTGCCCTTGTTTTCCTGTTCTTTTAAACCAGGATGAAAATACACTTTTCAAGCAGACACATGACACTGTCCCCAGAGCTGGGCAAAGTTTAGTCCCCTTCCAGCCAGCCCAGACCACACTCTGGCTTTAGGGCTTGTTAACACCCCCACAGAGCAGATCCAACCCACATGGCAGCTTTTAGCCAAACACATTTGGATAAACTCTCAATTAAGATGCAGTGAGGCTATATCAAAATATTTTACATCTGCTATGTTTGCTTCATGCACTTAGTTGGAAATTCTATCAAAAAACCAATTGAGTTTTCCTGGCAGGTTTTAGTCTGTATAAAACCACTCTGTCTGTTCTTCACTGGAATAGCTTCTGGTCAGGAAAACTAAACCCCAAAGTATGTGTTTGTATTACTTTAGTCTTCTCCCTAACAGTAGTAACAAAGCTCATTTCAAGCATTACAGCTTTAGGACGTCTGTAAGTGAAATATATCCAGGTCATCTGATCATGACACTCATTCCCAATTTATCACCACGTGAAGGATCCTTTACAATAAACAAAACACTCAATTTTAAATTATTTTTCTCCCTGTTTTAACTCATGCAAAATAAATGGAGATTTTATTTCTAAGAATTGCACTTTAATTATAGAATCCTTGAGAGGTTTGGGTTGGAAGGGACCTTAGAGACCATACAAATTCCACCCTCCTGCCATGGGAAGGGACACTTCCCACTATCCCAGGTTGCTCCAAGCCCTGTACAACCTAGCCTGGAACATTTCCAGGGATGGGGCATCGACAGCTTCTCTGGGCAACCTGTGCCAATCATTCTCTTTAAATTCAAAATATTTAAGTACCAACATCTGGCCTGGCTGCTGAGACTGTTCTAAAGATGTGCTTATAATTACTGTAGTCAGAGGAATTTTTTTAATAAAAGCAGGTTTAGAGAAAACAATATTTAAACCAAAGTGCAAGGACTTCCACACATATTTCAAATATCCAAAGCAGTTATAGTCAGAGTACCCATGTTTCAAATAGAAATACTCCTTTTTCATGCCATTTATTGGTTTTAATTTGCCATTCTTCACTATGCTTTGGGAAAATATTTCCTCACGTGTTACACGCTGAAGTGCCAACGCTTTAAAATTAAAAACAAACACAAACCCACAAAATAAAACAAGAAACTAGGGATGCTGGGCCAACACCCCCAATCCAGATTCCCACACAATTACCACACAACTAAATGGGAGCAAAAGAATGATGAAAATATTCAGAATGCCCAAAGTTTGCTTTGTTCAAAAAATTAGGCTAAAGGGCTTTAACTGCGTGCTGTTCAGTTTACTCTTTTGATTGCTTTACCACTATGTAAATCAATTTGTTAATGTTCCTTACAAAATGCATGAGCCAGTTATACTGACAAACACACAAAGCTCATTCGTAATTAGCAGTTAATTAGTACGAAGGAACAGATGCTGTTAGAGTTTCAGCAGGCGAACAGGTTCTGTAAACAATGCTTATAAATCTAAATGAATTTATTAACCACAATGCAACTGTCAACGTTTTGCTGGCAACCATACAAATATGGTGGAATCCCCAAAACATCTTTACAACATATTAATAATCATTGTGTCAACCCAAGTCTATCAGGCAGCCTCACTTGCTAACTGCCACGAGCTTCCTACTTAATCTTCTTATGTCACTTCTCAGGACTAATTCCTCATGCCCTGGGAGGAAGAGCTGCAGCCACCAAAGCCAGCCCAGATGCGCACGGCTTCGCCTCGGACGCGCGGCGGCTCCTCGGAACAAAGGCCTTTTCCCACTGCTTCCTTGAGCAAGCCCATCGTGCTGGATGGCACCTGGCCCAGGGGATGGTCACCCTGTTCATCTGGGGTTTTGGTCTAGGTGATCCTTAAAGGTCCCTTCCAACACAAACCATTCCGATTCCAGAGCTCATCCCCTGAAATAAGTAAAGGCCAGTTCTTCCTGCTCTCCTGGATAGTTTGGAGATGTCCCCCCACGCCAGCGCTGAGCTGCTGCTGACACAAGGGATTGCAGGGACTTCTGGCAGCTCAGAAGGGCTTTAGATTGGATATCAGGGAAAGGTTCTTCCCCCAGAGGGTGCTGGGCACTGCCCAGGCTCCCCAGGGAATGGGCACGGCCCCGAGGCTGCCAGAGCTCCAGGAGGGTTTGGACAGCACTGCCAGGGAAGCACAGGGTGGGGTTGTTGGGGGGTCTGTGCAAGGCCAGGGCTTGGATCAATGATCCCTGTGGGTCCCTTCCAGCTCAGGAGATTCTGATTCTGTGGTTATAAACTCATGCACTCAGCCACTGACTGATGCCATTGTTTTGTGGGGGTTTTTTGATTGCCTGGGTAGATGAAGGTGGCTCAAATAAAGAGATTGCATCTTGTAAAGCATTTTCTAGATGCAACTACTGAAGCACCACCTCGAGTCACAGGCTTTTGGCCAGGGGCCAGCTCAGACCCTTAGGGCAACAGTGAAGATCCCTCAGTGCCCTCATTGCTGTCACTCTGCATGTCACACTGACATGCCACCCTGATATATTACACCATTTCAGCACTGGAAAATTCCAATAAATTTTTTAAAGTCGTATTATGGCTTTTTTTATTGGTGTTCTCTTTTACACCTCCATTGCTTTCGCTCATTCCCTCCTCCTCTCCAGCAAAGCACTCTGACACCTCTTCCCCATGTTCTGTCCCATGGACACTCCAGGATCTGCAATATCCAGCACACAGAACAGGATGAGAACATCCCAAATGCATTAAATCCTCCATAGTCTCACCAGAGAGACTGCTTGGCTTGCTTCCTGTAGGCTCCAGCCCTACTCACTGCATTGGTACTGGATCCAAGATCCTGGAATTTGGGGGAGCCTGTTCTCTGCTGGAATCCAGCACCAGGCACAAGAAGAAGATGTTCAAGGCAGAGTCTCAGGAAAATACAAATACTCTCTCCCTTTTCTTATGAACACTGGAAAACAGATCCTTGGCTGGTTTATGCTAAAGAGCAGCACCTGCTACTTTTATACAATAAGGATCTTCACCTCCTTTTTTTAAAAAAATTGATATTTTAGGTAAGAGAAGCTCTTTCCCTACTATTTCTGCAGAGGCTGATAATCCCCTGGCACTCTCCTCCTGCTGCTTCCGTTCTCCTTCCACAGTCTCTCCAAGGATGCTTAACCTGATCAACACTCTGCTCCAAATAAAAGCTGCAATGTCTCTTCTTGAATCTTAAGGATGAGCAAGAGCTACAATCACGCCTGATGTGTCAGCTAGGAAATCATCAGCTGCTACTCAAACCCACAAGTTTGCCCCGTCTCTTACACAAAACATGAGGAGCATTACATTTGGATAGGACTGAAAATAAATAATTAAATAAATAAGGAGGATGGAGTTGAACATTCCCTTTTGGAAGGCATAAGCAATCTATGACCTCTTATGGCATTAACATATAAAACATTTAGGAAACACATTTATAAAACACAAAATTTCCCTCTGTTTTTAAAGTTGGTGATCTGGCTACTTTCCATCATTGCCCTACAAGGCACTGTTCTCCTTTGCTCACTTTGGAGGCTGGGTCACACAAATAAATGGAATATTATGTTTGAAACTGTGTGCCCCCTTCCCAAATCAACACGAATAAACATTTAATTACACCCTTAGCTTCAGGTCACTGCCATGGGAAGTAAAAAAAAAAAGGAAGTTAATTTCTCTGAGAAGTTTATTGATAATATTTCATTTATGGATCCTTAAGTGCACCTCTGGAACAGCTGTAGAGGGCTCACCTTCGTCTAAGAATGGCTGGAACTATCACTGTATGACAGACCTGGGCATTTAAAGCATTTAGAGATAAAATAACAACATTTTATCAGATGTGAAACAGAAAACTCATGTTTTAGGGACTCTGAAAAATTAGGAGACTAATTAAAAGAAACATATTAGAAATTCAAAAATTCTTGATTTCAAATTCTTGATAAGCCAAAGGCCCAAACTCCAGCTCCTTCCTGCAACCCTCAGACATCCCAGGAAGGGAAACCAGCAAACTCCAGAAAGCAGGAGGGAGCAGATGGGAAGATCCAGTGGCACAAATGCATGAGGAAAAAGAGGAATTACCTCAATCAGAGAGGCTGAGGCTCGTGCCCAGGTCTGCCTGCTGTGGCCAAGGGGCAGAAGGGGCCCTGCCCTTGGACTAGAAGGGCCCAGATCCTTGGGCAAGGGAAGGGTTTAACACCCAAAGCTCCCAGCTCCAGATGTCCAAGAGAGCTTTTTACTGCTATTTTATTGCAGATTCTAAGGACTACAGCTTTTCTTGGGATGGTATCTGCAACTCATCAACTGGAAAAACCCACAAACCTGGCTGTCACAGTCAAATTAAACATTATTCCAGGCAGGTACATGGAACTGAAGCCGTTCTTCTGATGTAAGGGCACATTTGATCTAATTGGAAAAAATATTTCAAGTGCACTGGGAATAGTCACTGTTAACTGAATGCAACAACGAAAAAGGAAAAAAGAGCATGCAGACCCCAGGGAATTACCAAATCAATTAACAACTAATTCAGGAACTAATTTCTGTATTGCCTCTTAGCACAAAACTGTATCTTTAATTTCTCCTGCAATAAGCATCACCATGATAGTCCTAACACACTCTGACGCTTTAAATGAGTTTACAAGTATCTCTTTTTGATTGGCTATATAACATTATTTCTTCACAGTTCAATGCAACCATAGCCAAGTGCTCTGAAATATTTAATTATACTGGTAGCAACCAGTTAACAATTTACAGAACCACAGTGAGTACAAAACATTTTGTAACTGGTAATCAGCTCATTAAAAAAAAAGCCAGAAAAATGTATATGTTCTGATTATAAACAATTGCAGAGGAATTACACAGAAGATTTCAGCACTAAGAGTATTTGGCTCAAAACCATGGCCTGGTGTTTGTACAAGCTGATCTGGAGACTGATTACTGTGATTAGACAGACGTGTGACAGAGGAAATTACACCTCATGCTGCAGATAAATAAATCAAACCATGTCATCTGCCAGTTCCTTGTAAATCAAGTCATTTCTGACTTTGGCAAAGCTGCTCCTTGGAGACACCCAACGCTGGCTTGCAAACAACAGTCTACAAACCTACCTGAGCACCAGGAAGGAAACACACAAAGCAGGAGGAGTTTTGGAGAATGCTCCTTCCAGGACCTGAGGGGAGCCTTGGAGAAAGTTGGAGAGAGACTTTTCACAAGGGCCTGGAGTGCCAGGACAAGGGGGAGTGGATTCTAATTGACAGAGGGCAGGGTTGAATGGGATGTTGAGAAGAAATTTCTCCCTGTGAGGATGGGGAGGCCCTGGCACAGGGTGCCCAGAGAAGCTGTGGCTGCCCCTGGATCCCTGGAAGTGTCCAAGGCCAGCCTGGACGGGGCTTGGAGCAGCCTGGGACAGTGGAAGGTGTCCCTGCCATGGCAGGGGGGGGGATGGGATGGGCTTTAAGGTCCTCCCAAACTAAACCATTCTGGGATTCTCTGTTTTGGAGCAGAAGCAGCAGCACAGGGGGCTGGGTCTGTGTGTAGTGAAACAGGGGTTCAGTGCAGAAACACACAGCTGTAAGGAATGGAAGCAAATCCTGGGCTCTGTGTCCCTCCACATGTTTGCTGCCATCCTCCTTCTGAAATGCTTTTGGCCCTTACCTGCATGAGCCACTTTTATTTCAAAACACAACCTGATGTTGAACTCAGACAGAAGAGAGAAGCCATCAGATAAGCCCTGGCACCACGGGCTGTAGCATCATCTGTCTGTCCTGCTCCTCTAGATGGCTTTTTCACCCTGTCAAGTCAGATGAATTAAGCAGGAAGAGCTGCTAAGATCGTTGCTTGTTTGTTCTCTCTTCTGGTGGACTCCAAGTAAACATTTGCAGCCAGGAAAGAGCAAAGAGCATTTGCTGCTTGTGAGGACAGCGAGTCTCGGATGTGACACTTGCCTGGAGCAGCGCGGTGCTCTTGTGGGAGTGAGGATGACTAAGGACATCACTCTGACTGAGCAGATGTGGCAGATGATCCCTTTTCAAAAGCTATTTCCCAGACACTGCTGTGCCTGCTGAAATGCTCCTGCAGCTGGACAGACAGCTGTGGGTATTTTAAGGGAAAACAGGTTTCAGGTGGGATGATCTCACTGCTTCAACGGAAGGACCAAGATAACAAGGGTTGTGTGTTATTCCGTGCAAGATTTGTGTAACTGGTGCTTAAACATCCCAGCTAGGGCTAAAAGTGAACAAAAATGAGGTTAGGAAGTAACCTACTCAAAAATGAGGTTAGGAAATCAGTAGTGAAGCAGAGGAAGTAGAAAATCACTACTAAAACAGAGGCAACACTGACCTATACCTGTAGGGAGCTGAGGAGAAGTGACAGGTTTTTTATGCCAAGTTTGACATTTGATGAGAGCATCTTCAAAGTTACCTTTGCTGAGTTTAATGATTTTTTTAAATAAAATTCAGATGTACTTTGGGAAGTGGCAGTTTTGTTTCTGCCCACCTTAACGAAAAACTGTAACTTGTACATCAAGGAACCAAACTCTTCTTCATGAATAACAAACCAGTGATGCCACCCCCGTGCCTTGACATAAAAATATTCGCCATTTTTAGGTCAGAGTAAAGGAAAAAAAAAAAAAAACCAAACCACAAAATACCTAATTTCATTAAGATTACTTTAATGTACTTAAATATGCCAAGCTGGCAGGCAAAGAAGGTCATTTGAAATATCACCTAAAAGTAAAGCCTGAATAAGATATTCCACTTTCTCCATTAATCCAGCCATTTGCAAACTGAGGGAAGGGAATGGATTCTGAAGTTCACCTTTGCAAGTCATGGATGGCAAATTTTTCACTGTGTCATCAATACAGCACTAACCATTAGAACATTTATTTCTAATCCAGGCTTTGAGTTTGTCATCCCTAAATGATGCAGCAATCTGGGGGCACGAGAGGGCCAGCACCTCCCAGGGCAAGCCAGGGGTGGAGGCAACGTGTCAAACACTGATTTTGGCCAGTTTTTGGCAAAAGAACAGTCAAGGTTATGTGGTTGGAGTGTATAATGATGTGAGCATCTGTGATGAAGTGCAAAGGGCAAAGAGAAGAAGGGCTGGGAGCAGAAAGTCAAGGCCAGCTCTTACGTATTTATTTACACTCTAGTCTGGGTGGGGGGGGATGGGGCAGGACAGAGGAAAAAAAAATAAAAATTAAAAAAAAAAAGAAAGAGCACACAGCTGCCATCCCAAAAACAGACCTCCCATCTGCCACCCACGATTTGCATGTCACCTTCTCCAGGCTCATTTGTACTTCATTAACTGCCATTGACTTAACAAGATTTATGCAAATGACACCATAGGAGCTCGCTAACTCCCACTGCAATCAAGTGATTATGTATGTACAATTCTCCACAGCAATGAAAAATTAATACATGACAAGCCCCCTCACCGCTGAGCTGAGCTTCTTGCTTTTATTTTTCTTGTTGTGTGCATTTTTTTTTAATTTGAATATGCCCTACTGATAAAGATTTCCCAAACCCACAAAAACCAAAGTAATTTTCCCAAAACGCTACAAAACCTCCCATCCTAGAAAGTCAATTCCCCAAAAGTGTGCAGCCCAGTGTGTGCTTCAAAATATTCTTCAAAATATTCACTCAGGCTACCAGGAACAAGACTTCTTTTCCAGAATAAATGGGTTTGGAGGGAGGATTCTCCAACCAGAGCAAGCCACATGCTTTAAGAGAATTATTAGCAGTGCTACAGAGAAAATAGCTTAAATATCCTTAGTTTAAGCACCTCTTTGTCAGAAGTACAGAACTTCCTATGGATTTTAACTTGAAGCCAATATTGCTCAAGACTTTTTCTGACTCTGTTTGATTTGCACAAGATTTTTAAATAGCACTCAAGTGAAATTCTGTATAATTTTTTTTTAATTTCTGACATTCTCAGTTCTCAGCAGCTGCTAAAAGTCCAGGATTTAAGACATGCTGATGTGGCTGTGCACGCACAAGGTATTGGTACCTCCCCAGAAAACCTGCCTTCCCAAAATTTCACTCACTTTAAGAGTATTTTGGCAGAAGTGAACAGCCAATCCTTTAAAAACAAGCCTGCTTTTCATTGCCTACATTTTGGGTTTCTGCTGGGAGCAGGAAGGGTCATCAGGACAGTTTTATATGGCTTAGCCCAATAAAAGCAAATTTAGCACTGCAGTGAAAAATCAGCTTTACCATGTAGAAAGGACAGAGAGAAAAGAACATTAACTCTTTTTGACCAGGCTGCTCTGAGTTAAGGATAAAGCCCTGAAGGAATGAGATGTTTCCTTGGAAGGAAATAAGCTATTCACAATTTTCCCTCCTTCATGGAAACCTGGAATGGTTTGGGTTGGAATGGCCCTCATAGCCCATCTCATTCCAACCCCCTGCCATGGGCAGGGACACCTTCCCCTAGACTAGGTTGCTCAGGACACCATCCAAACTCTCCCAAATTCTCTGGGATTTCCCTTAAACCCACAGGGATTCAGGCACCAAGAACAGGGGTGCAGGAGCAGGTTGCAACTCTTGGCTTCTTTTGACCAAAACCCACTGGCAGCTGTGCAGGTCCATACCTGGGGCCCAGAATGATCAGCAACTCTTCCATAGTGCTGGGAGAGATTTCACTTTTTCCTCAAAACCAGAACATTTTCAGCCTTCCAAGGAACTTATTTTGGCTGGAGGTTTTATCATTTGTTTGTGGGGTGTTGTTGGGTTTGGTTTTTCGTTTGTTTGGTTTTTTTGGTAAAGATTTTTTTGTTGTTGTTATTGTTCAGTTTTATTCTCCCACAGCAAGCCTGGGAATGCTGCAGCCTGAAACCAGATTTCTCCTTCTATTCCCAAGTATCCCAAGCAACAAGAGACAGGACAAGAAGAAACAGCATCAACTTGCACCAGGGAAGGTTCAGGTTGGCTATTAGAAAAGATTTCTTCACAAGAAAGGGTGGTCAGGCATCGGCACAGCCTCCAAGAACAATGGTGGAGTCCCCATCCCTGGAGGGATTTAAAACCCACAAGGATGTGGTACGTGGGTTAGTGGTGGCCTTGGCAGTGCTTGTTTAAACACTGGACTTGGTGATCCTACAGGGCTTTTCCAACCTCAATGACTCTGTGACTCCATTTGCCACAGAAATCATCATGATGGAAGGGGTTTCTCATGTTAAGGAGAACAGCAGCACGAAGATTTTTAGGTCGAGAAGCTCCCTTCCACATCTGTCTTATTCCCACTTAAGGCATGAAATAAAAGGCACCAGCTTTCCCAGGGAAGTTGGAATTTCTGCTGCCTCAGAGAGCTCCAAGGACCTGGCACTTGTTGAGCCCCTGAGAACGTGGCTGTGTCAGCAATTGAACCTGGAGCCACCTCTACTGACCAGACCTCCAAAATCTCTCCTGCTGCCATCTGAGTGTGATGTGAAATCCCACTGGGAGCAGCCACCCTGCAGCACTGCAAAAACCTGCCAACCTCCCATGGCCAAAGCCCAAAGGATGGGATGGACCTGCTGGGGATGCACATCAAGGGTTTGCGGGGAATGGCCTGTAGGGACAAAATGAAATTACCAGAACTGGCATTAGTAACAAGGAGGACATGTTCCCAAAAGATTGGTCATATTTGGTACACAAACAGGGCTGCAAGGAGAGTTTTTCCATACAGAAATTCCAGATATTGTAAGGGATATTTCTTTACAACATGCTGTGGGCACAATCACACATACAATGTTTACCTTACAACACTCTTCCTGCGAGTGTATTTTTAATCAAATTAATTCCATACAACAGCATTTTAGGTATGCCTGGAATAAATACTGGCACATCTATTCCTCAGTTTTACATTCTCAGCTGCACTTTTGTTTAATTAGCATTACCCAAAAGGATTGCAGCCGGTCTAACCCATCCTGTACCATACAAAAGCTGTAGGAAAATAAAATTGTAGCTTGCTTTAAATGCCTGGAATCTCCTCCCCTGAATGCAGAGCCAAATACTGAACTCCTCTGCTTTCAAACTGCTCTTCTGGATTGCAGCGTGCTTGATTAAAATTTGCCTACTAGAGATTCACACACAACAGCATTTTTGCTGCCTGATGGTCCCAAAAGGTCTTTTAGAATGACTTTAGGAAGAAAATCACAGCTAATAGTTAAGGTTACAAAATCAACTCTTCCTCGCATCCAGAAACAGAGGAAAAACACAAAACACCCCAAAATATGTAAACCCAGCTCCACACAGGACACCCAGGGCTACCTAGCAGGATAAGGCATGGGCTGAGGGAGGATCAGGAAAGGCAAGTGAGCCTCCGGAGGGCAGGAAAGGCACCAAAACAACTGGAAAGAAACATGTGGAAAGAAAATAAGTGGAAAAGAAAGGGAGCCTATCTCTAGCAAGGCAACTCTCACACATGAGTCAACACTTGCAAACACTGACACAGAGACTGTGTGAGAAGCATTCCATGGCAATGTGGAGATCTCAGCCACATGGATTCAGTGCCATTTCATTTGAGAAGGTAAATCATCTCATTCCCCAAATACTTCCCATCCAACGCTGGCACTGCTTTTGCCTTTCAAAGGAGTGCTCCCAGCTACAATTTAGCATCGAGTTTCCAGGCTAATGAAAGTGCATCTAGGCTAGTAAAAACAGACCAAAACAAATCCTCGGCTTCAAGTCCTGTTGTGTAATGAGAAAGTTTAATTAAGGCCACACATTACAGCTGTAAACGTTCTCTTATATAATAAGGTCTAAATGAAACTGAACCTAATCAAAGTTACAATTCCTTCATTAGCAAATTACAAACAAGAGCGCGCAGCTGACACACCGGCCATGATTATCACAACTAATTGCCTCGTTGTTAGGGAGCAGCCTGAAACTGTGTTCAGATGTCCGTCTGTGGTAGCAAATTAGGGCCACATCAGGCTATTCCTGCCATCACAAGGGGCTCTTGTCGAGCGATCTGATTTACCCTGCGCCTGGCAGCACTCGGCCCAATCAAAGCCCCCTCTACAAAGGCAGCTTTGAAGCCAGCACAGCCTAGAAACCCGCTCCATATGCAGGCCGGCAGACTGCACTTCATTAGGCCTGTTGTCACATTTTCCCTCTTCTTATTCTAATGATCCTATTTTAATACACATAGGAACCTCTCCTAATTGATGTCAAGTGAGTGACTTCCACATTCATCACCGGCGCACATCAAACGCCGCTCGGCGCAGGGCCCCGCCACCGCCGCGCCTGGACCCGAGGTGTGTCTTGTCTCCCAACTATGGAAAGCAGGGGAGAAAAAAAAATACAACTATTTCGGCATTACCTGTTTAATTGGGATTGCACGGCCGCTTCCAATGCTGTCTGTTCTGCTCTCCAGGACCTTCTTCTCTTTGTCTGGGTCACTCCCTTTCCGAGACTGCAGAGCGAAAAGAAAAGTTTGTGCTCCATTAAATGCACACAGAGGATGCTTTTATTTGCCTTTTTTTTTTCTTTCGGGGCAATTAAAAAAGAATTTGGCAGGTAAATATAGGCTTAAAACTGAATCTGCACAAGTACACAAACATCCTAAAAATTAATAAATTTCCCATCCACCACCCATAAATTTCAACCATCCACTAGTCTGAAATGCATTCGAGTTTAAAGAGTTACAGCTTCACTGCCTGAAGACCCACAACATCAGAGGACACGTTTCTGAAGTTTCCAACAGTAGCTCCAAAGGGGAATGAATGTGCCATCTCCTCATTAAAAAAATTTAATACAGCCATGCATACATTTAATTCACACCTGCGTGGTTCTTAGAAATGTCGGCAACTATTTAGAAATACGACTTTATAATGCTGGATTTGACCATATGGACTTCAACTTACTATTTTTTTTCTGCTTCGGGATGGTTAGAAAGTTAGAACTGCAAGAAAAGCTGGTGACTGGAAAAAGTTATCTGAACACAATGTGGAAAAATTAGCATGAGGAGGATTTTACCAATGCCTAAAACCCGAGTTGCTTTATCCTGGCTTTCTCCCAGGCTGGAAGGAGTAAGGTCATAGCGCTCCCTTCATGACTTTATCAAGTTATATGGGAATTTGAAGAAGTTATTCAGATCGCAGCCCGTTATTGCGACAGAACGCACGGGCGCGGTGATTTTGACGGATTTATTTTATTACAAAAAGAAGACCTGAGAGTCATCCTCCTTAATAACTGCGCTGACAAGTGACAACTTCACTCCATTACTTTCCAATGGGAACATTACTCACACAATATCGGAAATGGGAAAACATTTTCGTGTGCTTTTCAACTCGGCGATGATGTATGAAAGGAGCCCGCTTGCGGTGTCCGGCACCGCCATGGGGAGCTAATGAAACCCGGGGCCACGCCAGAGCCCGCTCCGCGCTTCCAGCGGGAAGAGACACCGAAACCAGGAGGAGAATCGGGACCGCGGATCGCTAATGCCCCTTTCCCCCATCCCACAAAGGGGTGGGAGGAAGAATAAAACCCAGGAGCAGCTGCCCTCGGGCGTGAGAGGAGGGAGGGAAGGCAGCGAGGAGGACTCCAAGTAAGAGCATTCTGAGCAACACATTCCCCAGCAGGGATCCCGCGCTGCCGGCCCCGCTCCGCCGGGAACGGGCTCCTGTCACCAGTTACTATGGTTCGGGGCAATGGAATGACGTGCCGGGGAATTAAACAAAGAACAAATGAAAGCAAGCAAAACAAGTGGGAGGGATGAAATCCAGTGTGCAGGATAACTATTGTTCCTCGTCCTTCGAGACAGATTTCTGCCTCTGAAAGTGCCACTTCCCAAGAATACAAGGCAAAACAAAGCTTCAATGGCGCAAGGCGCCCGTAAGTGACATTGTAAAGAAACTCAGTGAAGGTGCCCAAATCCTTGGGAGGGGAGTTGTCAACTTGAATGTTTCTTTTTTATCTGACTTTTTTTTAGAGAAAGAACCCTGCCTCTGAAATGCAGGCTGAATATCTATGCGCTGTTTTTCATTTCTGGTTTTAAACCGTCACCGTTCCCTAAAAGTTACTGCAGCTGGAAATCACACGCTGCACGTGGAAGGGGAAGATCTACCTGCAAACCACTGCACTTTGGTAAATGCCAAAATTTACAGAAATGTAGGGATTCCTGCTCAGCAAATTCCCTTCTGGCTGCTCGTAGTCACAGAATCCCTAACGTTTTCCAGGGGAGAATCTTCGCACGCTCCGCTATTTATAAATTGTGCAGTGAAACTGAGATCTGATCTTTTATGCTTTTGTACCTATGACACACACAATATGTCTTATATCCTAGCAGAAAAAAATCCACTCCAAACCACGCTGGAGCAACACTTCCCAGGACTTTTTCTGATGACACATCTACACAATAAATGGTTCTGTTTAAAACTTGGTGCCAGCAAACCAAAAAAAGTCTGGAAAAATTAAAGCACCTGCACGAATATCATTGGAGTGATTTCCTCGTTGCACTGGAAGTCACTCACAGACTTAATCCACATAAAACTTGGCCCACGATGTCACATCTGAGTTTGGGCACAACCAGACCCAGACCAGCAGTGCTGAGCACCCCAAAAGTAAAATACTCATCTCTAACAGTAGCTACTGAGACAGAGAGCTCATTTTAAGTCTGAAAAACTCTCTTGGAATTCTGTAAATATATAAGACAGGTAACACTGAATGTGGGAAAGGTGATGCCCCTTTCTATGCCAGAAATTCTCTCACCCAATGTGGGATCAGACATGGTCAGAATCAGCTTCTTGCTCAGTAAACCTCATAAATGCATTTTAAATCCTCACCTGCCCTATACGAGATTATTTGGTGGTCCCTGTTACCACACTGTCCAAAACAAAGGACATTAACTCTTCTAATATTTCATCTATCTTATCACTTAAGGGGAAAATCAGCTGCTGCAACAACAGCTTTACAACAAACATTATAACTCAATGTCAAAAAGATGAGATGCTGCATTTAATGCACTGAACATGTTTAAAATACTCACCCCTATTCCAACTCAAAAATTGCAATTAAGAAAAATCAAATATTTTCTACTTAGCCCAGTCCTCTTCCAACAACAGAAGATCTAAAGATCACTAAACAGATTACCTGTGCTAGATAACAAGGGGTTATAATATGCCATTATTAAACAGAAATATATCTGATTCTGTAAGAGATAAAGGCATAAGTGACTGGGAAGAGAAGCACAGCAAGAAACCCAGAGCTAAACAGTAAAATATTTTAATTACACACTCTGTTCATAACCAGCATTTTCTGTGTAGTCATCTATTTATTCAATTAAGTAATTCCAGGTTGTAACTTGGCACAGAAGCTGGGTAACAGCAGAGTGGGTGTTAAGTACTTCAGGACACAGATTACAGGGCCACTCATTAAACAATCTCACTACACCCACCTTAAAAGACAACTAAATCTGCAAAGGCAAATTATTATTATTATTTTTCCCAGTTATCAGACATTAAGACAACTATCAACACCCTCTCATGTTAGTAAATATGGCCCTGACTAATTATCACAAACCAGAGCTTTAGTCTGTTTGTTTACAGCTGACTTAACATTCTTCTCAAACCTTTCCTGTGACTGTAGATGGGTCTGGCTTTCTCTCCTCCCTTTCTCAAATTTACAGCTGCTCCAAACTGAAACATCCCCAGTTTCCCAAATGTCAGCATCACCTCCAGAGCCCTGGCAGCAGCTCACACATCCTTGAGCCCGGCCATGGATGGACAGGGATGTTTTCAGGGATGCAGCAGCATCCCAGCTCTGCTTCCAGAGCTCTGACTGCTGCTGGTTTCTGGGCTGACACTGACATCTAGTGGGGCTGGGAACTCTGGAATTCTCCCACCAAACTTCAGATTATTCCCACCAATGGGAAGAAATCTGCATGACTGTGATCAAATATCGGCGTCAAAGCTGGGACACTTCTTCCCAGGCCACTCATTTTGTTGTTTGCCACCTACACATTTGCACCCAAACACAAATGCATTATTTCCTCTCCTTCACAGGAGTGGGAGATCTGGGTTTAGATCAAAATACCTCTGTTGGGAGGGACACGGGATCCCTGGGGCTCTCTGCTGTCACTCAGAGCTCCAAAATGGTCACAAAACTTTCCTACCTGCTGAAGGTGGAGAGCTCAGATTTCCCTCAGAGCCTGAGGAAATAGTTTTTTTTGGGGTTTGTATGTGGGAAGTGAGCATGATATCACCTCTGGAACAAAATATATAAATTCTCCATGTCGACAGGAAAGTTGTGGGCTCCTAAACACAACCAATATGTAGCTACAACCCCCAAGGGAGTTACATGAGAGCCCACATCCATTCTGAGTTTGCTATGACATGTGTGACCTGCCAAAAAAACTGCTTACAAACCACAATTACACCTGCAACACCATCCCAGAGCTTTCAGCAAGAGGGCTTAAACCAAGGAAACCTTCACTCAGGGCTTCACTAGCATCTCCCAAACTACTTCTGCACAACAAAGTCCTGTCATATTGCATCAGGCAGCTTTCTGTTTGATTTTTTTTGGTTTGATTTTGGGTTTTTTGGCCTCTCAGTGAAGCAAAAAACAGGTGGTTTGGAAAGAAAAAAAGTTACTTTAATCTCCATCATCTTTTTTAACCCTGGAGAAAAAAAAAAGTGAACTGATTCTATATAGTAGTAAAAGTAGAATGGGGTAGTTATGGAACAGTTTGGTTTGGGAAGGAGCTTAAAGCCCATCCAGTCCCACTCCTGCCCTGGGCAAGGACACCTTCCACTGTCCCAGGTTGCCCCAAGCCCAGTCCAGCCTGGCCTTGGACACTGCCAGGGATCCAGGGGCAGCCACAGCTGCTCTGGGCACTCTGTGCCAGAGCCTGCCCACCCTTACAGGGAGGAATTCCTTCCCAATATCCCATCTAACCCTGCCCTGCCAGTGGCAGTCCCATCACTCCAGGCCCTTATCCCAAGTCCCTCTCCAGCTCTCCTGGAACCCCTTTAGGCACTGAAATGGCTCTGAGCCTTCTCTTCTCCAGGCTGAACAACATCAAGTCTCTCAGCCTGTCTTCCTAGGAAAAGCACTCCTGTTCAAGTCTCCAACAGAACCACCCAATGATAATTCCAAGATGTTTTTGTTTTCGAGTCCACAGTTCTGTCTCAGCACTCCTGTGCCATCAGAGCAGCCCAGCTGCAGAGGGGGAGGCTCAGGCTGTCCCAGAGCAGCAGGCACAGCCCAGCTGCAGGGGGCTGAAGCTCAGGCTCTCCCAGAGCAGAGGTCCCCTGGCTCACTCACCGTGAAGAGGTTGGACCGGCGCTTGGACTGTTTACGGACAGGAGTTGGTGTGTTGGCAGTGGGAGGAACATCAATCCGCAGCTCCTTCTGGCTGGTGCTTGGAGTTGATGGGACAGAGGAGGAATAATCACTTAAACTCCCTCCTCCATTACTGGTCTGCAAGGATTAAAGGGAGTTTTAAACAGTGGTATGCTGCTTTCAAGAAATGACAATCCACAGCTGTATCTTATTTACTCCTGATTTATTCCAAATTTATGCAGAAGTGCAGCCAGGGCTCAGGGGCTCAGCAGGGCTGCCCTACTGCCACTTTTCCAGACACTTCTATTCCAAGCCTTTAAATATCTCCCCCACCATTAATTTTTGAACACTTAGATACTCTGTTTATACAGCAGGCACATTTTCATTCTATACAGTATAACCTTAACTGGGTATCAACAGTTTCATTTGTTTTCTAGTGTACAAGTAAGCAAAACATTGGGGAAAACCTTCCCAATCTGGATTCCTACTAAACTGAATTCTAATCTAAGAGAAAACACCCAGTGCCATGGAGCTGCATAGCTGGAGTTAAACCTACTCTGGAGACACCAGATCACTGAGAGCTGATCAAGAAAATGAAAATAATGCAGGGTTGTAAAATGGCTACCAAGGGTTGGATAAATCCCAGCATATTCCAAGCATCACAGAATCTCCTGAGCTGCAAGGGACCCACAAGGACAATCCAGTCCAGCTCCTGGCCCTGCACAGGATTTGCTGAAGCCACTGGTGCAAAGATACACAACTTGTAAGGAAGATCTTCCAATTTATTCGAAGCAGCCAAAACTGTGATGTTACAACCTAGTCCTGAAAGAAATAAAGCTTTGAGCCTATGAAACAATAAATGAACAGAGGTAACAAATTCCTAAAAGGAGGAAGGTGAGGAAACCAGACAGAATGGAAAGGACCAAAAGGTGATTAAGAAAAAAGTATTATTTTTTTCCTTTAAAAGGACTTATTAGACATGACATAAACAAGTAGTAAAAACACCACTGAAGGAGGAGATGCTCTATGTGCTGATGGGGGAGTGGGGCAGGACAACAGGGAAGATTCTGCCTCCTGGGGATGGAAAACTCAGCAGAGGAGCAGCAGTGGATGAAGGGGCTGGGCAGTAACTCACACATAATTCTGGAGGGAAAAGAAACGTCTGGGATGCAGAGAAAGAAGAGGGAAATGCCATCTTTAAAGCAGTCAAGTTTCCTGGAGGAAGTGAGGAAAGGTAGTAAGAGGGTATTTCCAGAATTCCTGAGGAGAAAGATGCCTCAGGGGACTTCCCCCATGCTCCTTGGGGGTCGGGATCTCAAGCTGCAGCCAGTCAGGATGAAAAAGCAGGAGACAATCCCTTAACATCCCCCAGCTGAAGGCTCTGCGTGCTCCAAGTTCTCTTCTGATTCCTGCAGCTTTTCCAAAGCAGGGAGCAGAGGTGAAGGCACTGCAAGCAACAGCAGGGCCAGAGACATTTCCTACAACATTCTCAAGTGCCAGAGGAAGTAGCAGCAGAACTGGGAGATGTGTACAAAACAAAGGAGATGCAATAACGTAAAATGATCATTTTCTGAGTCCTAATGGAGAATGGTAACACTGGACAGATGAGCAGGACAAGCTGGGAACAAGTGGCCTCAATTACCCCATATTTGCTATTCCTGTTTCAGTAGCAGCTTGTTCCCAAACCACTGGATGTGCTAGAGATGAGAAGGGTGGCAAGGAAATTTTATTTTTAATTGAAATGAACAAATTTATACCCTAAGAGCCTACTTCCCAGATGGAGAACATGAAGGATTCCCTAAAATTTTATCTTTTAAATCCTTCATCATTTTATAGCATCATTTTCCACTTCTTGCAGTTGTCTCCTGGATTTCTAAGTGATTTATAAATAACTCCTAAAGGAGAACACAAATCTGTTGGATATTCTATTCCCCAAAGACACACAGAAGAGTTTCTATAAAAGAAGTCCTGCAGGCAATGTTTCTCTTCTCATACACCAAGCCCAGTGGATTTCCAACTTTGTAAATAAAACTCTGAGGTGATTTCAAAATAAGCCACTGGCTGGAACAATGGAAAACACATTCAGAGAAACACTTGGAAACCATAGAATGGTTTGGGTTGGAAGAGACTCCAAGGATCATCTAATTCCAACTCCTTGCCATGGGCAGGGACACCTTCCACTGTCCCAGGCTGCTCCAAGCCCTGTCCAGCCTGGCCTTGGACACTGCCTGGGATCCAGGGGCAGCCACAGCTGCTCTGGGCACCCTGTGCCAGGGCCTGCCCACCCTCACAGGGAGGTATCTAAAATGCTTTTTCTAGATAAATATTAGGTTACTTAGAAACAACCCTGTAAATACAAAAGGACTGTGATATATGTGGCGTTAAATACATTATCATTCCTCTTTTAGTTTTTGTTTTGACATTCCAGAAAATTTCCAAAAAGCTTAACAATAATCAGGTCTCATATAGAATGAAATAATGGATGACCAAGCTGACTGCATTTTGCTTTTAGTAATTTAATTTACATTTTTGGACAATCATGTTGTAGTAAAAACTGTCTGGAGGCATTGTGCAAACATAAATAATGCATCACTACAGATTTACAACAGGTAGTAAGGAGCGAGCTTGTGTGGCAGCCACACCTGAGCTGCAGCTTTGTAGTGGATGTTAAGCTCCACATCTTCCCAGGAATAATGCAAATCTCCTTGGAGAATGACACTGCTGACCAGGAAACACAACTCTTGGCACTGCAGCCCACACGGATGGACGCTGAGGGGCTGGAGCGTGTCCAGGGCAGGGAATGGAGCTGGGAAGGGGCTGGAGCCCCAGGAGGGGCTGAGGGAGCTGGGAAGGGGCTCAGCCTGGAGAAAAGGAGGCTCAGGGGGGACCTTGTGGCTCTGCACAACTCCCTGACAGGAGGGGACAGCCAGGGGGGTCGGGCTCTGCTCCAGGGAACAGGGACAGGAGGAGAGGGAACGGGGGTTTAGATTGGATATCAAGGAAAATTCCTTCCCCAAAGGGTGAGTAAGGTCCCTCTGTCATAGAGGAATGCACAGAGACCAGGCAGACATGGAAACATGGTGCCATTTTCAATCTCCTCTCACAGCAGAGCAGAACAGCTGAATTCCAGGAAAGCCACCCAGTGTGAAAACATATGCAAACTGCAGATTTCAAGGAATTATAGTCACTGGTAAAACAATCTTTCCATCTTCACTTCAAAACTGCAGTCCACAAGTAAGCTCACTGTTGGGGATTCCTGGCTGGAATCTGCACATCAGTTTGTCTGGAGAGGGGCCTGGAGCCTTTCACACAAACAGCAACCACGGCTGCTGTGCCAAAGGCTTTTCCAGCTGTTTTTACAACAGTGCAAGCTCAAAGCCAGCTGCAGGTAACTCCTCAGCAGGTTATCCAGCCCCCACACAGAGGCACTGAGGACCAAAGGTAGGGCTGAGCTGAGCAGCCTCACGGGTTTGGGAACCAGATGAGCTCCACTTCCAGGGGCTGGGCAGAGCAAACAGCCCTTTGGAACTGTTTTTATTGGCACTATTCTTCTAAGTTAATGTCTTACACCTGATATGTCAGGTGTAAAGGACAGGCAACTCCTCCAGCAGCAGGATGAATTTAGGGAAAAGGAATGCCTCTGTGGGCTTTTGTGAGGGAAAAGGGAACTCATTCTTCTTTGAAATTAGACTTAGCATGGTATACAAGCATATCATGCCTAGGAAGATTGTCAAGGCATAGGGGAATGTGGGAATGAAAAGTGGGATAGACATGCAGAACAGAGAGATAGAGAAGTGACTGGTCTGTACTCATAAAAAGTAAATTAAAGACCTATTCCAAGATGCCCTGTGGCCAATAGGAGGCCTCCAATCCACTGCACAACACTTCTTCCCCTCTAAACACCTCAGTCTATCTCTGGAAGTGTTCCAAAAAGCCAGACAGTGAGCTCTGACTGGAATACCTGAATGCAGCAGACAGAATGTAAGTGATGTTGCACCATCCCTCTGGTTGACAGAGTATACAACAGTTCTGTCCATCATGGTCAGGAACGATAACCCTTGGATTTGAGAATAAAATTCTTTCCATGCATTCTGTGCTGCCCTGAAAGCCAACAGAGGTACCTGAAGTACTTGCAAGGGTTGCTGGCTCTGGGTATCAAGGGTTTCCAAGGAAAACCTTCCCCTTGACTGACATACACATTAAAAACTAAGTCAGCAGGAAAATTAAGCAGCAACTACTACAAAAACAAGTGGATTTTGTCTTTGGAATAGGAAGCATCTTATTGTATGGGACAGGCCTCTGGAAATACGTAACTATAGATATTCCTGAGAGCATTTTCTGGAAGGGGTCTTACTGAGGCAGGCACCACCTCAGACTCCTGGACATGAGCATAGAGAAGCACCCACACACACAGACAAGCCTTTCACAGAATCCCACAATGGCTTGGATTGGAAGGGACCTCAAGGCTGATCTCATTCCAACACCCCACCATGGGGAGGGACACCTTCCACCAGAGCAGACTGCTCCAAGTCCTGCCCAACCTGGCAGACTGAAACCACAGAAGCCCTGGATGGTGCTGAGCCTTAGAATTCCCCCCCAAGATATGCTAAGGACAAGTCTGGTTAAGGTGACACTCGATACTGCTTTTTTTTTTTTTTTTTTTCCTCTAAAGCCTAAGCTTTTGACTGCAGAGTCATCTGGAGAGTTTGCAGGAGTTCAATCCCCGGGATGATCCAACCAGAGATGGAACAATATCCGACTTTATCTGAAGTGCTGCGTGTAACCACTGCCTCTGAAGGCCTCTGCTCCTGTGGAGAATGCAAGTGGCAGGGCACTGCACCAGTAACGGGTTTGATTCATGGAGGAAATCTTCAGAGAAACATCATTACGCCAAGAGAGATGTTCCAAAGGGCAAGACACCAGCCAGTCTTCCAGCCAAGATCAGAGATGGCAAATCTTGCCCCAGATCATCTTAAACTTGGAATTGCAGTTGCAAAGTTCTTTTAAGTCTGGGATAAGGATTCAGTTTCCTTCCCTTAAACAAGGTCATACTGCCTTTAAGTGTAGCACAAAGGAGATACAACATGAAACAGATTTCTGGCCTCTACTTTTAGGCATGACATCAGTCTCAGAAGAGAGACATCTTTGACTGGTGATGCAATTGCCCCTTTAGGTAATTATGACACCTGGCAAAGGCAGTAAAGAACATTATTTCACTTTTATTGAAACAGAATCTAGGGAGCCTTATCACAAAAGCTACCTTGCCTTGATTTTCCCAAATAGTTCTTATCACTGGCAAGAAGTTTGCTGCATAGGTGATGGTACTGGTCTAGAATTTGGTGTTTGCTGTTGACCTTCAAACTAGACTTGGGTAGGAAACCAGTGAGCCCCCAGATATTTGATGTCCTCCATCAAAAAAAGCTTCATTAACAAAAAATGCTCTCATGGAGGGCAAGTTCCAAGGGCCTGTGGCCATGAACTGGTCAGAGGAAACCTGGAAAGGGGAGAACCTCTCCCATGTGAGAACTTGTTCTTCACCAGAAGGTGCCAGGGCTCTTCTGAGGAGCAACACACCTCACTCAGCACCTGCTTTAGAAAGGGGGGTCTGAACTCCAGCATTCTCTTTGGGCTCATCAGCAAAAGCCACAGTCACAGCCTGAGGTCATATCAGGACTCAGCCTGAAGCAGAGTAAGTCACAGCAGAGAACTCTGAAGACTAAACTGGCATCTGCATCTTTGGGGTGATAACCCAGTGGGAGAAGTTACTCCCTTCTGCCAAAAAGCAGGCACTGTGTGGGATAAAGGTCCACAGCCAAAACAAATCCTCACGTGGGTGGCTCAGGACTGCAAAATAACCTCTGTATTATTGGGTTTAGACTGCAAACCACACCAGACTGACTGTGGGTATCTGACATCATTCAGTTTATATCCATCCCAGCTGGGGACAAGCCCAGAGATTATCAGTTGACACTAGAAAACAAAGACACTGAGGAAGGGCATTGCCAGGGAAACACAGAGGAGCATGCAATACACGTGGCTAAAAGTTGTGCAAGTCAGAAAATGTTGATATTAACCACATGTTTCTCAAAATACCATTGAGTGTGAAATTCCAGCACTCTAACCACTGGGATACACCAGCTCAGTACAGCTGAGTGAGAGTAACCACCAAAAACACACTGCAAGGGGATGTTGAACCACAGCACAGCAAATCCTGCAACTGCAATGATTGGCCTACTCAGATCTGCAGGCTGCTGGGTATCAGTGAGAATGATCAAAGCAGGCTTATCAATGCAAGCAGGCTTTAAAGCCAAATTATTCTGCTTTGCTACTTTGTTTCTTGAACTCCAGCCAATCAAAAAAAAAAAAAATTCAAACATCCCTTCAAACTACAGACCACTGGCAGCATTAAAAAAATGACAACTACCTCTCGAGCAGCAAGGAGAGCACTTGAAATGGCACAAAATACATCAGAGAGGAAAAGCAGCTTATCAGTTCCTTTCCCAAGCATTGGTTTTGTCTGTACCTGGCTGATATGTACGGCAGAAACCTGGGCAGAACACACGGAGGAGTGGCTCGGAGAGTTGGGCAGAGATTTGCAGGGTCCGATTGAGAGCTGCTGCTTCTTCTTGGTGGACACGATCTTCTGGGCAACTGAAGGGAAACAAAACAGCCAGGCAGGTAAGGCAGAGCACATGTGGGAAGCAGGGCACGGTGGGAAAACACACAGTGAACAGTACACAGACAGGGGGGTCACCGCCAAGGCCTGCTCCAAAAATTGAGTGTGTTACAGGGAAGGGGAAGGGTGCTGGTTTTCCACGATGCTCCATGGGAGACTCCAGCTGGGCTCTCCACATGGAAAATGTGACTCCAGAAGTCTCATCCCAGCAGGTGAGCACCAGAGGGGAAAAAATAACAAAAAGCAATACCAGGAATTCTGTATCAAGTCCCCTCTGTGTTTGTAACACCACACTAACAAAGCTCGTGGTAGCAAATATTTTCCATTCTTCTTTGGGATATTCTCCTGGCAGACAGAAGATATCTGGTCTCTTCTGCCAAGGAATAAGATGGATTTCCCTTTTTTATCGGCCACTGCACCAGGGCAATCCACTGTGTAGCCCAAACCAAAGATAACTGGAATATTAGAACTGATAAAGGGTCCCTGACATCGAATAAATTACCTGGATTGGTGGTACCACACATCCCAGTGAAATTCTTTATGGAAAGAAGTTGTATCGTTATTTCTAATTTTAGCTTTTATTCCTTAGCAGCAGCAGCACAGCTGGAAAAATGCCTAATTTTTTTTTGCAATTTATTAAGACATTCTCTTCAGCATGGAAGGAGAAGCAGCATTTATCAAATGGATAGAGGGATCAGAGCCATTAACATCTCTATACACGGCTTGGCAGACCCATAATAAAAAAGATCAAACCGAACTGATGCGGAATGCAGCAACTTCCAAACCTCTCCTACAATCTTTCAATTTAAACAAGTCAAACTACTTCAGAAATTCATCCCATCACACACTGGAACTTGAGCTCATGCTGCTAATTCAGCTAAAGCCTTTGGAAAGAGCTCTTTTTATGTCACGAATACGTAAAAATAAAATTTCTTGCTGCCTTTTGAGTCACAAATTAAAAACTAATCAAAATTTCAGTCTTTGGAAACAGGTACTTGTGTAGTGGCTAAGCAGAAATGCCACTAATTAAATTTATCTTCCTTGCATGCAGTTTTCTTCACGAAGGGAAGCACTTCATAAAACTTGTGCCAAGGAGTCTGCAGTCACTTGCAACACCTCCACCAAAACCAGTGACATTTATTGGCATCTCCTCAAAAAGTCCCCCAGAATTCATTGGAATTAAGCCAACAGAACCCAGTCTGTCTCGTGCAGAAAACACAAAAAGACAATTATGTAAATTCCAAGACTATTTTCCCTCACTACATTACAGCACAGGCAGGGACAGTGTAAGCATAGTTTCTTCTCAAATGAATGCAATTTTAATAACAAACTGGTCTGTGGCTTATGTTTTTCATGTAAATGAATGATGGCATAACCATGATTTAGTGAGAATACATTGTATAAAGAATGGCTCATATATATGAAGAAGCAGCTTCATTAGTTACATCCCACCTCCAATAGGCCTCTTATCATCCTGAAAGGATGATATCAATTAATTTATCTTCCCCTAGCATATTGATCATAACCTTCATCAGCTAATCATGTTTAAATTAAAGGGGAATATCGTAGCACTCTGTCATTTCAGACCCATTGGGTTATTGATCTGGAGCCTGGGAAGCTATATATTAAAATATTTTAAAACACATTAGCGAGTGAAGAGAGCAAACCAAAGGTCAGATTTTAACACATGCACATGGATTTGTCTTCATCATGTGTGGTACAGACCTAAATTAAGACCAAAACTGAACAAAAACCACAAATGAATGAAAACTACCTCATCTGCAAAAGCTCCTGCTCTCACATGGGAGAGATAATCAGCCAAGGGAAATATTTACCTCTTCCCTGCAGTGTGAGTACAGGGGTGTTGGTAGCATCACACTGACACACACAGCGCAGTCTGGGCAAGGAACAGGGCAAGGAACAGGGCAAGGAAGGGCAAAGAACAGGGCAAGGAACAGGGCAAGGAACAAGGCAAGGAACAGGGCAAGGAACAGGGCAAAGAACAGGGCAAGGAACAGGGCAAGGAACAGGGCAAAGAACAGGGCAAGGAACAGGGCAAGGAACAGGGCAAGGAACAGGGCAAGGAACCCAAGGCAGTCTGAACTCAGTGACTCAACGGCCTGAACACGAGCAAAGCACCAGGCTGCTTCAAGCCCTGTCCAGCCTGGCCTTGGACACTGCCAGGGATCCAGGGGCACCCACAGCTCCTCTGCGCACCCTGTGCCAGGGCTGCCCACCCTCCCAGGGAACAATTTCTTCCCAATATCCCCTCCATCCCTGCCCTCTGGCAGTGAGAAGCCATTCCCTGTGTTCTGTCCCTCCATCCCTTGTCCCCTGTCCCTCTCCAGCTCTCCTGGAGCCCCTTTATGCTCTGAGCTCTCCCTGGATCCTTCTCCTCTCCAGGTGCGCACCCCCAGCTCTCCCAGCCTGACTCCAGCCCTTGGAGCATCCCCATGGCCTCCTCTGGACTCACTCCAGGAACTCCACATCGTTATGCTGGGGGCCCCAAACTAGACACAGGTGAGGTTAAAACAGACCATTCTTCACCCAAATTTCTTAGCTCCTCGCTCCCTCAGAATTATCTTCTATAAAGTGAATAAAAAATTCAAGAAAGCAGAAATATTTTTGTCCCAAGCCTTCAGGTTCTGTCTCATTCCAAAGCTGCTTCTAAACACAATATTTGAATTTAATACCCTCTAAAAATATTTCTAAAACAGATGAATACCAACTTAATCTATGGCAGATATCAAAAATAATTCAGAGAGTGAGAAGCATTTCAACTCTTTTTAAAAACTGGTTGAATTGTGTGTACTTTTATTTACTCAAGCTATCAATTTGGGACAGATTTTACTGTAATATATCAGTAGTAAGAAAGCTAAACAAAATTTATGTGCAAAGTCAAGAACTCTTCTGCAAATAAACAGGGATATGCCATGGATACTTAGAGTTGTAAACAAGGAGAACTGATATTTAGCAAATATTTGGCCTTGGAGGGGGACTGGCACTTATTTTTTATACATTTAAATTTAATTCCATGAACCAGAATGACTGGGAGTTGTATTCTGCTTGAAGGCATTGATAATTAAAAGCATGTGAAATTCCTGCTCCGAACTGGGAGGGAAAGCTCTTGGCTTGAATGCCTCTTCTTCCATGCCTGACCTAGCGCACCACAACAAAATTAACCTTCCCACCCCCTGCCACTTCCATCTCAAACGCTACTTTTTGTTAGTCAAAACCCACTCACTCCTCAGCATCTCCCGCTCCCTCCCTGCCCACGTGGTTTTCAGGGAGCCCTGAGCAGGAGAGCTTGGAGCTGCACACCACACTTTGCGGATCTCCGGGCAAACCACGCTTCCCAATGGAAACAAGTGAGCACAGTTATTCTGCCAAGCAAAGCCCTCCCGCTCTGCGCTCGGGGCTGACAAGCAGAGGGCTCAATTCCCCCAGGGAAGGACCAGGGTGGTGCCTCCATAAGGAACCACCTCCTCTTGGTGCTCATCCCCACTGGGAACGCTGGTGCCAAGGAGCTGCACTGACAGAGCTCTCTTGCCCTGGTTCAAAGGGCTGCTCACACGTCAGCTCCTCCACAANGGAGAAGGAATTGTTTTGTCTCCCTGCTCTGTGAAGAGAGCTCACCATCCCCTAATGGAAGCTCAGACTAAAGCAGCACAGAATCTGAAAAACATAAAAGCTAAAACCTGAGGCATCAACCTCATCAGCACAGCTCCATCCAAGGACAGGGACGAGAAAGGCAGAGACCTGAGGGGAAGATACTCCCTAGGAGGAGTTCAAGGCTCCAGGTGAGAGTCTGATCCAGCTCCACACCTCAGAAAACTGAGAACACTCTGCAGCACCTGAGAGATGAGTTGAGGGAAACCTCATCTAGGCTGAGACCTTGTCTCTCCCTGCTCCTAAGATGGATCCTGAAAAACACCCAAAGGTACCAGCAGTGTAGTCACTTTTCCTTCCCAAAAGGCAGGGAATACAGTTATTCCTGTGCTCTTTGCTTCAACCAAGGAAAGCTTGGAATATTAAAAGGGAAGTCTCCAGGCATGCAAGGCCCCTAACATCTGGTGCCATTTTCTCTTCTTAGTGATCACAGTACAGGGGTGCTGCATATTTCAGGAGATGCAAACACTCTTCTCCAGTTACCGCTAATTTAAATCCAAACTGGTTTCTCATAAAAACCTGTGTGAGACCATTCATCTCCTCTGCACGTCCAAGAGCAAGTAAACAGCAGGTTCAGTTAAAACCTGCCACTTGTGCAAAAGATGGGAATACAGGAAATTTTCCTTCGCCCATGGACAGGCAGAAAGTGGCTTTCAGTTGAAGCTAGAATGCTGATGGCTGAGTGAAAAATATCAGCAGGGATAAACACTTGTTTAAACAAATACCTGTTTTAACTACTTGGGGGGAAAAAATTGCAAAATTGGGATTTTTGTGTGAGCAAGTATTTGCTTTTACCTTAAAAAACACAAGTGTAAGGAGTTAAGATGTATAGCAGCTTACATTTTTACAGCAGCTGCCTTTTAGCTTAATATTCCATGTTTACAGGATAAGTAAGGGTTCAATAAAAGTAAATTTATTCCAAAATTACATATTGCAGGAGAGGCAGTAATAACTACCAGAACAAGCCTTAACCACAAATGCTTCCAAATGGGAAACATTAATGTAAGTAGCCACTATTAAGGCCATTGTGCCTGTTATTTTAAATTCAATCAATTTTCTAGGCTAAACAACCTTTACATGTTTCTGTTTAAAAGGAAAGCTTGGCATCCCACGTGTCAGGTGTAATAGAGAAATGAGTGCTGGACAATTCTAATACTGGAGTTTGGAAATGGCAATTTATCCAGCTAATTCCTGGCCACGTGCAGCCAGAAACGTCTGAAGTTGCTTTGCCCTGAACAAGCAGTGCCACTGTGAAGTCACACCAGGGCAAAGGAGCTCCTGCTCTGCCCCGAGCACAAACCCCCTCCATGCTCTGACAGCCTGTGCTGGGACTTGCTGGGAGAAACCTCGATGACCAAAAAAGAAAAGTCACATTGACCAAAAAGATGTAAATCTGTAGTGCAAGGCACCAAAAGCATTAGGAAGTTTTACAGGACAAAGTGCTTGGTTAACAAATCTTTGCTTCTTAAACCTTGTCTTACAAGATATGGAAACACAGCGGTAAATCAGGCTTGGTATTAAATATCTTTCATCAACGCCAACATTTTTTTTTTTTCCTCCACAGGTAACTCTAATTAACACTGTACATCACTTATTCCCAACTTCCATGCAAATTACTGCCTTCCAAGACTAGGTAAGCAAATATGCCAATAAATCCACTGGAAACAATCTGGCATCTGAAGCAATTTAGAAAATAAACCTGTGTTTTCTTCACTGCTTGAACTGTGCTGCAAGCAGAAGCACAGAAGCACTAGAAGACTCAAAGATTTAAGGGGAACGTTGTGCCAGACACACAGGTGAAGTCTCCTGCACATGGATTTACCTCACCAGTACCTCCTGGAGCTCTGCTGACCCTTCCATGAGGGCAGAATAAAGTCATAAATCCTGTTATATCCCACACAGTGTTATGATTTTAAATGCAAATATTAAAAAAAGTTGAAACAAGAAAAAAAGTCAAACTGAAAAGATTCAAAGAGAATGTTGTCAAATTGATGTGTTTTGTAAAATGTCCATAAAGGAGGCAAGTGAGTTGTTAATTATCCTTTAAGAATAACATTCTTAAGGATAACATCATTGAATGTATTTAATTCTATGCCAAAACATAGAATTGCTTTTTAATCACATCAAAACATAAATTTAAGTAACAGAAAATTATATGATGCTTTGGGATTTTACCACCTTAGTGAGGAATTTCCTACTCCCATTGTGAAGCAGCTTCATGAAAAGCCCATTTTGGGGCACACACCACCAAATGACTGCTTTCATCAAGAACATTTCTGCTTTCTGAAGGGTCATGCACACCCAATGAGCACACTAACAGAGCACAGAAAAGGACACAAAGTGATAGGAAGCTGCTGGTTGTGGCAGCACATCTCAGATGCAACCAACCCTCTAGAAATAAACTAATCACATTTTACTAAACCACATTCAACTTACTTGTGCCTCATCCAGACGGTTCTATTAACTCAACTTAAAGTAAAAGCTCACCAAAAAACCAGAATAATGAATGGGTTTCTTTTTTTGACTGCCAAAATGACACAAAATTGTTACCTAACAACTCAAAGTCTGAAGTCAGAGGTGCAACCAAACCATGAGATCATACAGCTACATCCAGACAGGGCACAGCCAGCTCCAAAACAAGGGCCATGATTGCTGGGCTATCTAAGAAAAAAGTTATAGTCACCTCATACTTTGAACAAATATCACTTTTTCACATTAAATGTTCACAGATATTATTCCTCAAGATGTGAGTATTCTCCTCAGAAAAGAGCAATCAGGTTTACTACAGCAACACCAAAAAAAGGTGCATGAACACATCACTGCTTTTGAAGCACAACTTATCCATGCTGTTCACCAAACTCAAGCAAGAGAATGTTCTCATACTTTAAAGAAAAACCTCCCTCAAAACAAACCACCAAGGACCTAAATAAGATTAAATAAACCACCTCAGCCCATGAGCTTGTTGCCCACTGAGCCATCATAATCCACCTCCCGGGCACACAGAGGCCTGCTGGAAAAAGAGTCAAGCTTTGTGTTACCAACACCACGGTGCAGGTGGAATAAATCCTGCTCCCAAAACACCCTCCAGAAATCCAGCAGCAGATAGGAAATCATCTCCTCTGCCACTACAAGCTAAAAATCCCCTGGGTTTGTGGGTTTATGCACATCCAGCTGTCACAAAAGCAGTTCCCCGCCAGAGCAGAAGCATCATGGAGCATTTCACATAAATCTCCCAAAACACATAAGCCCCCCCTTTGCACTTTAATCATTTGCTAACAGTTACAATAAGATTGTATTAAAAATTTAAACTGCCCTACTTAATGCAATTTACCTTCAAAGGTCCATTTCCAGAGAATGAAGTCGAATGATATAAATGTCGAACACTTGATCAGATTTATGGCGCCCAAGAATATTTCTCTTGATACAGATCTGACGAGTGAAGGCTAATGGCTTTAGTTTTATTACTTTTTAAGCACTTAATGGGAAAATTTAGACATTTTCACAAGACTAAGCTCCAGCAAGAATGGTGCATTTAGAGGATGACAGCAGAGGAGAAAGCTGTCTGCTCTCCGTGGAGATGACCGGTTAAACGGCGGCGTTATTAAGCAAGAGATTAACGCCAAGTATTTATCCTGATAATTTGTCACACAACAGTTGGGCCTGAGTGCCTCTGCTGAACAGGGCAGAGACAGCAGCACAAAGTTCGGACTCCACAGCCAAGTTTCCAGATGGAATTGGGGCCACAATCCCAGGGAAAGACAACTAAAGTCACAGTGGGATTGTAAAAGAAGCTGAGCGATACTGCCACAGGTACAGATCAGCCAGTGCCAGCAGGTGATTAGGAAACAGCCCTTTCATTCCTTAGGGAATCCCACCTTTTCACCCCAACCACATTCTCCATAAATGCTACAAAGCAACAGTTTCATTTATCCAAAACCACTTTTTTTTTTCCCTATTTAATTTTTTTAACTGAAAGACAGCTGGGAGTCCTCAGATTTCAATTAATGTCGAGGTACTTGGCCAATCAATCACCAAGTGCTATAAATTCCCCTCTATTTCTCATTAGTTACACTATTGCACAGCTTAAATCTAAACATACCTTTCTGGGAGACTGTAAATTACCAGGCCTAAGACACAAGCGAGTGCATCAGGCATCAGGAAGGGGATAAATGATGGGAGTGAGGCGATTGTGTGTGCGCTCAACACCAGCTGATTTACTCCTCACCAGGGCTTTTTTCACACCAAAGTAGCAGCAGCAGAAGTGCCACCAGCAGCACTCCATCTCCTGGAGTTTGCATATCTGACTTGAGACCAGTAATGACCTGTCTTTATTAACATTAACAAGTTTTATGCTCCAAATCCAATTTTCTATGGGAAAAAATATTTCTTCAGCATCTGCCAATAATGTTCCTTCATTAAGTGCAGATAGAGCTTGAAGAAAAACAAATCTCTGCCTTAATTTAAAATTGGTTCTGTGGCTCTGAAAGCTACCTTCAGCCTTTTCAAAGTTGAGACAGTGCAGAAGTTACCTGACATAAAAGGATCTTGTGCTGAACCTAAAAGGAACAAACATTCACACGTTTATTAACAAAACTATTCCATTTTTAGTCATGTACCAGGTTTGTAATAATTCTTGAACTAAAGGTGATAAGCCAGCACTCCAGAGAGGTTGCTGAGGGAATGCACTTGTCACAGATGGTAAATATGTTTCAAAAAAAGGCTTCTATCAGAGTTAGAATTTATTCCAAAACGTAATTTGAAGTTTTGAAAGTTGCAGGAAATAATGAAGTCACACGTGGAGACTGTCAGGGATCACAGGAATTACAGGACCCTTTAGGCTCGAAAAGCCCTCTAAAATCAAATCCAAGCATTACCCCAGCACTGCCAAGGCCACCACTAACCACACCCCCAAGTGCCACATCTAGAATTACAAGAGTCCCCCAGTCTTCCTAATCCCTCAATAAAACACATTGAGCCCCTGTGATCACATTTAATATTTGGGATAATTTTCATAACTGAGGCAGCCCATGCAGTCCCATCCATCTGCCAACTCATCTTCCTTCCTGATTTTAGCTTACTTCCTAACCAAAATGCAGCACGCATTGCTGAAACAAGTCCACACAGATCCCAGACTGGCACCCCGGAAAGACCAAGCTAAAGAAGCAGCCAAAGTCTACAGAGGCTGTTCAAAAAGTATCTCTGTGTTCTCCAGACTCATCTCTTGAGTTGTACAATAAGAGGTTTTGCTGGATTCTCTCTTTTCCACAAAATACTGACCAGATCCTGCAGCAGGCAGAGCCTGACCTTGCTGTGTCTGGCTCACACAGAACTCCAGCAAAGAGGAAAGGAAGAGTAAAGAGTAAAAGAGAAGGAAGAGTAAAGAGTAAAAAGGAAAGAGTTTGATGCAGAGAACAACAGTCTCAGTGTTCAAGACTGGCCAACAACAGAAACTGAAATGAAAGGAGGAGCTTACAGATAAAGTTGTATTGACATTTGACAAAAATCATGCAATACCATCAGTGCAAATGCTTTTCTTCTAGAGGAAGAGGCAGAAGCTCCAGCTTTGGTGGGCACAAGTTGCCTTGTGCAGCACCACCTCATCAGACCTAACCCTCAATGTCAGAATTCATTATACACAATTAAAGATTCTCTACTTTATAGAGAACGAGGAAGGAAAAACGCATCTCCTAAGCTCGGCAGCAGCGCTGGAAGTTTGCTGGTGCAGGAATTCCAAGGCGAATGCCAGCACTGAGCCTTGCTCCACACTCCACCCCCAGGCATCCAGGGAGGCTTTTAAAGGCTGAATACACGGTGCTAATCCCGGCCAAGCAAACAGCTCAATGGGATTTGCATATGCATACGGATTAGCTGAAAGGCAACGATTTGCAATGCGTTTCGGAAATGGCTTTTGAGGAACCAGCTATGCTAATAATCAACTTTGATGTTGAAAATGTGTTTGTTACACAACAGAGAAGGTTACAAAAGGATTATGTTTATTACACCAGTTGTAAACGTTTGATAGCTCAGACAAAAGCATCTCTATTATAAGGGGGCAAAGCGGGATCTTCTCTTTAATAAATGTTCCTAAACACATCCAGAACAGAATGAAGTTACAGAAAGGGCATTTTCCCTTCCCCTTCTGTCTTCAGACAACACATCTCGTGGGTTAGCTCTTAATCTTCCATTCATCCATATTAAGCCAGCAAAGCTATTTTTTTTGCGAGCAAATTTAAAGAGAAATCTACAAAGGAAGTTAAAACCACTGGCCAAGGGAAGACATATTGAGGATAACTAAAAAAAAAAATTTAAATCAAGTTTTAGACATTTCGTGCTGCCCTCTGTATATGTCAAGGCTTGCTGGAGAAGCTGAACAGAACAGAAGTGGCAGATGAGGTGTATGGGTTTTAAGATTTGTCAATAAAAAAATTAAGAAGAAAATGTCAGATTAAATGATCAAACCATAATCACAGAAGTGTAACAAAGAGCGTAGCAGTAGGAAGAGAGGCAAAGATATGCTGGGCAAGGCAGAGCATCCCCCAAAATGCAGCAAACGAGGCACAGTTCACACAGAACACTCAGAAACAAAGCAGGCATGAGGAAGAAAAAGGTTCTGGCTGTAATAAAGCAAATATAAACTGGCACTTTGAGGAGGTCACGCTCTGCTGAAGCCCTTCCTGGCCCTCACCTAACCTTGCGGTCACTTCCTCTGCAGCTGCTAAAGAATCCTTGCTCTAACAGGTATCACCAAGCAGTATTTCATTTCATTTGTTTTTAAACCCTCCCCTCTGGACACAGCCCGTGACTGAGCCCTGCCAGCAGCCGTGCTGTGTCAGTTTGCTGCTCAGCTCACTTGGCTCAAAAAGAACTGCAGAAATTGTCACCGCTCCTTTCAGCTCCGACAGGAACTGCAGCATGACACCCCTAATTTATGGCTTATTTCTATCCTGCCTTTCCTGGTGTCTTTACTGAGAAAAGCAGAGATTTGAAAAAAAAGGAATTTTCAAACTTCCTCCCTCTTTTCACTTCTGTTTTTCTGTTTCTAAGGGGAGACAATTCCTACTTGTTAGCCAGACATTCCACAAACATGTTTATAACACTTTATCTGCCAAACACAACACACTAGTCCATAAAACACATTGATTCTGCCTCTTACTCTCAACTCTACTGTAAAATTTTAAAAAAGGCAATTTACCCCCAAACAACCACCTTGTTTCCTGCCCCAGGATTTTAATTAGAGTTTGCATTACAGAATATGACTTTACTGGACTAATTCTGAATCTTCACTACTGAAAACCTGAATTCTTCTGCATTTTGATGAGATGTTGATCAACATTCTTGCTGCCATTTAATGAAGAATTCATCTATGTTCAACTAGGTCTTGCGTTTATTGTGCTCTCCAAAAAATTTAACAGCTGTCAGCTATTGCACAGAATCAGCAGCTCTGCTGTAGGTTTTAAGTAACCTGACTTACTGCACACATTTCAAATTAAGACCTAAAGGAAGTACCATAAAATAACCACTATAAAATTAAAAGTCACATGAAAAGTTCTGCAAGAGATTATGGTTTTCTACAAGTCACCTACTGAATGACACATCAGAGCCAAAATCAAAACCTCCCTGGAACTTTTACTGGCATTACATCATTCAATCCCTCTGTGCTCATTGTAGCACTTCTTAAATTCCATACTCTGGACTACAGCTCCTCATCCTATTATTTGATTCCAGGAATGAGAAAATGGATACAGACAAGTCACTGGAACATCTCTTTTCTTTCCTTCACACATGTGTGGATGCAGGTGCAGTGTTGAAAAACCTGATAGAGCAGTACCAGTCTCAAAGTCCCCAAAGCCTGAAAAGTTGCTGCAATTTTCACCAAAAAATTAGCAAAAAGGTGAAGCCTGTGCCCACCAAACAGCACGGCAGTGACACTGGACAGCACAGAGACCTCGTAAATTCTCAGGGATAACAGAAAAAGAATTTTGAACAGTAATGTGTAAAGTGTGAAATTTGGTAATCAGTCAGAAAATATAAATCCAAGGATTTGGATCCATTTTCCAGCCCAATCCTACTGGTGCCAGCTGCTCCCCAGGATGAAGGCTTCTTCACACCTGTTTCACCAGGCACTGCTCAATTCACACAGCTCGTTTCAAGCCTATGTTATATAAATTTCGGATATTGGTTAATTTCCTCCTGCTAGTTAACACTGGGCCTTCCTGCAACAACGTGCAGTCTGATTTATGACACCAGAGCTTGTCATCTGCGGGAATGGGCCTGAGAGATTACCTGGAAACCAGAAGAAACGTCTGTGCAAACACAAACAGCCACCAAAAAACCCCAAAGAATGGTGGAGTGAAATGCTTGTTTCCAGATTAAATCTTCTCATTGATTAATGGCCCGTAAGAGTTACAGGCAGGCAGAAAGGGTAAAGTAAGTGTAAGGGCAAAGCATAGCAAGGGTGAAGCTGAAGTAAGTTCAGAATAAAATACAAACAGAAACACCTCACAAGACAAAGGTAACCAGATTTTTGCGTTTATATATATTTTTTTTTCCAGCCGACTTTGGCGGCCGGAGCGTTTGGCTGTCCCGGCGCGGTGGCACAAAGCCCCCAGCGGCTCCGCGGGACCGCCGCCATCGCGGGCCCCTCACGGGCCCCTCACGCCGCTGCTCCGGCGCCCCCTGGCGGCCGCTCCCGCCGCGCTCCGTTATTCCCGGGAAAACGGAACGTGGATTAATAAAATCAAAACGTTAATTTTACGTTAAAATCTACGCCTTAAAACGAACTTAAAACTGAAACGACTTAAAATGAACGGGGGATTAAAATGAACGCGGCTTGAGCGTTTGTTGCTCCAGGCTAAGCCATGATAGCGAGGAAAAGAAATTGACTCCCTCATGTCACTTTCTCATTAGAAAAAAAACCAAAACAAACAAACCAGGAAGATACAAATATCTAACCAGCCAAAACATTGATTTCCCAGCGGTATTGAAGCACGGGGACCTACTGAAGAGTCAGAAGGTTGATCCAAGCCATGTGTGACCATCCTGAAGGTCATCACTGCAGATGCCACATTCCCGGAGGCCTCGGCCCAAACCCAAGGAATTCCAAGGAATTCCAAGGAATTGCCGGAGCCGAAGGAACCGATGCCTCATCCTGCCCTGCACTGAGGTCCCACCAGCCCAGCTCCCCAAGCAGAGAATCCCTCAGGCCACATCCAGTGCCAGAGTGAATGTCGGACCTTCCCAAAACAGGACCCATTTACTTCCCCTTTTACTTAATTCCCATTAGGCTGATTAACATTTCCTAATGAAAACACATCTATAAAAGCTGACCTGATAATACTGATGGCAAGTGACAGCCCTTCCCCTCAATGCGGCTGCACCAGGATTAATTTGTCATCTCCCATCCCTTAACAGAGAAATGGTGCTTTGAAGTTCTCCTTTTAAGACACCTTTGTTCAACACCACACGGGAAATACTATTTGGATCTGGAAATAAAATACTTCTGGTAGATTTTTTTATAGAGAGTGGACACATTCCTTAATAAAAGACTAGTTAATTCGCAAATAAAGCATCCAAAAATACTGGCAGCAGCACAGCACCAGAGCAAAGTGCCAATTGTGAGGCAGCAGTGGCCTCTGCCACCACATACCTGCAACTCCTGCCTCAATACTCCAGGTTTATTGTTATTTTGGGCAGTATTAGATCAAAACCTGGGCGTTACAGCAATCTAGATGGGGTAAAACCCCCTTGGTTGAACTGCTAAGCTACAGAGACAGATTCAACTCTGAACCCAAGTTAGATTCAAACCCTTTTGTTTCACACCCTGTGATAGTAAAATTTTATCCTCGTAAATATTTGAACATTTGCTCCTTTGTGGTGTCAGAGACTCGAATGGCCCACAGCTAAATGGGTCAGGGAAAATCCAAACATAAAGCTAGGCAAGATGTGTAGTTATGAATACACCGTGAACAGAAATAAAAGCAATTCTCATGCATTAATGGTACATCAAGCTAATTCAAGAAGGCTAAAACCATTAAAAAGGCATCCTGGGGCAGTACACAGTCATTACAATACTGTGCTGACAAGAAGTATTAAAATAATCATTTTCAATGTCATTGATAGAATTTGTTCTGATAAGCAGGGGGGAAAATCTCTAATTCTTAATTGGGAATATGAAGCAAAATGGATCTTATTAGCATTTATCTAATTTTTAAAATGCAATTCCCTTGCTCAACTATTCAAAATACCAAAAAATAAGAAAGGATTTATTATCCTCCATCATTGGGCACATTACTAAACTAAACCCTTGAAACATGGAACTCCTCTTTTTTATTTCAGCCTGAAATTCAGGTTTTACTTCCCAACAGTATGAGAGATTAAACCTCAGTGGGACATGGTTGAAGGTTAAAAACCAGCCTCTAAAATAGCAGAATGTGAAGGAGGATTTTGGCTTTCCCTTTACTCAGCTTTCCTCTTAAAAAGTATGAACCAATGGAGTTGATGATCTTAAGGGTCTTTTCCAGCCCAAGTAATTCTATGATTCCATCTCTGTTACAATCAATAGTGAGCTTATCAGCTGTAATGAAGCGTTGGGAACGANTGCTCTTCTATGAAACTATCTTCAGAGAGCAGAGATGTGAGCACTACAGGGGACAAATTAGAAATTTAATTTATAAAGCGTGTGCAACCAAGGAGTAAGAGGCTCTTCAATGCCATTTCCAATTTCTTCCTCCAAAAGGTAGATCTACATCACAGCAAGGCACAACACAGAAACAAAACAGATTTTAAAAAAGCTTCCAAACAAAGCAATCCAAACCAGGAACGGGTGTCAAAACCCACTACGTGTGTGCGGAGGAAAAGTCTGTGGGTTGGAACATCCTCAGGTGAATTTTATTTCTTTTTTTTTTTTTTTTACTATCAGAGAATCCCAGAATGGTTTAGATTGGAAGGGACCTTAAAGCTCATCTTGTCCCACCCCCTGCCAAGGCAGGGACACCTTCCACTATCCCAGGCTGC